>JAMPIV010004919.1:2500-360479 GCA_024509875.1 Oreohelix idahoensis
GGTGGGCGAGACAGCGCTATGAGCAGAATATTCCCCATAGTTCCCCTTGTGATAACGCATTGTGTTTTGACTCTGCAGAAAGCGTGTCAAGGTTAAATTGCACGCATACCCGGCTTGTTTATGCCGCAATGTTGCTGACGGTTGCCAGTGCAGATAGGGATATTTGTGTGTAAATACGGTCAGATGGAGATTTGGTGGGTGTTTTAATGGCTATTCGTGTGTTGTTGATTATGAAATAATGTTACCTTGAAATAAGAAGGAAATAAAAGGGCCGTAACACTACACTGATGAGCAGATTGCCTCCCGTTGTAACGCTCTGTATAGAGCAGGGTGTCTTAACCTGTGGTCCACGAATGGATTCTAGGGTCTCCGTGTACATACTTATAAATTTGAATTTTATTTTCACCAAAATTTTTACTTGGAAAATTATCATAGATTTTTGCATGTAAAAAAGTATAATCTTTTCATAGATTTCTTTTAATATTTCAGTATAACTGTATGAAAGCTTAATGGTTTTTCTTTACAATAACATGTATTATTTGAATGCTAAATTTTTAATTATGCGCCTATGTCCATTTTCTCTAAGACGGTGCCCATAGCCTCCATTAGACAATCAAAGGCGTCCATAGTCGTCACTGGAGATCAAAGGGGTCCGAAGACTTCACTGGACAATCAAAGAGGTCTGTGGTCTTCACATCACAATCAATTGCGTCCATAGTCTTCACTGCACAATCAAAGGGGCTCATCACCTTCACCGGACAATCAAAGACGTCCATAGTCTTCACAGGACAATCAAAGGGGTCCGTAGTCTTCACCACACAATTAAAGTGGGTCCATGGCACAAGAAAGGTAAGAACCCCTGGTATAGAGCTTCCTGTTATCATTGTATGTGTGTAGTGTATGTAAGTATCTATTTTGTATTTATTATGTGTATTTATTGCTCATTGTAAACAAATGTGGGGGGAGGGGCGTTTTAAACATTCCTGAATTTGAAAATTGTAATATACTCCTCTCTGTAGAATACACGCAGAAACGCAATAAGCTCTTTTGTTTTGCTCACACTGACAACTCAGTCTTGATCAATGAACATGCACATGTGAGACAGGAATAGTAAACAACAGTCTGACCTTCTTGAAATACGTATGGCGTTTTGCAAGTTCAAGGGCAGTGTTTTTCATGCCCGCGCTCAAACCTAAGGGGTTTTCAGTTTCTCAAACTAAATGTTTCCATCAATGGAATAGTAGAGAATTATGAAAGGAAAAAGCCCCAAGTGCTCATTTATTATGACGTGATGTTAAATCGATGATTGTTTTGTAAGGTTGTGAGAATAAATATGGTAAATGATAGCCAAAATGCACGTGTGGAAGCATCCCCATAAGATGTGCAATCATATCGTGGAAGCAAAAAAGACACTGTTAGAGTACTACGTACTGATATTGTTGTTGTGTAACTTAAGTCTGCTAAGCTTCTCGCTCTTTTGCAGCCAAGTTGAAGGGTCCTTGGTATTATCTACACTGTAGATCTAGGCTTTTTCTGTCGCTTGGCTGCCATTCCGAAACGTTCTGAGTTGAAGTCATGAGCTCCAATTTCTCTAGCTTTACTAGCATTTAAAAGATGGTCACATCTGGTCCAGAGCTAGGAGTAAGAAGCATGTGGCATACTGTGCATTCCCCGCCATCCAAGGGGGGCTCTCCAACTATGCACAGTTAAAATACTGTGCTCTGGTTCTGGGATCTCCCAAGGAATTGTTACGTCCTGCACAGAGCTCCCCTGCCTATTACAGGGTCCCTAGTGAGATCCTCCTGCATGCAGTCAACCAGGTCAAAGCCAAAGAATCACGTCTGGGGCTCAAGTGACTTCTCCAAGCTTAGTGTGTAATGATGGGTTCTCAAAAAATTTTACCACAGAGGGAATACCTGGAAGTGTGCGGATGATTTCAAAAGTCAACGAGTGTGTAATTAGCCTCACAGACAGAGGTTCACTTCCACATGTATATTTTAGCATTTTGCGTAGCAGGTACTCAGATAAAGATGACTCCAGATATGCCTCCATGCGTACCACGTAGTGATATAAACATAATAAAACAAAACGCAGGAGATGCTTTCATGGCATTGGGAAATATATGGACAGCAAATAAAATCAACGTTGAAGGTCAATGCTTCTTGGGGAGCTAAAGGTTGACTGAAAAGAAATCAAGGTCACCACAAAAATAAGGCCTGTAACGCAGTTGTCAAACCAGGTCAATAAAAGGGCTCTGAAACATGCAAAACAAACAAAAACAAAGGGAGAAAAAAAAACAAGACACACACGATAAAACGAGACGTTACAGACTTTCACAAACGAGACGTTACAGACTTTCATAAACGAGACGTTACAGACTTTCATAAACGAGACTTTACAGACTTTCATAAATGAGACGTTACAGACTTTCATAAACGAGACGTTACAGACTTTCATAAATGAGACGTTACAGACTTTCATAAATGATACGTTACAGACTTTCATAAATGAGACGTTACAGACTTTCATAAATGAGACGTTACAGACTTTCATAAATGATACGTTACAGACTTTCATAAATGAGACGTTACAGACTTTCATAAATGAGACGTTACAGACTTTCATAAACGAGACGTTACAGACTTTCATAAACGAGACGTTATAGACTTTCATAAACGAGACGTTATAGACTTTCATAAACGAGACGTTACAGACTTTCATAAACGAGACGTTACAGACTTTCATAAATGAGACGTTACAGACTTTCATAAACGAGACGTTACAGACTTTCATAAATGAGACGTTACAGACTTTCATAAATGAGACGTTACAGACTTTCATAAATGAGACGTTACAGACTTTCATAAATGAGACGTTACAGACTTTCATAAATGAGACGTTACAGACTTTCATAAATGAGACGTTACAGACTTTCATAAATGAGACGTTACAGACTTTCATAAATGAGACGTTACAGACTTTCATAAATGAGACGTTACAGACTTTCATAAATGAGACGTTACAGACTTTCATAAATGAGACGTTACAGACTTTCATAAATGAGACGTTACAGACTTTCATAAATGAGACGTTACAGACTTTCATAAACGAGACGTTACAGACTTTCATAAATGAGACGTTACAGACTTTCATAAATGAGACGTTACAGACTTTCATAAATGAGTGTTTGAGCATAAAAGAAGAAATGAAATAATGTGACATGAGCACCAGTAGGTTGTCCCGTAACAGATACTGCCGTAGGGTAGTAAAGTGTTAGAGACTTCAACATACTAGGTTCAGCATCGAGAGGTGGGGGTGACTTATTCACTTCCCCGCTGCCTTTTCCTTCCATAACTCAAGAGCAAAGTCAGGTAACCATTTACAGCTGGATAGACTGGAGCGTGATGATACCCTGAATATAACCCGGCATCTTAGCTGCGAGAGACCAGCAATCTAACCACTATGTCAATCGGACGCTCGAGCACCAGTATGGAACTAATTAAAAGAATATTAAAAAAAACAAGTGTAACAAAAGGTGGGGAAAATACATTGGCTTTACTTAGGACACGGTTTGAAGAAATACATGATAGCATTACAAGGCAATTTTTGTTAAGGAATCTCCAGTGTAAGAGGAAATTAGGGGAAAAAACCCCCACACCCACACACACTCACTCACTAACTCTCACACACTCTCACACACACTCACTCACGCACGCACGCACGCACATCACACACACACACACTCACAGAGAGAGAGAGAGAGAGAGAGAGAGAGAGAGAGAGAGAGAGAGAGAGAGAGAGAGGGGGGGAGAGAAAAAGGAATTGTGAAACCAGACATGAAAGAAATGAAGACATGACTGTACAGAACCACTATCTCTATTGCGTCTCGTAAGCGACAAATAATGAAGTCATTCAAGGGGCTGGTAACCTTATAGTGTAAAACGAACTGCACATGATGATGCTGTTATTATTAATGTTGAACAAAATCGACATCAGTGCACTCGGGGCAACCCATATGTGATCAGTCTCCCTCAGAAAATGTTGAAGGGTATGAATGCTAATTGTTGCAAGCAGCATGAAACTAATTAAAAGAGCCCAATACCAGGAAGTGATTTGGAGAAGGCCGACAGAAATTCTGACCGCATGCTCCTCAGGCAGACTAGAAGAAGAATTATAATCACTATCATCATACCAAATTGAAGGGGACCTTACAAAGACAGTTCTGTCTGGCTTACTGAAAACGGAGATAAATAAAACTAAAAAAATTACGTGGAGCAGAAAATAAAAATATGTTTTAAAATGTATGACCCTGACATGCGTGACCAGGATGCATCCAGGCATGAGCAGGATATAGTCTGTTGGAGACTAACAGGGCAACAAGTACTGCATTTATCACGGAGACCATTGGTCTATGGGCAGATTATTTATATATATATTATTTTTAACCTGAACTGAGCAGATTTTCGCTTGGTTTTTGGTGGGTTTATAATTTAACTGAGAAGCATGTGGACACAGGTAATATTCTTGTGAATGTTTTGTCACACAATAGACAATGTAATAATTTGTTCAGCTTCCGGCAAACTGTAACACCTTCTTGCGTTTTTCCGTGGCATCTTTCGGCCCGAGTAACAAGTAATGGAAATATAATTTGGTCAGATGGTATAACCTGTGTTTGTTGTTGTTGTTCTTGATCCAGCGTCGCTTGGGTTCTCACCCTTTAACCCAATGCCATGTAGTGATTTCTGCATGTTTTCGTTAGTTGTTTTGTTTCTCCGTACAAGGTGTTCCACTTATCTGGTCTGAGAGGTAGGAGCATTTTCCTAACATCATCGAGTGCTGGTAATGGCAAAACCTAGAGATTCAACCATACATTATATGTTGTTTCTGATGATCTATGCAGAGACAAAGACCACTCTCCCAATTAGGAATCTCGTAAGAGATGACAATGGTTAGCTTGTGCCTGGGGCTAGAGCTACATCATCCTGTAAAACCAAAGTTCGACCGTACGTTTAATAGGTATTGTATTTTTTACGATAAAACACAAAGCTCCCATGTCAAACTTATGCATATTAGTTTAACGTATATTAACGTTGGATACACGTATTTTATTTTTTGCCATAAAATACGTATAATACACGTATTTTATTCTGAGACGTACGGTCGAACATTATGTAAAACTTGCTACAGAAACCACCACATTTTCTTTAAAAAAAAAACAGAACGCTGAGCGCTCATCTGTAATTCAAAATAAATTTTAAAACATAAAAATACAAAAACCATTTCAGTGTGATCCATCTCAGTAGCATGTAACTGAGTCTCGTAAGAGTACAATACAATACGGCACGGTGGGGTGGGGGCGGGGGGGGGGGGCGACGGCGCCAAAACGAGGTCTCCCACCACTTTGACAAATCCCTTGGGCCGCCTCTGTATACGTGCGTATACTGTATACTGACAGAGAGGCAGATAGATAGATAGATAGACAGATAGATAGATAGATAGATAGATAGATAGATAGATAGATAGATAGATAGATAGATAGAGTCCATATTCTGTGAAACATTCAGTTCTATTAAAACAGAATCTTCTTCTTCTTCTTCGTACACTCTCAGACGTCAACTTGAATGTTCTCAAAGAAAGCAGTAGTCAGTTTGAGGCTATTTGAATCCCTGTAAAGCTTTTCCACGAAAAGAGCTGGCGTCGGCCATATGCGCTTTCTCTGTACCACATATAAGGGGCAACTTTGAAGCAGATGTTCAGCAGTTATTTTATCAGTGCCACAGTTACACTGATCGGTAGTTCCTATCTTTAGCTTGTTGAATAGATGGTATCTCAATCTGTTGTGGCCAGTGCGTAGTCTGAAGATTAACACTTGTTCTCTTCTGTTGAGCTGGTAGTAAGCATCATTCTGTGTGTGACCTGGATGTTCTACATTCTATTTGTTTCTGTATCTGATTCTGATAAAACTCTTTGCCTCCTCGAAAGTTATGCTTGCATCAGGCTGAGGTAAATGTGAACCTTCTTTTGCCATTCTGTCAGCCTCTTCATTGCCGGTGATGTTACAATGAGATGGGATCCATTGGATCACAACACTTTTGAATCGTTGTCAAAGTTTGCAGAGCACTATTCTGAGGTCATCCAGGTCTGTATTATTTTGGCTTTGCAATATTGCAATTACTGACTGTGCATCAGTAAAGAACGCAACTTGTCTCTCTGTGCTTTCTTCTGCTGCAGTTTTCAAGACCTCTGTCTCTGCTCTGAAGTTACTTGAGAATTGTCCAGTTGCCACTGACAGCCTTTTTTCTGCACCAGGGCTTAAGGTCAGAAAGACACCCCACCTCCATTTTCTGTTGCTGATCCATCTGTGTATGCATGGGTCCAGGTGTTGCGTGAGTAATGTTTCTCTATGTATTTTGTCGCTATGAATTTTCTATCTGTAGCAGTTTGGCTCTTTTTTCTTTCAATTCCAGGAAGGTTTTCTATCATTTCAGGGAAACGATTTTGTTTCCAAACTGGAAGCTCGTGTGCAGTGTAGATGGGTTTAATAGTGGATATTTCATTTATGGAAACTGCTCTCATCTGTGGTTTGGTTGATTCTACAAAGTTGCTTCGTTTGAGTCTTTGCCTTCTAAGAGCATTCATTCTGTTAGTCTTTTGAATTTTTCGACCTGTTGCTGAGCCCTGCAATCTCTTCTATC
Source organism: Oreohelix idahoensis (assembly GCA_024509875.1). NCBI lineage: Eukaryota > Metazoa > Mollusca > Gastropoda > Stylommatophora > Oreohelicidae > Oreohelix > Oreohelix idahoensis. The sequence continues at coordinate 9,196 of JAMPIV010004919.1, forward strand.
CTCGATACCGATCGTTCTATTTTATTCTTGGTCTAGAATGCTCTGATTCAACAGCATCTTGAGAGGCCGGCAAAAACTAAACCACATGACATGAAGACGATTGAGAAGTTGGTGGACCTTGACCTAGATATTAAAATACTCGCGCAGAAAAATTGTAGGTAAAAAAAAGGAGAGGTATGGTGGCAGAATGAAGTGAACCGGCCATAAGTAATGTCACACACGATCTGATAGTGTTTGTGCGGGAGCAAACATAACATTCTATTGGACGTGCATCCACTTCCCATTAAATTCCAACACATACTACATTCCATCCACCCCCCCCCCCCCCCCCCCCCCCCCTCGAAAAAAATACAACAGCAAAAACACTTTGTACTTTTGCATCTTGTATTTGCTTTTGAGCTAGTTCTGGTGCATTTTTACAAACGCCTTCTAAGTGCAGATGTTGAACACGTCCTTCAAGTTATTTTTGAAACATTTTGCGACATTGATCCAACATAAAATATACAGTGCAGTCCACTTAAGAGGAACCCGTTTAAATAGAATTTCGCGTTAAATGGAAGCATTTCTGAAGGTCCCGGCCAAGTGTCTTCTTTGGCTTTGTTTAAAAAAAAAATAACTCCTGTTAAGTCGAATTCTGATCACATGAATTTTCGGATTAGTCGAAGTAATTGTTCTGCCCCACTTCAAATTTGGACTGGCACAAGTAGGCGTTCTGTCTTCATCACCTAAGTTACAGTACTACAGGGCTTGTGACAGACGAACTTAGCTGACCCTGATTGACCCTGAAGCTTTGGATGATATAGTACGACCCTTTGTAACGACCCCTTCGTATAGCATCAGTGCCCCCGAATATATTGTAACTTTTCGTCAAACGGGATTTTTTTCACCTGGACTCATTAGCTATGCAACCTTTCCACGCAGATGGTCAACACGTTTGCTGATTAATATGTGGACAGTTTACCTACCGTTCATTCTGGTCATCGCATTGATTTAAGGAGAGATTAAATCACGCCCGCGGATATCTCTTGAGCAATCATATGCAGGTATTTTCATTAACTTGGCCAGTGGAGGGCGTTGCCAGCATCAAACGATAGTAGTGACCACGATCAAAGACACTGGGGGAGATCTCAGGAAGGACTGGCGGCATGCTATCAAAGGCAGTAGTGGTCCCTGAAACGAGCGACGCAAGTTTCCTGCCGGTATTTCGCATCTCGGTGTTAAACACGAAACCGATCGCAGTGGGAGCGAACGGGAAAGCCGGCGCAAGCAGCGAGCGAAGATACGAGAGACTAGGGGCGGCTTCTCTCTTTAGTCTGGCGGTCAGATCCCCAAAAGTCTTCTGAGATCAAAAAAGGTGTCAAAATTTCACATGTCCTCCCAATCTTGCATTCCAGTTGCAGATATACAGACCATGAAGAAATGCATGTTATCACTCGTTGGCCAGAACTTGACAGAAGCACTAGCGATATTGAAATCTTGTTATAGATTTTCCCCTGGATTTTCTTATATATTTGCAGTGAATTCTATTCTGTGCAAAACGGTAATTAGGACCTACAAGCTGAGAGAGCCAGAAATTAAGACCAGATATCAGGGGCTTATTGCTACAGCAGTGAGCAACACAGAAGAACGACCTGATGACCTGGAAACCCTCTGGAATAAATTCAAGGATATTATAAAGACAGCTGCTGCAGAAGCATGCGGTGAAGTCCGACTAGGGAACCAGAGAAAGAGGACACCTTGGTGGACAGAGGAAGTCAAAGAGAAAATAAGAGAGAAGAAAATGGCATGGAAACAATACTTAGGAGCTAAAAACACAACAGGACAAATGGAAAAATATAGAGAATATGTGACACTCAGAACAGAAGCAAAGAACAAAGTGCTAGCAGCAAAACAGAAGTCCTGGGAAGAATTTGGAGAAAAGCTAGAAAAAGATGCACAAGAAAACCAGAAATTGTTCTATAAGACCCTAAAGAACATGAGGAAAGAAAAACAATGCCCTCTCAAATTTATAAAGGACAAGCAAGGCAAATTGCTTACTGCCCCGAAGGAAGTAATGGAAAGATGGAAAGAATATTTCTCAGAACTCCTGGATGGTGAGCATGATGAAGCATCAGAAATGATAACCACTGATACAGAAGAGGAAACCAATGATGGTGAAGATGACATAAAGATGGAAGAACTGAGGGCAGCACTAGAGAAAATCAAGATGGGCAAAGCAGCAGGGTATGATGGTATAACACCAGAAATGGTTAAGTACATGGGAGCATCAGGCGACCTATTACTCTTAAAGGTCCTACAGGCAGCATGGTGCAACAAGACCATACCAAAGGATTGGGAGATTGCCATCATAACACCAATTTTCAAAAAGGGTGACAATCGACAATGTGGAAACCATAGAGGCATATCCCTTCTCAGTGTCCCTGGTAAAATCTACTCTAGAATCCTAGAGCAGAGACTCCGACGCCTAGCTGAGCCACAATTGGATGAGGTCCAGTGCGGATTCCGAGCAAACCGAAGTACTCAAGACCTAATCTTCACACTCAGACAGCTGAGTGAAAAGGCCCTTGAGTATAAGAGTGAGATCCATCTTTGTCTCATAGATCTGGAAAAGGCGTTTGACAGGGTCCCCTGGAGCAAACTTTGGGAATGTTTGGCAAGGAAGAATATTCCAGCACCTCTGATTCATGCTATACAGAGCTTCTACAAGTCTTGCAGAAATTATGTGAGGACAGCAAACCATAAGTCAGAAGAGTTCAGGACCACCACTGGTGTAAGACGAGGTGATATCCTATCACCTTACCTCTTCATACTCCTTATGGACGATGTCATCAAGGCATGTAAGGAGAGAACAAGAAAGTATTCAGTGGGGTACTGGAAGATGAGACAGGTCTATATTTCGGAGCTGGCATTTGCTGATGATGTTGCCCTGATTGCTAAATCAGAGGCACATCTCCAATCCAACCTGCAAGTCTGGAAGGAAGAGCTGGAGAAGATAGGGATGGTCATAAGCAGCTCTAAAACAAAATCCATGGTGATATCACGAGAAGAAAGAAAACATCAGATTAAGTTGGGAGAACAGGTCCTGGAGCAGGTCGACCACTTTAAATATCTCGGAGCTATTATAGACCGAAAGGGAGGCATCAAAGAAGAGTTGGCCACTCGGAAAGCAGCGACTGGGAGACTTTTTCAGGCCATAAATCGTGGATTCCTCAGCAAGAAAGAGGTTGGTAAGAAAACGAAGATGGCTGTATACCGCTCCAACTATGTCCCAGTCTTGACATATGGATGCGAGTCGTGGGCAATGACTACAACCCACAAAAGCCAGATCCAAACCTCAGAAAGAGGTATCTGAGGAAAGTGGTTGAAGTAACAAGAAGAGACATGGTCCGCAACCAGACGATCCGTCAAGGCCTAAAATCCCATCCGCTGCAGACCCAAATAGAACAGTCCCAACTAAGATGGTTTGGCCATGTCTGCAGAATGGGAGAAGATCGGCTACCACGACAAGCATGGGAAACAAAGAGCCAGGGATCCAGACCTCCAGGACGACCCAGAGTCCGCTGGGAGGACAACATTAGACAATCTTTGAAGGACCGAGGACTAGAATGGAACCAGGCCAGGAAGAAGACAGCCGATAGAATGGTCTGGCGCTCTCTCTTCCAAACCTCTACACCTCACGGTAGAAGGGGAACGACTAAGTAAGCAAAACGGTAAAATATAACTGTGTCTATTGATCAGTGGTCTAGTTCATTCATTCTATTTCACTGGATATTGTGTTAATTTAAATTTATTAAATTAAACCATCTCAATAGTTCCCAGTTGTAAATATAATGTTATACCTGTTATATTATTTCCAAAAATAATAGAGGCTAAAGTAACTTTTATAGTCGAAAAGGAATTTATAATTAATAAATTTAGTTAAGTCCTATATATATATATATATATATATATATATATATATATATATATATATATATATATATATATATATATATATATATATATATATATATATATATATATATATATATATATATATATATATATATATATATATATGTGGGTTTTAACCATTAGAACTCGCGCAGGGTTTTACCAAATACAGAATTAAATACGCGAGGGTATATATATATATATATATAGATAGTCTTAACGGGAAATGCATCGCGCTTTAGAATGTTATTTGATTTTTCGGTATATTACATGTCTTTTTCTTTCATACAGAGTGATCGTAACCTTTGCGATCCCAACATAAAGAAAGCAATAGAGAAATCATACAGAGTCCTTTTCAGACTCGGTTCTTAACTTCCAGATATATTGATGGAACATTTTTAAATATAATTCTTGTGGCGGTCCGATGCCACCTAGCTATCAATTACATGAAAGAAAGCACCCCCAAGAACTTTTTTTAAAATAAATCATCAAATTTAATTACAATCTGTAATATAAACTGGAAGATGACTGTGTGAGAATACATATTTACATGACTGTGACTGAGCCTAATTTTTCCTCACTGGATTTAAACCATACCGGTCAGTTGCTATCATCACGCCTTGAAGGAATTTTACCTCCAGCAGCGAAATTAAAGAGACCTCATTTTCACCCCCTGTATTGAATTGTGTCAGTGCCATCCCATAGACTCCTTTTATATAATAAAACATAAGAACTCTGAGTCTTCAAGTCCGGCGATTAGTGGGAATATTCGCTATCAGCAAACCTCGCTACATCTGGGGCGGGACATCGAAGTACTAGACATTTTCACGTGTCAAGAGTAATTGTTGTTTATATAATTCTATGGATTGTCTGATGCTGCAATCGGTAAGTGTGTGTGTGTGTGTGTGTATATGAGTGTGGATCCTCACGCGCGTGCATGAATGACAGGAAATCTAATTGTTTTTGCAAACCATTTGTTAACTTGCCTACCGGGCAATACATTTTCTGTATACCCCGCACTGTTCCTTTAAGTGGGATATTTTGTTAACTCTGTTTAACCCCCTCCCTTTCAATTGCTTAGTAAAGGGATGAACAATTTGGGATAACAGGTTTTTTCTACCACCCATACCTAGTATTGTAACCCCTCTTTCAGAGTAATTAACTTCACTGTTAGGTTACATTACCTATGTCCCTGATAACTATCTATCTTTGGACTGGGTTTATCTTTGTCTAATAAGCGGGAAGGGCTTAGTCGATACCAGTCTTCTTCACCCCCTCCCCACCTTGTTATTTGCATTTTCTGTACTTATGATAATTTTATGTAACACTTGATATTTGTTTGTGATTGTTTTTTTGGGTTAATAAACATCATAAACCTAGTTAGCACTGTGTTGGAAATACCCAAAGCCCAAAATACGGAACCCAACAAAAGTGACGTTCCCAACGTCGTTTCGCTTCTAGGGGTTTTCCCCTATTTGTTTAATATAGTTGTATCCACGTGCGTCTGTGTGTTTGAAGCACCAAATCGGTGTGAGCGCAGGTGTGTGTCTGGAAACTGGCAAATAATTGTTTGACCAGGAGGGATGAAGAGAAGATTGAGAGAAACGATTTGTCGTAAATAAGTCTGTCTTTTCTCTCCCCAGCACACTGTGAAGCAACTAGTTACTCTGTAACCTTTTCTATCACTGAGCTTTCACCATCATTCTTCACTCTAAACAGGACCACTATTTCTAAGACTCTTTCTCTCAAAATAAATTTACGACAGGGCTGTACATAATTAATTTGGTGAACAAGCGATAACAGGTTAACAGTTGTCCGAGCTTCCGTCAGTTGATTACAACGCTAACATTCATTAAACCAGCTAGTACGTAATCGTCAAGCTGACTAAGTAAGCACCGGTTCACCCAGGTTTGCGAGAAAAAGGCTTTCGTTAAACTTTGAGAGCTACGAGACTACACGTTATAGATTTTAAGATAAACAGTGAAACCCAAGGCACGTGAATAGTAAGTAATAAACGTAAACCAGTATTCGGCAGGCAATAGTAAAAAAGAAGGAAGGAAAACACTTGACAGCAGAAAAGTCTCTAGGTCAATGGAAGTAGCTCTTACATCGGCTTATTTACGGTACTTATCGCTCTAGAAATACGTGTAGGAATTGCTAACAGAACACGCAAAAATACTAAGCCAAAACGCGATTCGAACGTTTTTACACTTGCTACTATGCGTTCAACTTGATACTACTTTTTAGGCTCCGCTAAATTGCTTTTTAGAAAGCATCAACATTGATGGTAAGGACTTGAGGATAATAAAGCAACAAACAGCAGCTTAAGAATTAGCAGCCAAATAGGAACGTTTCAGCAAGTAAAAAAAGGGTGTCAGGCAGGGATGTGTGCTGTCACCGGATCTGTTCAATCTGTACAGTGAAAGTATAATGAGATCACTGGAGGACATGCCAGGAATATCCGTCGGTGGACATAATATAGACAACTTGAGATTCGCTGAAGATACAGTCTTAATATCAAAAAGTGAAAAGGAGCTGCAGAAAACGGCTGATACAATACCTTCAGAAAGTGAAAATGAAGGCCTCAGCCTTAATACAAGTAGCAGAAAGACAGAAGTAATGGTCTTTTCAAAGAAAATGGCGTCCCCACAATGCACTATCAAAGTATTAAAATAAATAGCAGCAATTTTAAAACGGGTCAATAGATTGAAATACCTTGGCATATTAATAGCAACGGATGGAAGATGCATCTCAGAAGTGAAGAGCAGAAACGACATTTAATAAAATAAGGAGTATTTTATGCAACAATTCTTTGTCATTGGAAGTAAGAAAGAGAGTTCTTCAGTGTTATACAGAACCAATCCTGACATATGGGAGTGAGTCATGGACAATTAGTAAACAAGCAGTGAAGGTACTAGAGGCCACAGAGATGTGGTTTTACAGAAGACAGTTAAAAATACTATGGACAGCCAAAAAGAGTAATAAGGATGTCCTGAAAGAGGCCAATGTGCAAATGAAACTTATTTCACAAGTTAGAAAGAAACAATCCACTTTGTTTTGGCATGAGATGGGGAAAGCTGGAATATATCGTAAAAACTGGTAAGATTGAAAGAAAAAGAGACAGGGGAAGACAAAGAGACCAAATACTGGACAGTTTGACATCGTGGCATGGAAAGAAGTCAACAGCAGAATTGATAAATTGTACTGGAAACAGGAAGTTGTGGAGAGACATGATCTCATACGCCACTAGGCATGGTACTTGAAGAAGAAAAAGAAGAAGAAATTGCTTTTGAAAACTTTAAATGATGCAGAAATGAAAATTTAAAATCAAAATACCTGTTTCTGAATGGTTAAAATAATTGCTTCGCGCGTTACCTCTTATTCTGAACGTAAATACACTTCTTTGAGCTAAATTCAGATAAACAGAATTTCGGATAAGTGGAAGGACTTTAGAAGGTCCCAGCGACTTCTGCTTATACGGGTTTACAATGTGTTCTACTTTGATCAGTATCTTTTTTATCTTGCTGTCTGTAGGAGTGATATCGCGCGTTAAAGTTGAAGGTGTTCAAGATAATTATCATGCGGATCTATTTTACTTCATTCATTGGGAGCCGCGCTGGTGTAATGGTTAAGACGTTGCGCTAGCGACCAGGTTTTCAAGGTTCAAGCCCGGGCGCCGGCATTTGTAGGAGTGTCATCGACCGGGAATTTGATTGAATAACTTGAACGGCTCCTGCAGATAAACCCTCTGTGGATGGGAAGGAGCGAAGCTCCTGACCGGGTTGGAAGGAAAGTCAACTGGCTCCCCAGCCTCGCAATGACATGTCATTGGGCCAAAAGGGCTGGAAAGCTCGAGTGCCGCTGGTTAAAAAAAAAAACTTCATTTATTACCCTTTAGCTCCCCAAGGAGCATAGGCCTTCAATAAATTTATTCCAAGTCATCCTGTCCTGTGCCATCTGCTCAAGGTTTTTCCAAATCTGATTTATCCCTTACATTTCTGTCTCCATTTCTGTTCATACATTTTTATGTTTCGCTCTACCTCTCTTTCCTTGGTGATTCCGGAACAAGGACTGCCTTGTAATGCCACCAACAGGTTTCCTCAGTGTGTCCTGATCTTTTGTATTCCTATATAAACAGTCATGTATTGGCTTATCTTTTCACTTTTATGCTGGAGTGAATGTAGATAGCGCAGGCTCTTGGGCCCTGGGAAACGTGCGGCCGTATGTGACGCCGTCTTGGGGGGGGGGGCGCCAAAGTTTCTTTTTAAAATCCCATCCCAACTAACATAATTACCGATGTATGTTACGTCAGTCGGTTTTTAGTAAAATGGGTGCAATATCTTCCTCTGACAGTCCTCTATGCACGTTAAGCATAAAAACAACTCACCGACAACCATGGTGATCACGTGCAATTTGGTTTGCTGGCGACTTTTCATGAACAGGGTTCACTCTTAATTTGTTTTACAATCTGCAGACTTAGGGTAGTTTCATCACTTGCAAAAACCATGCCACTGAGAAGAAGTCTTGACACCTTACAAAGAATGAGGGCTATAGCGTGGGTTGAAAGTGGTTTATCTGTCCGTGAGGTTGCTAGATGGCTTGCAGTGTCACACTCTACTATCCAAAGAATTTTGGAGAGATTTCATGCCACAGGAAGTGTGGAGGATCGCCACCGGCCGGGTCGCCCTAGATGCACCAATAGACATGATGACCGGTACCTCTTGTTGTCAGCCCTGCGCCATCGAACAGTGACTTGTTCCACTCTAAGATGTCAGCTGAGACAAACTGTAAACATTAATGTCAGTCAAAGCACCATTCGCAGACGCTTACATGAATTTGGACTGGCTGCTCGACGTCCTGCAGCCAGAATCCCTCTTACTCCTGCTCATCACAGAACCCGTGTTGCTTGGTGTCGCGAGCACATCCGATGGACAAGGCAACAATGGAGTCAAGTTCTCTTCACTGATGAATCTCGCTTCACTGTGTCATTCAATGATGGCAGGATTCGAGTTTGGAGACGACCAGGAGAGCGATTTACTGATGACACAATTCGAGAGGTGGATCGTTATGGTAGGGGTTCTGTCATTGTCTGGGGAGGCTTCTACAGACACGGCAGGACCCCACTATACATCATCCAAGGCAACTTGTCCGGCCCAAGATACCAGAACGAAATCTTGAGACCAATTGTTCAGCCTGCTCTGGAGGCCATAGGTGGTAATGCCATCCTCCAAGATGATAACGCTCGACCCCATCGAGCTCATGTGGTGAATGAGTTTATTCAGCAACAAGGAATCATCAGGATGGCGTGGCCAGCTCATTCACCTGATCTTTCTCCGATTGAGCACCTCTGGGATGTCCTTGGTCGAAGATTGTCAACAAATCACCCCCTGCCAATGGATGTTGCACAGCTGACTGCATTTCTGCTTCAGGAATGGCAAGCTGCTCCTCAGGATACTCTTCGGACCCTTGTGGACTCGATGCGTCTACGCTGTCTTGAATGCCTTGTTGCAAACGGTGGTCATACACGATTTTGAAATGTCTATTTGTCCAATATCTATTGTGTGACTTTTGAAAAGGTGGGTGACACACTTCACAGCTTCATTGCGTTTGAATGTGTGTTTCCATTTCTTTACGTGACATGTCAATTTGGTATTCAATAAATGCCATTTTGACTGATACCAATTACGTTTATATCAGATTTGTTTTATGGTTTCAACCAAGGTTTTTCTAAGTGGCCCTTGACTTTTGACGAGTAGTATAGTAACTCGCTCCAGAAAAAAAAGTGCGCAACGCACGGTATGCAACTTGCCCGGCGTGGGTGTTATATAAAACAAATACTTTGGTTTTTTTTTTTTTTTTTTTTTTTATTCTTTCATGAAATATAGGAGTTTTCCTTCCTGAACCTGTTTTCGGACACGGCCAGCTCTATGTCGCCCTCACCCGATGTACAAATCATGAAAACGTGAAAGTTTGTGTTAAAACCACTTATTATCAGGGATAACTCTTTGAAAGCAATCCACGCACTGTCACACGAAATGTTGTCATCAAAGAACTCCAGACCAACGCTCTGAGCGTTGCGAAATTCAACGCGCAGTGCCAGCGCAACGCTCAGAGCGTTGTTTTTAGTTTATCACGAATAAACCCCAAAAATCGTCCGATTAACGCCGTTCATATTTTAAAACTCATAGAATGACTTCCGCTACTATTTAAACAACTAATTTGACTGTAGTTAAGCAGCACATGTGCTGGTTTTGATGTTATTATCACAATTTTTGTGATGATTTAAGTGTTCGCGTTTTTCGTTGTTATTGCTATAGAAATATGTCGCGCTTTATATTTACATTTTCTAAGTCTCCTAAGCAAATAATTGTGTCAAACTACTTTGAAACATTGCTGACACTGATGATGATTGTTTGGTAGTCACAGTTTGTTGTCAAAATATGGAATCGGTGCAGACAAGTTAGACACATTAGATTTATTTGATGAGTGGGCGTAGTCATATTCTGGCCGATCAAAAAGCAACAAAACTAGACCTACCGTAACATCTAATCACTAGTCCTATGTAGAAGATGAAGCTAGGGATACTATTAAAAACATTAAACAAGTGTAAACGAGTTTTTATATGACGTTATTCTTCTTTATTTACAAGGGACCACAGTAAAAACTGGTTGAATAACACTAAATGTACTTGTGGCCATAAGCAATGTTTTTTTTTTAACTTTGCATAAATTATGGCATAGAGTGGAAAATAATTATGGAGTCAAAGAGTTAAATTGAATCTAAAATAACATAATTCTCGCTGTGTGTACGTTGGTCACAGCTGAGGAATGCAACCGTGTTGAAAAATTGTATTGATTCCATTATATATACTCTCCAGAAAATAGTTACAATCAACAAAGAAAGGCGTTCAAATGACGGTGTTCATGAACAGGTTGATTACACTGAATAATGGAAATAAACCAAAAACACTCTAAGAATGTACTTCCATCTGCTCATCTGGGAACGGAAACAGCATACTATAATTAAAAACCCGTCAAGTTTGACGGATTATTGCAAGTAATAGTAATAAAATCATTACAATTTTAAAAGACCAAGAAAAATTAAAAGACTATTTCCCATCAATTAGGGAGACATTTCATCTGTTCCTTTTCTTTACCGTTACTATTTCTAATAGTCCATGATCCATAAGTCGCAGTGCGTATTTCATGCCAGTTCGTCGCGCGTAAAGATCAGTCCAGATTCTCTTTGTCGTTTCTTGTAATCGAGTTTAAGGACAATCGGGTGTATGGCCTGTTGTGCCTTTGCAAGGCGAAGGAGCTGCCTCCTTAGGGCCTCCATGTTGCCGTCTGGATGGTTCACGGTTAACCGCTACTTAATTAGATGCATGAAGCACTCAGGTCCTGTCAGAATCCCTCTACCTTTCTTAGCACATGCTTGGGACCAGCCTCGGCGGAGTTGTAGATAAGATAACTCTTTATAATTCTTTTATCTGCGGGATGAGCCGTAATTGTAACTACATAATTAAAATAAATCAGAGAGTGATATGTATGATGGGAATGCTACTACACTGTCTCGATTTCATTTTCAGTGATCTTCTAAGACTTCAGAGTTAAGATTATCTATTCTTCGAAATCTCCAATGATTGTTAACAACACTACCTTAGTCTAGCAAGTCTGTTGTCCTCGTTGACCCAAGGCGCAGGGAAATATTATGAATTCACACCTTCACCTGAATATCCCTGATAAGACAGAGCAATATCTTGGAACACATCGCCAGGCTTTCCTGATAGTATTTCTTTGATTCATTTATCCGGTGGCTCTCTCATTCTCTCATAAATTCAACACGTCACTGGTTCTAACGCTTGATTTTTGGACTGTTAAAGTGGATCTAAAATGAAACAGAATATGACCACAAAAATGGCACAGCCATACACAAATACCCACACAGTCAAGCATATATATATATATATATATATATATATATATATATATATATATATATATATATATACATACATAAAACTCTTAGGTATGCTGCCCAAAAACGCCTAGAGATGCAAACCGCTCGAGGCGCCAACCGCGCCACAAGCGAACTAACGTTAGCGAAAATAATAGCGTAAAGCACCGATTTCTACCATTATTGCGAATGTCACATTTCAATTCAAGAAAGTTTGTATGTGTATGCGTGGAAGGGGTGAGGGAGTCTACAGACAATTTTTTTAGCGCCCACAAAACTTGTGACTGCCCTGCATTCATAAATTTGTGAAAATATACATTAAACGAGTAAGTCACCCGCCAAAAATGGCGGGAAATAGTTAATTGTTCTTTTTCTGCTGCACGTCTTAATGATGGCTCTAATTTTCCTGTGGTCATTTATCCGGATGACCTATAGAGCATTATATGCAGAAATGTCTCAGCCAAACCCCAGAGATAGTATCAACAACTTAATCCGCAGAGACTAGTGTACAATCTTCAAGTTGAGAACAAGACATATACCTCTCAACAAGCATTTGCACACAGTGACATCAGACCATGCACCACACTGCAACCACTGTAACAGGCACAAGGAAGAAACAGTCGAGCCACCCTCTCCTGGAATGCCTGGCACCAGCAGACACATGGAAGCCTTTCCTACCACCAAATTCCTCTATCACCAACACCCTGCATGGAGATTCAATACAATTGAAAAAGACATGTACCTTTCACTACCTGGCACAAAGGAAAAAAAGAGTGAAAACTCGTAACCTAGGGTATCGGAAAAGTCAAAAAGTCATCTGGATGCCCTGGTTAAGAAGTCAAGTAGCAACGCGTAAAATATAGTATGGAGAAACGTGTAAAAAAAAAGTTAATGAACTGAAATTAGACTAATTAATTAACAGCTTTACCTCTACACCTCACTGTAAAAGGGGAACGACTAATTAAGTAAGTAATTAACAGCTGTTTTATCACAACATGTTTTGTTAATGTACGGATTATTTAAAAAAACAATCATGCCTTGGTACCTATTAAAAAATAAAACAATACAAACAATTGAAAATAAATGTTCTATGACTGCACCTCTGAATCATTGTTACGTGCAGTCTTTGATATCTTACAATATTATACATAGGTAATTTTTTAGTGCTTAAGGGAAAGTCATTATTGAGTTACTTCCCTTGAAAGTTGTGTCGGCTCTTTCGATCAAACTCCGCGGATAAATCCATTTTACTGCGATTTATTCGTTGTTTGGGTAATAATAGATTGTTCTTGCTTCAGAATATCTATGGCCTGAATTTATGTGTATTGTTTGTCTGAGTAGGACGAGTCTGTCTTATATCTGTATATCTTTACATATCTAAGTCGAACTATATGTTCTGTTGTCTCTAGAGAGGTCGAAGGCTATTCGGCGGATGTGTCGCTAGAGTGTGGTGTGATTTGGCTTCGTCCTGATAGGGACTGTGTGTTTTCCCATGTCGGCCTGTCGCCGGGGAAAAAGTGATCTCAGTATTTGTGGGGAAGGTGATAGTCGTCTAAACCTATCGTGTATGCTTTACCCCAGTGTTTAGTCGTATTGCCAAGGAATGGCAGTTTCATATTTCCTCTACCAAGGTAATCAAAGATACTCTTATGAACTCTCGATCGAAGCCACCATTTTCGATAGTTACGATTTTAATGTCTAAGAGAATATATTTGACTCGATGAAAACGACTTCGATTCCTAGCAGCACTATATCCTGTAGATTGCAGTCAATTGTTCATGATCAAATCTACAGAGCAATGAAATGTTTTATGAATGACTAACTTTAGGACAGATTCATTATCTGTATCCAAACGTGAGTGACAGCTCACGAGTGAAGCCATCTTGGAACCAAAACATGTAGTGACTTTCAAGAAGAGAAAAAGGATGCCCGTATTATCGCTTGTTTAGTCCAGAGATCACTGCTACACATGAGAACCCGTTATTAGCGGTTCAATATTATTATATGGAAAAATATGTGCTGAACATTATGTTGAAGAATCGTCGCTAGACGAGATTAGGTTTAGAAGCCATCTGAAATATTGTTTATAAGCTGACGTGCTCAGTCAGTGAAGTCAGATGATATATGTATGGGCGATACTGAGTGCTTGGCTACTGACAGTCCATTATACACTTATTCTACATGAGTGCCCATGTAACATTGCAAGACCATTTATCCACTGTACTATGATGTATTATGGCAACCTGTGATTTGTCACTATCTGTGCTGTCGAGTGTGTACGTCCAATTAAACTTTAGAAAAGGTACACAGTCGTTGGTGTCGATGACTTCCAGCCATACATGAGTGTGAGAAAAGAACATTTTTTGTCAACACCACGAACCTTTATCATCATTCGCACATTATACACTCAATCCATGTCTACACACCACTGCGTAGGTCAAGTTGACATTCCATACACTACAGTGGAGCAAACAACACCATAGAGATCTTATCAACTGATGATGATGATGATGTCTGCTTCCATCCACTTATATCTATCTTTTGGTGGATATCATTAACGGGAATAAAAATCCAACGTTATCAACTTTATCAATCATATTTCATGGTTTCAACATCCAGCATTTATTTTTGTCTGAGGCTTCCTTTTCTATCTAGTCCTATTTGTATTCTTCTTCTTCTTCGTTCGTCCTAAAAAGGACGTTGGTTGTGTTATGTCTGTTTACAGCGAAGCTGCGATATTTGCGCCTTTCAGCCGACACATCCGACTTCAGCACGACATTTTTTGGGACCGGGTTAGTTTTCCCTCTTCGATCCCTACTCACTCAGCCAGACTGCAGTGATGCAGCCTGTTTCCAGGTCCACCACTTGGAGGTGGAGTAGGGTCTTGGTCAGCTCTGGTTCGCTAACCCTGACGCAAGCAGTCAAGCTATGGGTCGCTGACTGCATTCCTCACTGTTGACGCGTCTTAGTTGACTGGACTGTGTTGTGTCTTATTTGTATCATGATTGCAATCACCCTTGAAAAAAAAAAAGAAAAAAAAATAAACATTGCTTTTTCTTCATCTTCTCTCTCCTTATTTATTCCTCTCCGTTTAAAAACAAATTTATTAATATTACTTCTTCCTCACTCAGTTTTCCAGTCCTTGTTTTCATTATTTTTTATTTATGCTTTGAATTTAGTATTCGCACACATTTTATTTCCAATATGTGACACACATCAGGGAGTGTTTTCTCTTATTGTTATAGTGTTATGTTCTCTACTTAATGCTCACTTTCTTTCCCTTCTGTTTTTCGTTTGTCTGTCCCTGACGAAGGCCTTGTGGCCGCAACGTAGGTTTTTTCTTGTCCTTTCTCCCAGTAAGACGTATCACTATTTGTGTTTTTATTGTCTTCATTCTACATATTTAACGGGGTATAGTTTTGAGTGACAATTTGGCCGAGTTACTGCACATATAACGTGCTCTATTCTTTTTTCAGGCTGATATACTGACACGGCGAGTTCAAGAAAGTAGATGATAGAAAGGAATGTCGATATCTTTGGTAATATTAGCCAGAAATACTTCTGAAAATAGTTTTTGCCTCGTAGATGTCCTAAAAGTAAGACTACTTAGGAAGTAAAAAGGAAGGCAACTGCACATGTCCTAATTTCTTTTTAATAATAAACGATATATAAGTACCGGTACACCATTATTATCATCATCCTCATCATGAAATAGCACCGCCATCATGATCCTCATTATCATTAGAATTTTAACGCGCCTGGTGTGTTTATGTTTCTGTTCTAGTCTGTGTTCTTGTTTCCCCAAGAAATTTATTGTTGAGATTGAAGGTTAATGCGGGCGGAAGATCATTACAGACACTACAGCGTGTCCACTAAGTACTATTTGTCTTACTGGAACATCTGTAACCAAGAATGAAAAAGTCCCATTTGCTTTTCAGAAAAATACGGAAAAGGGTCGCATTGCAGGATTGATGCTAAATTATCATTCCCTTTTCCATCTTATGAAGCATGCAACCAGTCCTCAGGAAACCTGTACAATAGAATGTATGTGCTTTTGCTGCAGTGGTTTACGTACCACATTATTATAAGGAATGAGTTTGCCAGCTGTATGCACGACCTCATATTATTTGACTCTTTCGATACGTCTGAGGAAACTGTAGTCATATTCTTTGTTTGTCTCCCCAGAGACCCCCTAGAACAGGGTTTTTCAACTGGGGTTCCACGGAACCCTAGGGTTCCGGGAGATGTCGTTAGGGGTTCCGCGAGAGATCGTGATTGAAAAAATTAACCTGGTTTTTTTTTTTTTTTTAACGGTGCACGCCGGGTGAAGTTAGCGCTCGCAGTAGTAGGCAGTGACCGAGCTCGCTCTTGCACATATCATATCAGGTTAGAATCTTGTAGAGTAGAAGTTTGTGATAAAACTTTTAGGCCTACTTGGATAAGGGTTTAAAAAAAATCAAAAGAAAAATTTACAACAGGAAAGACTGAAGTTTCAACTACCTATACTACAGCTTTGCATTCGAGTTTACATCCTTTGTAAGGAGGGGGAACCATACAAAAATAGTAGAATAAAATAAGTTGGCCAAAATAAACAGATCCACGGGAAAAAAAATCGTTATCTACTCAAAAGAGCATGGATAATTTGTTATTAGATTATTATTTTTACAACTTACTGATCACGCTAAGGTTCAATGAGCTGTAGATATAATAATTTTTATGCAGGGGTTCCCATAGACCTGACAGTTATTTAAAGGGATTCCCCAGGATAAAAAGGTTGAGAGAGATTGGTCTAAAATGACAATATTTGAGCTCATACGTCATCAACAATAAATGTCAGCTCAACAACAACTTGTCAAACCCTCCAGTCCTGTGCCATCCGGTGAACATCTGCCCATTTCTTTGTTTTATCTTCCGTTCATTTCCAGTTCCGTTCGCAAAGTGTTTTCCCTCTATCTATCTGTTGATTACAAAAACAGACGTATCTTGTAATTCTTTGACATGGTTTTGCTAGTGTGTGTGTCCTATCCAACGTTAGTGTTACCTCCTTATCTCATGTTCCACTGGCATCTGTCTGGTTCGTGTTATCATTTCCTCATTGGTGATCTTGCCATCAGTTCCACACTGGTGATCTTGTAATCAGTTCCACATTGGTGATCTGGTCATCAGTTCCACACTGGTGATCTTGTCATCAGTTCCACATCAGTGATCTTGTTATCGGTTCCGCATTGATGATCTTGTCATCAGTTCCACATTGGTGATCTTGTCATATCATTTCAATCCTTCTGTTCTGCACAAACACCCATAGTATATCATTTAAATAAATGTCGGTGTTGTGTAACCCTGACAATTCATTCTTTGGGATTCTTTCAAGAAGAACCAACGTACGGATTCACACAACACGGATTCACGGAATAAACCAGGTCAGGATGATCCACGGTTTAATCCACATAATAAATGTAAAAAGAACAAAATCTTTATAGAGCATTTCAGGCTTCATTTTCTGACATCATACGTCCAGCATCTTCTGTCATGACCTATGTCATTTGTACTGCACATAATTATACTGACAGGCCCGGATTTATTAAAACTGCAGATACAATGTCACTGCCTGTGATTATACTATTTATTCCCACGGATACCTGAGAGGCCAACCTGCCTCGGAATTCCACAAAGCTTGAACGATATGAATAATGCGCACATCAAATGGACACCATGTCCTTCCATTGACCTGACCAACATTCAGTCTCCCTATGACGTCACACTTTCACTCTGATGTCATCATTCACAACGCATTTTACTTCTTTTATAAAGCCTGCGCACCAATAATTGAAGGAACCCTCTATCGGGAAAACCTGAAATCTTCAGTGATCGTGCGCAGCTCTCAACGGTCGGCTGTTTTGTACAAGACTTAGATAATTTCTTTAGTGATCTTTATAGGTAGAATTTCACGAGCTCATATGCTGCTCTGACCGTGGAAGTAGTAGACACGAACTTTGAGACTGGATTTGCAGTATCTGAGAAGAGCAGCGGAGTTTTGACAGGCTAATCAAAACTGATAGATTTTCTTTTTTTTTTAAATAAATTTTTGCCTTGTTTTGGCGAGGCGCATCTGTTACGGACTTTTGGACAACCTTTGACACCAGTTTAAAGTAAGGCTCTAAAGGCTTAGGATGACCAAGATGTTGTGTGCGTATTCTGATCTTATAATGTCAAAGTCCGCCGGGTTCATTATATATATTTTAAAGGATTCCGTTGGACACTACGTTGGTATCGATTATTGTCTCTAGTAACCCGTGTGATGCGTTGATTAATGGAACATGCTTCATATTAAACTTCTGATTATTGACTGACCTGTCTATTCTTGCCTTATTAATATCAGCACTGTGAGATGCAGCGTGTTTAGGCAATTAAGTGTCACTGGTCATTATGGATGGATCAAACAGTATGGAAATCAACTCAGAATACGGCATTTAATAAGACCAGTAGTTGACGACTCAAACATGTTTAATTAACACTCTCATTTCATGAGTAGACACAACTATTCAAAGACATAGTTTATAAACATAGTTCCATGTACGTGTCGAATGAGTTCTTATTATTCATTAAAGCACATGTTCACTAATATATATATATAGTTCTGTATCATGGTCAGTTCCTTTTGGCCAACATCCCGTGGCATAATATTCGTAGGCTAACTAGGCTCACTCCTGTTGCTAGTTAATAATAGCCCTTTTCCCACTAGACTTACTTCCACTGCTAGTTTTGAAATATCCTCCTTACGCTAGACTTAATCTGCTGCTAGTCGTCTAATATCCTTGTTACACTAGGCTTACGTCTGCCGCTAGCTATACAATATTCGTTTTACACTAGTCTTACTCCTACTGCTAGTTACGACTCTTCATTTGGCATACACTGCCAGGCTAATCTGCCATAATTACAAACTGCGTTAATAACGAGACGACTTACGTTTAATCCAAGAACACACTGCTAAATAGGCTTTCCAGCCACACATATATCTTCAGTGGACAATGCCACACATATCCTAGTGGTTATACCACACATATCATAGTGGCTAGGCCACACTTTCCCAAGTGGCGATGCCACACGCTGCCGTTGGGGCCGGAGCCCACGATTCGAATGACGTTACTAAGTCCTACGCGTAATGCATAGAGATATGCATTCTATGTCGTTAATATTCATTTGTGGTGTTCCATGGTGCACCCATTCGGATCGAGCTCAAATCCAAATGCCTGCACACATGCAACAATTACCGACATCATCGATCATTAATATATTCACTCATTTGAGGTGTTCCATGATACAGCCATTCGGATCGACGTCAAATCCAAATGCCTGTAAACATGAACCAATCCTCAACAGCATCCCGTTCAACCTAGTCGGTTATATTAGTGTGTTTACGGCTAAGAGTGTCAAGACTGACAATGTTGAAGAAAAGGAGAACAAGTAATAACAGTGATAGCGTGCCAAAAGAAAAGTAGACACACACAAAAAAAACTCGTGAAAATAAAACGAAAACAGAGGTATAAAGGAATAAAGATGATACATAAAAGGAAAAAGAAAAAAAAAAAAACAGAAGAAAAGTCGAAATAAAGAAGAAGAGAAACAAAATACGAGGAAGAAGAAAAACGAAGAGGACAAAGAGGGGGGGGGGGGGGGGGGGAGGGGGGGGGGACCCTAAAAACTAAGATGAAAATGAAATAAACGAGGGAGATAGGAAAGAACAGGTGTGTGGTTTCAACAGAAACTCAACACAAGTTATTTGAAGAACATTTCTTGTTTTGAAAAAAATGTATTTGTTTACTGAAACAATTTAAATATTAATAATCCACAAAAGAGCCAGGCATGTCCCTTGCACGTGCCACAGTGCTAGTGAGATTATTAAAAACATGCGAAATACGTTACAGGAGCACGGTGAGGCATCGGGGGGGGGGGGGGGGTATGACCTTCGTAAATTATATCGTTTCCTGTATGAGACTCAAAAACATGTTTGTTTACTTTGTCCCGTGAAACATAACACTTGCTGTTAGCCTGACCTAGAAATTTTATCATAACAAGTCATATATTAATAAGACAGACTAATCTGGACTTGACAGTCCGGTCAATAACAAAAGATGGCAGACAAAGTACAAGCAGTTTCAAATCACAAACTGTTCGAGAAACTTCCAGACGGACATAAAAAAACGTGAGATAAAAACACAAACAGGTAATATGTCTCACTGGGAGATAGACAATTCCCCACGTTACGACCACAAGACTTTTACCAGGGACGAGAAGATGAAGACAGTGAGAGCTAAGTAAAAATCAAGGCCGGTTTAACCATTATGGGCCTAGTGATTTGGGCGAACTAGGATGTCGTCTTGAGCGGCGTGATTTGAGGGGGAGGAATACTGAGTGAACTAGATCAGTGGTTCTTAACATGGGCCCCCCTCCCCCTCAGGTGACCATGCCATATTACTAGGCGACAACAGCAAGTAAGATGGTAAAGTACCTTTTCCTAGCTAAGGGCGGCGGGGGGGGGGGGGGGGGGGGTGTTACAGAGGTAAACGGGGTTCAGAAGGGGGCCATGAGCAAAAAAAGATTGAGAACCCCTGAACTAGTTACCTTATATAACGAAAAAAAGCACATTAGCACATAGACACATGCTTCAGTTGCTTGATTGCAGGTAGATATATATATATATATATATATATATATATATATATATATATATATATATATATATATATATATATATATATATATATATATATATATATATATATATATATATGTATATATATATATATATATATACTTGTATATGGGTGACAAATAAGCTGTTTACTTTATGCCACCAAATATCCTGGCACCTGACTTGAGTACAACACATTTTGGAAAAAAAATGATACAACCCGTAGGCGAATGAGATTGTTGTCGCTTTTGTGATGTATAAACAATATGGCTGATCGAATACATACCGGTGAGTAACCTTGAGACAGCTCACTGTTAATATATGTGCCCACCTGGGACGGACATCACTTGGCACAACTTTGAGAATAACTGTAGATAATAACGCAGAAGATCGCGAGTTTCTTAACAAGAAGGTTTATTTCAGAATCAGACAGAAATAATTACAATGATTTTGCAAAAAAACTCATTAAGAGTTAATCTTTGGGTTAACTATGGCGCAGTTTAACCCCTCTCCGTTATTGCTAGTTGTATGTGTTACTGTTGTGTGTTAAATTCTTTGTTACTAGTATTCTTTGTTTATTTCTTTTTGTAATTTTGTGTATCGTTGACAAATGATTCGGCACTTCTCTATTCGTACATGATTCGTTTCATAACAAACAGTTCTGATACTGTTTTTTGTCATTGCATTTATCATCATCATCATCATCATCATCATCACAAAAAAGTATAACTAGTGCTCCCTGAAGTATGTCGTAAGAGACCACAAATATGAGGCTGTGCGTGTGTTTGGTAACTTTCTCACGTAAAATATGCTGCTACAGACACCATTGCTACAAGTCATATGAATACGTTGGTGCAGTCTTCCCGCAATGGGGGCCAGCTACAGAACGGGGTCCATAGGCCACAGGGAGCACAAAGATAAATGAATATATTGTTTTTATTGTTGTAAGTTTACTACGCTGCAGCTTCAAGCTGCGGATGTTGTATTTATGGCTTGTGTGTCAGCCGTTGTTTTTATAGCTCCTAATTTGTTTCGCAGCCTTACTTTGTTTATGTCCGCATTTTAAAGAATGCACTTTTCGACACCGTCCGCCAGTGTTTTTGTTTTGTTGAATTTTTTTTCTTTCTGTTTTTGTTTTACTTTTGAACAGATGAAAGGACTCGGTATTTAAAAATGGTTATGTTTTTGTAGAGTGATAAAAGGTAAAGATAGTTTTTTCACAGCATATACTTCCGTAGGGGAGGGAAGTGTTAGAGGTTTCACTATAATAGTGTCCGGCTTTGAGAGATAGGAGACTAGTTCCTTTGTTTATTGCCTATTTCTTCCCTAACTCAAGAGAAGAGCCAGGTACCCATTTAAAAACTGGAGCGTGACGCCACTGGGTTCCGAACCCAGGACTTTTGCCGCGAGAGGCCAGCGCTCTAACCACTCTGCCAATTGGACGCTCATGTGAAGTAAATACATTATTTTTTTTTAAATAGTATGGAGTCAGTGTTTAGCCTTTTCCGTTTTAAAATAATTTGTTACTTTCTTTACCAGTTTTACAGCAGCCCACTTATTTATTTATATTTTTGAGAAACAGACGGCCTAAATTAATTATTTGGTGCCAGAAAACGCCAAAAAGGTGGGCGAGTCTGTTGTGTGAGGTGTAGAATTTAGTTCATGGTTCAAACCCGGGCGTCAGCGTTTGAAGGAATGTTTACGACCGGAAATTTGACTGAATAACCTGAACGGCTCCTGTGATAAACCCTCTGTGGATGGGAAGGAGCGAAGCTCCTGACCGGGTTGGAAGGAAAGTCCTCAGGTTCCCCAGCCTCGCAATGACATGTCATTGGGCCGAAGGGCTGAAAGCCCAAGTGCCGCTGGTTAAGAAAAAGAAAAAAAAAAGCGACGAAATGTGCGACAAAGTTATTCCTTCTGTTACTTTCGGTACCTTCCTTCGGTCCATTTAGATGAGATGGTAAAGTGGATATAATTTTTCTTCTTAACAACTGAATTGAACAGAGGAAATCATCTTGACAACTTCCCCCCCCCCCCCCCTTTTTCTCCACACACATAAACAGACAACCCAAATTTCAGAAGCAAATGTGATCCTATTTAAAGTATATTTTTGTGACTAACTTTCGCTTGTGTACATACACATCACAGAGATCACAACCGATACAGCGGTATCTCCTTATCGAGGACTGCCGTAGCGAACCTCTATAGTTTTCTGACTCCCGCATTGATGAAACATTGATTATACGTACCAACCATTTGATGTTATTTCCCACGAGTACAAGCTCTGTAATCGACTTGTTCATTTGCCCTCAACTTTACTTTGTACTATGATTTTTTTGAAAAATAGTGTTATGTTCAAACGATTTCTTTTTTCTTTTTTTTTTAAATATATATTCTGCTTCTATGAGATGTACTGCAATCTTCTGTAGCCGTATTTGAGCATCAAAAAGTAACGAACAGTATATATAACCCTTGAGGTCTCAAATTCTTAACTTAATTTGGTTGTAAGAGTATCTGTCTCAAACTGCTAAATTTAGTTTTAGTCTTACCCATTTGTCTTCTGTCCTTCATGTTTACATTTGCCACACTTTGTTATTACATGTTTATGAAATGAGAAAGGAGTCTCTTGTTTCAGTATCTTTAAATACTGTTTGGAGATGTAAGAAACCTTGAGCTGACTACTGCCTTAGTACTTACTTACGCACTTAGTCGTTCCCCTGCTACCGTGAGGTGTAGAGGTTTGGAAGAGAGAGCACCAGACTATCCTATCGGCTGTCTTTCGTCTAGCCTGGTTCTTTTCTAGTCCTCTGTCCTTCAGAGATTGTCTAATGTTGTCCTCTCAGTGGACTCTGGGTCGTCCTGGAGGTTTGGATCCCTGGCTATTAACCTCCTATACCTACAGTGGCATCCGATCTTCTCCCATTCTGCAGACAGGGCCAATGTCACGGGTTGCCTCTCCTTGCTCTGCATTAGTGGTCCAACAGTGGCCAAAACCTAGAGTATCTAATGCGGTTCTGGATCGTACATATGCCTTTCACTCTGTAATGATTAATTCAACTATGAATTTGTTAAAATCAACATATACAAATTTAATGCTTAATTACTTTAAAACAAATGTAAATAAATATGGAATGGTAATTATGAGAAATTATGGTTCATCATAGATCTCGGGTTGGGATAGAAAATATAGTCTTTTGAAGTGGCCTGCTAAACTTATAACTTAGCTTCCAAGTTGCTGAAATGTTGGTGCTGCTGGTTCCGTCACTTCGTATCTGTAGCAAGGGCAGGTCTCCAAAGGATTCTGGAGGTAAGCGCTTATGATGAAGGCAGGGATCTTCACCACCTGTGGGAGGTAGGTTTCACGTATCGGTCTCAAGCTTCGAACCTCAGACTAGTACAGCTGGTAACGTGAGTAGAACCTCAAATGGTCTCTCTAATCCGTACCACCAACTTTAGAGGGAATAAAAGAACACATTCCGCTGCTAAGTATTTGTTTTCCTGATTTAGATCAGGCGCCTTTCCCCGCTGTCCCGTCACCGATTCTTTTATCAGAATTTGTACTCTCCCTGAGTGTGTATCATATAACTCAGGGGGTGGTGGTGTAAAATCACCATTCTTTTAGTTAACGTAATGAAAAAATCTCAACTGGCCAGCGGCAAGTGGCTTGTGCCTGAAGGAACAACTTTAAGCATTCATACAACTCGTTACAAATGATAATACACATATGATGTCATCATCATCATCCACTTCCTTTCTCCACTTTACACCTTCTGTTCATCCCCAGTGTAAAAAGGATATGTAGCCAATGTAGAAATGCATTTCTTCTTCCTCTTCTGAGTTCGCCCTCAGTTCTACATTAATGACTCTAATAAAGGCAGTAGTCTCGGACCCTCAGATATGAGGTATCGGAGAAAGGTGGTTGTAGTAACAAGAAGAGACATGGTCTGCAACCAGACGATACGTCAATTCCTAAAAACCCAACTCCTGCAGATCCACTTATGCACTTTTGAAGATTTGGAAAATTTGTGAACTGCAATAAATGTTGCTATTTACAGTTTAAATGTCGTGCAATTTTTCTAGAAGCGGAAGTTATGTGGGAGGTAATATTTTTGCCAGAAAAATATCCTAAAAGAGAGAATTATAAAAAAAATGTTTCAATGACCCAATTTCGTTGTTTATAAGGAACTTCTAATATGTTATTTTAAAACAAGCAGAGTAATTACTTACACGCATTGTTTATTACCTAACAGAAATTACGGCCACTTTTCTTCCTGTTACATATTTGTATTTTCAAGAAAAAAAAACCTGTTAAAATATTTTTACAAAGCAACGCCATATCACAGGTCAGTGACTCTCAACAAATGGGGTCGTGGTAAACTTTGCGATGCGCGAGTTCCTTACTTTTTCCTTATTCGAAATTTTAAGCTGCTTATTTGGCAGATATATGTGACATGTTAAATTAAGTGAATATTATCTTTCATTATCTGCTGCCATCTCCACAACGAAGGCTGCCTGCAATGGGTCTCCAACATCTCTGTCTTTTGTCTTGAAAGTGTGCTCTGATAGACTCTTTCCTGTCTGTCTCTTGATGTTATCTATCAACCTGTAACGCTGTCTTCCTCTTGCACGTTTGCTTTCAACTCTTCCTGTTATTGTGGTCTTCTTCAAGGTGTCTTTTTTACATGACCAAAATATTTTAGCGGACTAATTTTGATCTCTTTCATTAATTCTATTTTCATTCCGAGTTTTTTTTTTTTTTTTTTGGGGGGGGGGGGGGGGGGGGAGGGGTGGGGTAGCGGGGGAGAGGGGGGGGGGGAAGGGGAGGATCTCAGAAATGAAGTATCTGAGAAAGGTGACTGTCGTGTTTTGGCTCTGTCTTACAACACGGTTTTCTTTTTTTTTTTTTTTTTTTTTTTTTTTTTTTCTGCCGCTAATACTTAGGCGAAATCTCAGGTTATCATTTATGTCTAACCTGACATTGATTTTACGTGAGTATCCCTTTATTTCTTGTACAGAGACAAATGTCCCTCGCCATTCAGGCAAATACTCGCCGATTTCGGAGGTACCCATTGCAGCTGGGTCGGCTCAGGAGCCGCCAGTCCCTGGTCGACGACACTCCTTCAAATGTTCTCGCCAGGTCTCGAGTTAATCCAGTCCAAATCCCGGTCGACGAAAAATCCTCAAATGCCGTCGAGCGGGTTTGATCCTGTATCACCCGGTCGCCAGAGCGGTGTTGTAACCACTACGCTAGCGCGGCTCCCACGGTTTTCTAAATCTGATCATACCGCACGCCATTAGGTAGGGAACTCACTAATACAATAACCAATCAAAACGTACCTTTATTATCATTGTTATAGGAAGCGTATTATGCTTAAAACCTAGGCCTATTTTGAGTAACCGATGGGACAATAATATTTAATTTCATAAGAACTAAAGAAGTATCACCGGAAAGGATTATGTAATTCATCAACGGGAATGTTACTTTAGAGGTAGGTGTAAAAACTGTATCGAATAATATTCTAGTAAGATAAAAATATCGAATAAACGAGCAGTGTTACATCAGGATTAGTCAAACTTAGTTAGTTAAAGCATGCATACATTTAAATGCATTGTGCAAACTAAATAATTTATAGATAGATTGATACAAAATAATTCACAGTGTAAGCCCACCTTTAAATGACCAAAATCGTCCCATAAATAAGGAAGATAACGAAAAACTAGATTTTATACATTGTACAGAAGATAAAATTATGCCTCATTTCTGGATCCTTTACTCCTTTTTACACCCATGTCATCCGATACGCCGGAGGCGTGACTATAAAAGACCTTGCCTTTGGCCATTTGACGCCACTAACAAATTCAAAACCACTAGCTGCCCAGAAAGAAGCGGTAAACTGTAATCGTAGTGTACCTTTGTCAATCACATCTGTTGCGCCTACCATAGAAGCCATTAGCAGTCTGTGTGTTTTGCCTGAGGGTAAGAATGACTATATATATGTATATGTACATATTTATGTATTATTCCTGTGATTTACTCCACGTGTGTTAGAAAGTGAAAAAGATTTGTGTTAAAAAAATATTCCAGGACGAATGTGTTGCTTGCTGGAATGCAAAGCATGTGTTGGTTTTAGAGGCGAAAGCCAGCGTTGTAAAATGTGTAGGATAATTGAGAATGATGTCAAGAATACGACTGAAGTTTGATAATACATTTGAATTTTAGTCACAGTGAACTGACTGTGATAGGTGGTGAGGTAAATTGTCCTGTGCATATATTAGCACAATGTCAGACACTGTATGTTATGTCCTTTGTGTGTAAAGACAGAGTAGTGCTGGACCATACAGGGGTTATGATTATTTGCATTTCAGGTTTTATCCTGCAAACATTGTATCTTGAAAATTACCCGAAGTATCTGATTCCTATAACTCGAGTGGACTCTGAGGTGCGACTGCTTGCGAAGTCATTGGAGCTAGCCACTATTGTTCCACTGCCTGGCAAGTCACATAGGTGTTCGACCACGGCAGGAGAAAGTGGGATTTTCTTGATTTAAAGATAAGTGGCCTTACATTGCCACTGATCAGCGTGTTCAACAGAAGATATCACCACAAAAGAAAACATAAATATATTACTAACATTTCAGTGGAGGACGAATTTAAGGAAAATATAAATCCACTCTATCCTCACAGTCAAACTCATTTATATTGTATTAAATTTAAAATTATTCATCAGTGTGGAAGACAATAGAAACTTCAATATCAGATTATGTTTTATAAATTTAAGTTTCTATGCTTATTTATTTCAAGCTGTAAATACCTTTGAGTTTTCCTAAGTTACCTAACCAAAAGAGAACAGGGCTAGGTAAATAAATTGTAAATACATAAATATCAACAGACTTGCTGAATTATTTGAATTAAAGTTTCAAGTTTTGTTTGATATTTAATTTAGATTGATAGATAGACTATATTATATACCCCTAGAACAACTTGTCAACATAAACAACACATAATACCAAAGGAGAATCTTGGAAAGGGGCAAATAGATTTTCAGGACATATCCTTTCAACGCCTGGAGGTTTATACAGCTGGATTCTACCTTTGATGTCAATACACCCTTATTCTTTTCCAGAAAAGGGGGTATTTCTTGTAAGACCAGTCTCTTACCTGGCACTACCCTGGTATCATCTGATACATCTTTTTGTCCAGGATAACTTACAATTTTATAACCTCTGAAACCTTTCTTGACAGTGACTGAAGTAACAAGAAGAGTTATGGTCCGCAAATAGACGATACGTGAAGGCCTAAATAACCAACCCCCGCTGACCCAAGTAGAACAGTCCAAACTAAAATGGTTTGACCACGTCTGCAGACTGGGAGAAGACCGGCTGCCATGGCAGGTATGTGAGGCTAAGAGCCAGGGATCCAGACCTCTAGGAGGACCCAGAGTCCACTGGGAGGACAACATTAGACAATCTCTGAAGGAATAATGGTAAACTATGTGAGAATAAGGGGTAAGAAATAGCTTTTTTTTTCCACAGGGGGGTGAGAGTGTAAGAGAAAGGACAGTCTCTGGGTTGAGTAATTGCTCTAATCCCAGCCTATCTCACGACAATATTTAACTAGACTCCCTTTCTCTCCTGGTACATATATATACGAGTTACACTCCACTTACATATACACAATTCTGTGACATAATACGTACAGACATGAACCAAGCTATGGATAACATATACTGGGCAGGGGTTTGACCAACACGATAACTTAGGTTTTATTATGTTTATTATCTTAAAGAAATCACATACAACAATATTATCTATCAGAAGGTATAGTTTACAGACATAAAAAATGCAAGAAAATGTATTAACTCAATAGGCTCTCCTCTACTGTAAAGGAATCCCAAAGTAGATCCTGACAGAAGTAATTAATCCAACAGATTACAGTTAATAATAATATATATAGGGATAGACGATAAAGTAAAAGAACCAAGTCTCTAGTCAATCTATCCTGAAACAAAGAAGACAAGAAAATGATATAACAGTATTTGCGAACCCGAAAAGACTGAAGTGAGTATAATGATTATACAAAATATGAAATATTCATTTCTCTTTCTTACAGTCTGTCAGTCTGTGGCCACAAGTATTCAGCAATCACACTTACCTACTACTCTTTAACACATCTGTGTATCTTTGACATATTTCAGGGTGGTGCTATCCAAGGGACCCCAGTTCCTCCAAGAATGATTAATTTTTCCTAATGGGGAACGTCCGCTTAAATAATGCTAATATTATGTGTCAAAAAGTTCACGTCAGGTAATGCAGGTAAATATATATTGCGATCAAAAATGTTCACCATGGGCAGCACACAGATAATCGATATTTAAGGAAAATGTCTGGTGGGTACACTGTTAGAAAACCAATAAGGATAAGCAAAGGATCTCCTATCTGTTTTTATCTCTCACTCTGGGGTTGGGTGCCGGTTATGGACCCAAGTATTTCTTTTTCTGGATAAATCCACTTGAGAAAAGAAAAAAACTACGATAGTCAATATTCTGGAAACAATGTTTATATATAGATATTTGGCCACCACAGGCGGATCAGATTTGCTGTGAACAATCTGGGTAATTTCTTGTCCAGTTCTGATTTTTTATATTCTTTAAAATGTTTATATGTGGGGACTTTCTCTCTGTAAGAAAAAACCACAAGAGAACCGCACAGGTCCAAATCTAGGACCCAATAATATTTTAAGAATGTTTCTGGAGCTATTCAGACCGCTAGATCGCAGGGTTGATCGCCTAGATGTAGAAAAAAAAACAAACATTTTAACAATGATATCATATTATTATATTCTACACTCGTTAGGTAAGACCTCTAGATCACTCCGGTATTAAATTATATTTAAAAACCCACAAAACTCTAGTAATTCACAAAAATTACGCATGATGAATAAAAGTATGTTTATCTCTAATTATCAGTCGCCTAGCGTATATTAATTAATTTAAAGCGTCTCTTACTGGGGGAATAGCAAGAAATTAAATTTACTTATTACAGCTGGAACTATTTAATATGCTTATTTAATAAACACAGAAATCCCAGTGAAAACATTAACACGTTAAGACACTCAAAATTCTAATATATATAGATTACCGCCACACTAGGAAAATGACACTCTCCGTGAATCTCAGAAATTCTTTATATATAAAACTCCAAGATTCGCGCTAGCAGATATCACCAATTCCTGGGGCCAGACTGATGATGAATTTTTCTAAAACTGCGTTAATATACTGAATCGGCCCATGTTCCCATGGTTCCCATCACTGGCAAACGCACCTGCGAAATCTTCGTCCATTCTATTATCAGGTGTTAAACAGAGGTTTCAAACCTCGGCTTGACATCGCAACCTGATCTCCGGTGGTCTGCCTCTCTGTGGGAATGTCAGTAAGAGATACCGAAATAGTTTTATTTTAATCGCCCTCGAGAGAAGACAACAAAAGAGCGAATATCGTGGCTGCTAGCCCGATAGTTTATAAGCGTGGGAAGCACTCGAGTTGTTTTTACGTGTAAGAGAGAAAGGGGGGGGGGGGAATTAAAGAGAGGTCGATTTTCATACGTCACAGTCGTCCCCTCTTGAAGACATGAAACCATTTCATGTTTCATTTATGACAATGGAGCTCTCTTGATCAGTAACTTGCAGGTGATTGTTGTTTTCGCTTTCCACCTCCTCTTCCGTGCTCCAATTTCTACTCATAAAATCTGCTCCCACATTCTGTTTTCCCGGAATGTATTCCACTTTGAAAGAGTACACGCTTAGTAGCAAGGCCCAGCGCATGATCCTCGCGTTGAATTCCTTATTCGCCCCAAGAAAAGCTAAAGGAGCGTGGTCTGTTTGCACCGTGAATGTTACTCCGTAAAGATATTCATGGTATTTCCTTATGCCATGAACAAGTGCTAGACACTCTCTTTCGACGGTGGAATAGTTACGTTCTGCAGCATTCAGTTTACGGCTGCCATACGCAACTGGAAATAACAGATTCGGATCGGTGTCATCTGCTTGGAGCAGGGTTGACCGATGCCCTGACCCGAAGCGTCGACCCGCAATATAAAAGGTTTCTTGAGGTCAGGTAGTCTCAAAATGGGGTATTCAGACAATTGACCTTTTAAAGTGACGTAAGCTTGTTCGCACTTCGAATCCCAAATAACCTTGTCCGGGCGCCCTTTTTTTGTAAGGTCAGTAAGGGGTGCCGTTAGCCCGTTGAACTTCTTGATAAATTTCTGATAGTAAGCACACAGTGATAGAAAAGAACGGGTGTCTTTCTTCGTTCGGGGTCTTTTTGCTGCAAACTATTTTCTCAATGTTCTTGGTAACTGGCCACATGCAGCCTTGAGAAATGGTATGTCCCAGGAAGTCTAGCTTTTGAAATCCGATGAGACATTTGCTAGGTCTGGCTGTGAGACCAGTTTCCTGTAGTCGCCTGAAGAGCATAGCAACCGTAGCAATAGGTTCATCATAGTTTTCCGATGCAATTAATATGTCATCCATGAAATTATGGATATGGGGACTTTGCAAGGGTTCTAAAAGCTTCCTCATCATTCTGGTGAAGACTCCTGGTGCGTTGTGCAATCCGAACGGCATTACGTTGAAAGTGTAGTGTCCTTCACTGGTGCTAAAAGCTAACAAAGGCTTAACTTCCTCCTTGACTGGTATTTGGTAGTAACCTTTACTCAAGTCAATCTTTGAGAAAATTCTTGCCTTGCTAAGCTTAGTGAACAGCTCAGAAGCGCTCTGTAGAGGTTCGGGCTGGAATTCCGTTACTGTGTTAAGTAAACGGTAATCTATGCACAGCCGAACTTCCTTATTGGGCTTCTGTAACAGTACTACACTCGAACTATAAGGAGAGGTAGACTCACTGATAATTTCTGCTTGACGCAGCTTGTCTATCTCTCCGCGTAGTGCATCAGCTTTAGCGTACGGAATGGGG
The DNA here is from genome assembly GCA_024509875.1 of Oreohelix idahoensis. Taxonomy (NCBI): domain Eukaryota; kingdom Metazoa; phylum Mollusca; class Gastropoda; order Stylommatophora; family Oreohelicidae; genus Oreohelix; species Oreohelix idahoensis. Next base: position 40,746 of record JAMPIV010004919.1, read on the forward strand.
TAAACTCTGGTTCGAACAGGGGTTTCGTTGGTCAGTTTCATATCGAATTCTATGAGATTTGTTCGACCAGGTACATCCGTCAAGACTGCAGTGTACAGTTTCAGTAGCGCCCTGGTTTCTGTCTGTTGTGCTTCCGAGAGATTTTTTCCGAATTTGACATCTTTGAAAGATTCCGTTTATTGCAATGGATACTCCATGCAACTATCGTCATCTTCCTCATCTTCCGTCGCTATGGCGACCGCCAGGAGATGTTCGGAGGACGGCACCGGTCTTTCCAAGTATTTCTTTAGCAGATTTACGTGCTAGACCTTCTCCTTTCCTTTAATAGAGATCTTGTAGTTAGTGCGGGAGATCTTTTTAAGGACGGTAAACGGCCCTTGCCATCCGATGCGAAGTTTGATGTTTCCGGTTGGAAGTAGCAACAAAACTTTCTCCCCTGGTTGGAGTTCTCTCTCTTTCGCTGCTTTATTGTATCGTTGAGCGTGCTTTGCGCGTGCTTTCTTAAGGTTGGTTGTTGCTAGGTCCCATCCTAGTTGTAACCTTTCCTTGAGCTCTGATACATATTTGCTTGCTGAGACGACTGTCTCGTCAGCCTTATGGTCTGTCAGGGACCGAAGTAAGGCTTCCAGCGGCCCCTTAATAGGTCTGCCGAATAAAAGTGTAGCTGGTGGAAATCCTGTAGATGCCTGGGGAACCTCCCTGTAGGCGAATAAGGCTGCAGGAATGAAAAGGTCCCAATCTTCAGGTTTCTCTTGTCCCAGCTTACGTAACATCATGGTGAGGCTGCCATTGAAGCGCTCCACGAGCCCATTTCCGGCCGGATGGTAGGGGCTTGTGTGGATGTGTTTGGCCCTCAAGATCTTAAAGATCTCCTCCATTAACAGGCTACGGAATTGGGATCCATTATCCGTCAAAACTTGTTGAGGGAATCTCAACCGTGTAAAAATTTGCACGAGGGCTTCTGCGACATGCTTGGAACCCGTGCATGTTAGCGATATAGCTTCGGCCCACATTGCGCAAGTGTCGACTAAGATCAGGATGAACCTGTTCCTTCTTTTGGTCCTTTCCAGGGGTCCAATGATGTCGACAGCAACCCGTTCGAATGGAGTCCCTACTATTGGCATTAGTCCCATAGGTACTGGGGGTGTCAAGTGCTTGGGTGCCACACGTTGGCACTGGGCGCAGGATTTCACGTACCTGATAATCGCAGAGTTCATTCCCGGCCACCAATAGTGGGTTTTTATTCGCTGAATATTGGCGTTTTGTCCCATATGTCCGCTAAAGGGAAGAGAGTGCCCCATTTCTAAAATCTGGCTTCTGTACTGCGTCGGTACTAGGAGCTGGTTATTCCCTGTATCAGGGTCGCCCGTTCTACGATACAATACGCCATCCTTCGAAAAGATGTCTCCGTGGTATCTGGGGTCCTTAGCCATGGGCAGTTTTCTAAAGCAGGGCTCCAGAGTAGAGTCCTTTTGTTGCGCCTCCTTCAGTTCATTCGGCAACAAATTTGGCGCAGGCTCCCTCTACTTCTTGGTTTGCCCTCTTGTGGTTACCGTTGCCACAATCGGCTCTTTTGGTCTCCCAACAAACACATATCTACATCCCAGGATAACTGGGTAGATAGGATCATCCATAATGGCCGCTTTAATAACACCTCTGACAAAATCAGAGTGTATTTCTACCAGTGCGATAGGAAGCGTCCTGGGTGCGTCACTCTTAAAAACTCCACATAGTTTGACGATGTCCTCTGTCTCCTGACCGGGTTTGACTAGGTGCCTGGCGACAATACAATCAAAAGATAATCCAGTGTCAAAAAGACAAGTTGTTGAGGCACCGTTCAAAATTACAGTTCCTCGCGTTGAGGGTCTGCCCCCCTCAGGTTGAGAATCACTGACATTGACTCTTCCTTGCGAGGCTGTATGCAAGCATCCGATGCGGTTTGGCCAGGTGTGCTTGCCCTGATCAGACGTCCCTACTGTAGGGGTCTGTCCTTTGCCTTGACCTTGGTGGCCACGCTGCCACGCAGGCTTTGCAGGTTGATCAGGATTGTTGTTGTTGGTGGGATATCGGGTCTTGTAGAATTTCGATTTTTCTTGGGGAGGTCTCTGGGTATTCGTTTCTCGTTGGTTATAGTGCTGGGAGGAATTAGAAGAATAGGATGACTGCTCTAGGCTTTGTTTTCGAGATGGCTCATCTGTGGTTTTGCGTTTAGTGCAGGGAAGTTTGGCCATTGCATTTGTATAACGTTCAGCCTTATTGAGGATGTCTTCAAGCCTGACTGCGCCCTGTTCAGCCAAAAATCTACGGGTTTCGTTTCCTGTAATCCTGTCTCCTTGGCCTCCTGCCTCACCATGGACCTCAACTGAACTCTTTCTGCCATGTTAAAGAACTGGATGCTACTAAGACGAGAGAATACGACGAAGAAAAACAGAAGGGGGAAAAGCTCTAAACCGCTTACGAGAAAAACGCAAAGTATTAATTACCTGAGATACCTCCTACCTTTATTAATTTGCTAACTTATCGCTGCTATTTTCTGACAATTAAGACTCTTAATGCAGGCGACTATGCCACATTAAATGGTAAGCCAAACAACTAGAAAAATCTACTTTTACTTATCGGTAGAGACAAAATATAAAAAAATTTTTAATTATATTTAATTTTAAAATTTCAAGGAGAAAAAAAAAATTTCCTCTAAAATATAATCTCTTCCACAAAACTCCGCCTGCCGAAGTCAATTACGAGAAGGGACGTTATTAACTAGACTTAAAAAAAAAAAAAATCAGAACAAGGCGTCTTTAGCTTAGCTCAACTCTGCTAACTTCAAAACCTTTGTGACTGTTTCCCAGTCACGCGATCCCAGCAATCTTTATAAAAATTTTTTTTTCTAATTTTCTCTGCCAGAGAATAATTTAAAATAACGAATTTTTTGTTTTCCATAACTCTCTGCTGCTGTGGAAAGAAAACAATCTTATATTTATTTTGTGTGGTCGACCCCAAGTACTAAAAGCGTTGTCTAGGGGGTGTAATTATTTTTATTCCCTAACTTCACAAAGACAACACACTCACACTCTATCTAGAGTTAGACCCAGACTTAAGATCAGATCCTACTTGGCTACCCGTTTAGTGGTACTAATTTCTAGATCAGACTCAAAATCCCGGCGAGCAACCCCTTTATTGTCGTAAATTTTATTTGAGATAGGTCTTAGAAATAGTGGTCCCGTTAGAGTGAAGAATGATGGTGAAGGCTCTATGATAGAAAGGGGTAAGAAATAGATAGTTGATTCACAAGGGTGCCGGAAAGAGTAAGAACAGTCTCTGAAATCGGGTAATCTTCTCCGATTTGCCTATCTTACGACAATTTTATTTATCTGTAGACTCCTAAATCTCTCCTGGCTAAACAATTGTTGCCAGTTTCCAAACACTCATGTACACACACCAATTTGGTGCTACAAACACACAAACGTGAATACAAACTACATATAATTGAGATAGGTAATGGGTCGGCCAACACAGTAATAAAAGGTTATGGTGTTTATTATCATCTAAACAAAAATCACAACAGTTAGCATGGCACAGTCAATGATCATAGTTACAGAAAAATACAAATAACAAGGGGGGGGGGGGGTTTGAAGAGTAGTATCCCAATATGCCCTTCCCGCTTGTATAGAAAAAAAAACCCAGCCCAAAGGCAAGTGTTACCAGAAAGAGATAATTTAACCCAAAAATAGATTAATGTATTCTGACAGGTGGTTTTACAATAATTGGTATGGGGTGTAGGAAACAAGTCCTAGTATTCTCCAAGTTATCCCTTTACTAAGCAAATTTAGGGAGGGGAAGTACGCAAAGGTAAGCAATCCCACTTACAGAGAACAATTAAAGGAGTACAGTATAAGGATATTTTCCAAGGAACGAGAATTAAAAAATTTAGCTAATATATCTCATTCATTCATGCACGCTCGTGATGGCCATCGACCACACACATTTACCGATCGTTGAATCTGGCACTCCATAGAAATAACACAAACAGCAATTTAACACTCAACAGAACGTATGAGTCTTTTCCTTCGTTTTCCAGCCCCAGATTAGCGGGTTTGGCGTTTAACAAAATTTCCCGTAATCGCTGGAAGGTGAAGCCTTAGTGTTTCTTTGGATTTTCCCTAAAGTTTCTATGGGATGGCACTGTCACGGGTATTAGGTATGAGAAGGTAGTGGTCTCCTGGGTTTCACCGCTGGTGGTAGAAACTTCTATAGCGTGATGACAAAGACTGATCAGTGAGATATGTTTTTTTTCTTCGGGGTTTTTAATCCAGTGAAAAATACGTGACTGTCAGTGTACATAAATGATATATTCTTTTCCACAGTAGAACAGTAAAAATTATATATCGCTTCTGGCAATTGTTCTTCTCCAGTTAATCTGTACAGACTTTATTGATTTATGATTTAAATGTTCTTGGGTTGCTTTCTCCCACGTAATTTTAGAGAGCGAGACCGCAAGGGCCGCCACAAGATTATATTTAAATGTTCATAAAAATGTATGGATGTTAGAAGAACCGAGTCCGGAGGACTCTAAAGAATTGCTGGGAAGCAAAGGTGTATGATCATTCTATGTGAAAAAATAGAAAACATGAAATCAATATGCCCAATACGTATCATTCTTCTTCTTCTTCTGTCCTTAGCCACAGACCGTCAAAGCAGTCAGTGGCCATTACGCCTAGTGGCGTCTTAGGGCAACAGCAGATAGGTTTTCTTTGCCATTGTTTCCCATCACGCCTAGTGGCGTCTTTAGGGCAACGGCTAATCAACCCATTTGCTGTTGTTTCCGTAATCGAAGTGGCTGGCAACGGGTGATCAGCCCGTTGTGAAATACGTATCATATTTGTAGTGAATTTCTAAATACAATATCTAAATTAATATATAACAATATCGGGCATAAAGGAAAAGATAAGAAAGTACAAAAGAATTTTCTACTAGAACTGTTGGTATCGCCTACGCCTTCAGATTATTATTTGCTAACGAATAGCCGAACAAAACGGTACCCAATTTTTCAAATTCGTCCTTGACATAATCACTTTTCCTAGTTCTAAAAAAAAATTTGCCTAAAAATGCATTGTGGAACGAGGAGGGGAAAGGATAGATGAAATGCTAATTCGTTTCGCATTGATTTTAAACTAAAAGCCAATACCAGCACAGGGGCAAGCCTTGCCTTAGGGGTTTCCCCAAAATGCGAGGAAAAGTTAGAACATGTAGACAACTCGTGTCACAAAAACAACCTAGCTCTTATTTCAAAGGACGTAAATAGAGAAGACAGCACATGGAAAAGAATTGAACGGGTGGTAGACTAAAAATGAAAAACACTAACATAGAAAAAAAAAACTGTGTACTTCTGAACCAAGCCAACTAGTCCCATATAAATTGTATATTCGTGTACCTTAGGACTTGATAACAAAGAATATGGTAGTAGTTACGCAAATAGTCCATTAATTAACTAATTATAGCCATAATACTATAGTGGAGTCGACCAGACTGTCAGGTAAGATCATGCCTGCTTATATTTTTTATGGCATGTTTTGAAAAAAACGACTTTGGGTAAATGAGGTTAAAAGGTACAGGATATTTGATTGGTTGGATTTTAAAGGAAGGCGAAGTATGATTGGTTGACCTAAAACTAAAAATATATTTGCCTTGGAAACATATTGGGAGTTGTCACAGTATAATATCTACACTTTCATGACATTGTCCTCTAAGCTCGTATCAAACTGCGAGAGGTCACACAATCAATATACTTGTAAACGCCATTCACAAAGTGTACACGAAGGCGTGCTGACAATCTCCCTTTTTAATAATAACAATGAAACACGTAGGAATTCAATAATAATAGCAATACATTGTCAGCAATAACCATATGAGTGGATCAACAAGTCCTACTACCCCTGGACTATACAACAATGCTGTACAAAACCCAGCACCCTTAAAGAGAGCACGATTAATACGCAATGCGGCTTCTAAAGCCGGCCAACTGACATCTTTCTCTGTCAGGCTTCCTGTTCACTCCATTCCATTGCACCCCTTTGCACCATTTTCTTTAAAGCTGACGTGCGCACCAAAATATATGTTTATTCCACCAAAGTCCATGTGCGCAACAAAAGATATTATGTGACATCTACCCCCTTCCCCAGAAAAGAAAACGGAGTTTTCTTCTCCCTGAGAGCAGTAGATTTCACAGCATGCAACAAAATATTAGACAAGTTCAACCAAACAAAAAAAAGAAAAAAAAATTTACACTGGTATACGTAGACGTCAAAGAGCCAAGGATCCAGACCCCGAGGACGACCCAGAGTCCGCTGGGAGGACAACATTAGACAATCTTTGAAGGACCGAGGACTAGAATGGAACCAGGCCAGGAGGAAGACAGCCGATAGAATAGTCTGGCGCTCTCTCTTCCAAACCTCTACACCTCACGGTAGAAGGGGAACGACTAAGTAAGTAAGTACGCAGACGTCGTGCCTACGAACACATATATCTCATGTCCCAAAAATTACAATCTAGACAGAGCATCTGCCACGACATTAAGTCTACCCTGCATCAGAAATTGTAGAAAATTGAGGGATGAACTTGCGATAAAAATTGACAAGTCCCATCAGGCTTCTGACCTGCTTCTTAGTCCTAGGTGCTTGTAGTTCTAAAATTTTTGTAACCGTGCCAGTCTCGGGTTTTAATAGATTATTACCTACGATAAACCCCAAAAAACTCAAAATCTTACTAGGGCGTGCCGTTAAACCATGCTTACGTAAACAACGCAACAGGGAAGACAACCCCGACATATGTTGTTCCCATGTTTCATGGAACAGGCAGATGTCATCGATGTACGTAATCACATCCGTACGATGACCTAGTAACTTTCTCATCATTCTGACGAAAGTTGCGGGTGCATTAACTAGCCCGAAACACATAAAATTAAACTGAAATAATCCCTTTGGGGTAGAAAATGCCATCAAAGGTTTAGCCGACTCGACAAGAGGAACCTGCCAGTATCCCCGAGATAAATCCAGTTTACTAAAAAACCTGGCATGGGAAAGTTGCGTGAGCAGGTCCTCTTGGTTCGGTATTGGCTCAGCGTCAATCACAGTGACACTATTTAATTTACGGAAGTCGATGCAGACACGCAAGGATCCATTTTTCTTTCGTACCACGACCATAGGGAAGGAGTAAGTAGACTCCGATGGAGAAATGATCCCCAACCGTAACATGTCATCTAGTTCTTTTTCAATCGCCGACTTGAAATGTAATGGCTGCGGATACGGCTTTACCCTGATCGGTTGGTCGTCCGTCAGGATGATATTGTGGCAGATCAAATCGGTACGTCCTGGCAAATCAGTGAGAACATCCTTAAACTCTCCAATGACCGATCGTGCCTCCGATTTCTGTGTTATCGTTAGGTCGTTACATATCTGCACATTCTCCCAAGACTCGGAAGGAGCAAGGGGAACGAGAGACAGCTGGAGATTAATATCATCTCCCATGTCACCCAATTCATTAATGACCACAGAACATGCCATCTTCGGGGTCTCCCCAGACAACCCAGTGTCCACCCCTTTTAGAGTCTCTGGCCGTTCCATATAAGGTTTTAACATGGTAATGTGGAATACTTTCTCCTTGTTCCGAACCTGGATTAAATAATCAACATCCGTTACCTTCTTAAGCACCTTAAACGGCCCCTGCCATGTAATGCTTAAACGGTCTTCCTTTGATGGAAGAAGAAGCCATACCTCTTCACCGGGAACCAAGAACAGTAGTTTTGATCCGCGGTTAGCGTATTGTCGGTACCGCGCCCCCGCCACGGATAAATTATCACGTGCCACGGCACACGCTTTGACAATACGGTCACGCAGGTTTATGACGTATTCGTAACTTGAGACGGAGGACCCATCAGAACGCCCACCAACCAGTATATCTTTCAGAATGTGCATTGGGCCCCTCGGATTCGCCCCGTATAATAGTTCAAATGGGGAGAACCCGGTGCTCTCCTGAGGTGCCTCTCTATAGGCAAATAATACTGCTGGAAGGAATTTATCCCATTCTTGGGGAATTCAGCAGTGACTTTGGCCAACATATCCTTCAATGCACCATTAAAACGTTCACATACCCCGTTTGACTGGGGATGATAAGGGCTGGTGAACGATTGGGAAATGCCCAACAATTTAGTTATCTCGGCCATTTCCTTGGAAATGAATTGACGTCCCCTATCTGACAATATTACCTCAGGAAACCCAAACCTACTGAACAACATCTGCAACGCATCCGCCACAGCCTGAGAGGTGATAGTCCTCATTGGCACAGCCTCGGGCCATCTTGTGCACAGATCCACCATTGTCAGAATAAAACGAAATCCTCTCTCTGATGCAACAGAAAGAGGACCAAATATATCGATTGCAACTTTCTGGAAGGGGCGAACCGACAAATCAACAACCTGCAACGGAGCCTTCGGTAATTTACCTTTATGTGTCACTGGCTGGCATACCCTGCAAGACCTGCAGTATATCTTAATGTCTTTGTTGTATGCCGGCCAATAGAATTGCGACAGAACTCTATGGCAAGTTCTTGCAACCCCCATATGTCCAGCAAACGGTGAATCGTGTGCCACCTGCAACACCTTTGATCTAAAGGCGACAGGCACAACCACCTGGCGCTTGAATTCGAATTGGCTGGAAAAGCATCTGGTAAGAACATCATTTTTCAACTCAAACCAGTAACGTTCCGACTTCGTGCACTTTACTTCACCATTTTGGGCTAAAGTGTAACATTTCTGCAATGTTCCATCAGCTCGCTGCTGCTGGACAAAGTCCGATGCTGGTACATCGGGACCCGTGGAGGCAATACATGGGACCGCGTTAGATGTCGGTAGTTCCCGCTGTATCGCCAATGAATTGTCGTCCGATCTGGTCTGCGCCCTTGTGACCACCACATTGGCCACAACTGACCGTTCGACCTGCCATTTTGTGATATCGGCCTGAGTACAGTCACGCACACCACGCACGTTCCCTATAATCAAATCGACCACTGGAGCCTCAAGAACACACGCCTGCACCCGACCAGAAATAAAGGGTGTATCCACCTCTATAATGGCTAGGGGGTAATATTCAACATTTCCCCCAAATGTCACGCATCCGACAGTCTTACCAATAAGGCACGATTCGTCAATACATGATCGGCGCACTCCTATCGTAGTGCATCCTGTGTCCCTCAACACAGACACCAACCGGTTCTGAACCATGCCCTGGTGTAATTCTAAGCTTCCGCTCCCATCAAGAGAAGAGAGGCAAGGCAGAGTATGACCACAAATTAGTAATGGTCTGCCATCAGGTTCAAACAAAGGCCTACATCCTTCGCAATCTTCGTTATTAAAGGTTTTCAGAACGCATGCAGCATTAGCCTTTTCTGAATTGTTTGGACAGACTCTTGCAGCATGTCCCCTTCCGTCACACGCACCACATCGAAGCTGACCACCATCATCTTTTGTAGGACTACCCTTTGGTGAATTTGGATGTTCTTGCTCCCGTTTGTCATCCCTGTCATTCCTTTTACTCGGACTACTTCTTCTATACCAGCGATGATCGGGATCGCTAGTAGGGTCTATTCGGACCTGCCTCCGAGTAGACCTGTCATGTCTATCTCCCGTGTATCTAAACGGAGATCTATCCTGACGGTAGAACGATTGTTTTTTCGGAGATCTGTATCCCTTAAAATTATCATAGTTCCCATGAGATCCATGCCCACTAGAGTATTGCCGATCAAACCTTCTCCTGGCAAACCTGTCCGCACTCTTGGACCGATGCTGCCGGAAAGGTTTCCCAATAACCTTGCCAACACATGTAGCGAAAGGCTCAGGGACAAATGACTTGTGAATTGTCTTACCAGGGTGAGCGGTAGCGTACTGCTGCCCCAACTCTGGCATAGCAGTAATGTCTCTGGGTTTGCGTTCTTGAAAAAATGCAACCATGTCAGAACAACATGAGGACAACACCTTGTCCCGCAACATGAGATCAAAGAGTCCATCAAAATCCCTAGTTATTCCCTCCAGCTCTGTCCATCTATTAAGGAGAAGTTTAATTTTGGTGACAAAAGAGCCGAAATCTTGGTCGGCACTAGGCATCGCATCTCTGAAACGAGAGCGATACCCTTTAGCTGTCAGCTTAAATTCTCTCAGCAATGTTGCCTTTACGGTATCATAATTAGTTCTGTCAGCCACAGGCAAACTATATACTGTGTTTAAAGCAGAGCCGGAAAGCAATGCAGATAAAAGTGAAGGCCATTCCTCCTTCCTTGCCCTCCAGGCAAGAGCCTCTGATTCAAATCTCTCCAAAAAGAAGTCCATGCTATCTACTTCCTCCCGAAAATTTGGTAATCGTAGCCTATAAGGGCGAGCTGGCTCCCTAGAAGTCGAACTAGGATTGCCAGAATCAAGCTCCAACTTTTTTATAGCAATTTCCTTGTCCGCCTCAATCTTCATTTTTTCTAACTCAATTTTTTTATTTTCTGTATCTGCTTGAATCTGTCTCAGTTCTTTATCTGCTTCAATCTGTTTCAGTTCTTTATCTGCTTCAATCTTTAATTTTTGTAGTTGACGCTCCTCATAGCGTTCTCGTCTGTCATCTTCTTGTTTTTTCTGTAACTCATACTCTTTGTGTTCGGCCTTTGCGCACTCAAGCAAAGAATCCCCCGACTTTCCTGTCTTCTCTCCAATTTCTATAAAATCCTTAAGGCTAGACATAGTATAGATCTATGTGCAATACAAATGCGGTGGCAAGCTAAGAAATAAGTAAAAGTATGAAGGTTCCCAATTCCTCAAATTGTACCCATACCGCTACAAAATAATAATAAATATATTGTTGCACACGCCCAATATATATTTGCAGACGAAGGGTACGATGTCCCTGCAGTTCTGAATACACCTGATTACAAAAAAAAAAACAAGCAGGTGAAAACACAGTATGACAAGTCAGTTTAAAGTAAGGGATCCGGTGAAACGAATCCTTGCTTGTCTATACCCAATCAATGTCACGATAAAATGACACAAATCTCAAGCTCAAAAAGTGGTAGCTTTAGACAAGGACATCTGCATAATGGCCACACAAAAAATGATGTCCGTCTCTTATTTCACCAATGCGTGATTTTACAAATACATATCATATACAAAGGAAATCAAAAATTCACATACTATGAATAGTACATATAATGATGAGACACGAACTCACTTGACAAACAAACACCAACAGTACGATAAGAAAGTGATGACAGATATATGAGATAGAAACACATAAGTATATACAAACCGTACTGTTAACAAACGAGAACAAGGAGATTGTCAATATAACTTATGTACAAGATAGCAAGAAGAAAACAGGAGAATACGACAGCAAAACATGACGAAAAAGAATACCTGCAAAAATATGACACTATGCATACAAACAAGACAATCACCGCTAAAACACTGAAAATGTGCACGGTCAGTTATGCTGGACAGTCAACAGGGTCAACTCTCTGTGCCTGTACCCCACTGCAACACTGACAGTGTTACTGCCTAAAGAAATCAGTTCAACATAATCCCTTTCCCATAAGGAAAAAAAAATCTGTTAAACACGCCACCAATACCACACTTAAAACCAATGCATTACAATAATTAGACAACAAAGACGGCACGAAAACCAGTAGTGGACGGTGAAGCGACGAGGTCTGTAGCAAGGCAATATCAAAAGGCAGAAAGAAGTCACACAAATAATTGAAATATGTAAAACAAATGAAATTGCAAATGAAAGTATCAGAGACAATGAAAAGAACAGATAATAAAATAGTAACAGAAAAGCATCATTGCAACTACCAGCATATGGAGAAACGAGCTAAACGAAAAAAATTCAAATGGATAAGCAGAGTAGACCAGTAATTAAAAACATGACGATAAGGGAAACACATAAAATAAAATGACGTCAAAAAAGAAAGTAGAACAGCAAGAGAAAAGAAAACAAGAAATATAACTAAATTTATGACTGTCTTTCTGTAAACTGAATCCTCAAAGTTCCAATACCAGCTCCTCAATCGAATGATGATAATGAATCACGAGACAAAAGCACGAATAGTACCAACAAATGATATTGTCACAATCAGTTACGCTTAGTGCACTCTGCACTGTCCGGTTGCGGCAAAATGTTCTGAACAAATTCAAAACCAAGATCCACAATCGGCGTCAGTTATTCTCGTAGCTGAAGCCTTGAAACCACCAATGGATGTAGTAATAAGAAAATACATCAATGTTCAGTATTTCCCATTCCGTTCCGCTCTCAAAAATCCACACCAATGTAACTGGCCTTCTTATGTCTGTGTCCAAGAAAGGCTATACCAGCATAATAAATGATAACTGGTAAACTCAGCGACGTCCAGAAATTATCATTCGTTATCGAACCATAGCTGCAGTAAGAAACCACATAATGTCCATCAGCCAGACATCACGTCTTTTATCAGCTGCGTAACATAGACCATTGCATCAGAAAAGTGTCATGGTCGTATCCACCATTCACGTACAATTAATCAGTACGACTACAATGTTCTGTCTCATCCAACGCTATATATAAGCATCGGCATTCACGGATAATGCTGCTCAGCAAATCACATATAGTTCCTCATCACGAACAGTTTCTCAGCACGACAATGATAGTCGGTAGTATTCACAAACGAGTTAAATTTTCATGCGGACAAAAGGTCACTGCAGCAGCGTCGCGCAATAAGCATGCACAGGCAAGGCAACGTATCCACGGTAGAGGCGAGCTGTAGGATGTGTACTGGCAGGTACACACGTGTAGTATCCACATAATTTGTTGCACCACAAATCCCACTGTAGGCGACGTCTTCGTGCTCTCAGCAGGAAGGCCACCACTGGACAACCGATAATCCAAAAAATCAGCAGGCAACTGCAACGACCGACAACTTTAAAACATTTTCGCCTACGCCTGGAAGGAACTAAAACCTCCTATTTTCCACCACAATTACGACAGACCCACCATTATTTCTCCAAATCACTGACAATGGAACTAATCCAACAATAAGACGGCGTCGTCGTCGCCCCAGCCAGACAGGAACTCATTAAACATTAGCTTCATAGTCTTCACACTGCGCAATGAGTTCATGCACGAACTTGTAGCTTGTTTTCGCCGACAACAAAACCATCGCAAAGTGTCCTCATCAGAAAAAACAATCGCACATATAATGGGATGCAACCCAATCGCCAACAAAAGCCTCGACAACTGTAAACTTGCTATGAGGGAGCCCGTAATAAGATCAATACTACAAATATCCAGATACCAGCAGTCACTAACAAAGTGGAACGCTAAAATACACCTGTATAGAGGACCACAGCCCCCAAAAATATGTCACAGTATAATATCTACACTTTCATGACATTGTCCTCTAAGCTCGTATCAAACTGCGAGAGGTCACACAATCAATATACTTGTAAACGCCATTCACAAAGTGTACACGAAGGCGTGCTGACAATCTCCCTTTTTAATAATAACAATGAAACACGTAGGAATTCAATAATAATAGCAATACATTGTCAGCAATAACCATATGAGTGGATCAACAAATCCTACTACCCCTGGACTATACAACAATGCTGTACAAAACCCAGCACCCTTAAAGAGAGCACGATTAATACGCAATGCGGCTTCTAAAGCCGGCCAACTGACATCTTTCTCTGTCAGGCTTCCTGTTCACTCCATTCCATTGCACCCCTTTGCACCATTTTCTTTAAAGCTGACGTGCGCACCAAAATATATGTTTATTCCACCAAAGTCCATGTGCGCAACAAAAGATATTATGTGACAGGAGTGTTATTTGAAACGATAGATTCAAAAATAAATGTAAACATGGTCCCATTGGACAAAGCAGTAGAGATTGGTACGAAACGGGGACTGTTCACTGCCATTTCAAGAAAATTTTGTGTAAAGCAAGATCGATGAGAGCAGGCGGAAAATTTTCTAACATAGGAAAAGCCTGGACATAGGGGCAGATCGAAAATGTGCCATATTCTATTGCCTAGTCATCGTTTTAATTGTGTTATTTCCTTGCATCTGTGGTAAGATTGATTTTCTTAACATTTTATTTAAAATAAAATTTGAATGTGAGATACTAACATACGATTATAAGTAAGTGAGTCTATGGCAGACTCAAAACAAAGTCTAGAGATTGATCCAGCATATGAAAGACTATCAGAGAGGTGTAGACCAACTAAGTTATATATGATTATCATCAGGAGCATAATACCTATCCTATGGTATGGACAACAGATTATTGCTGGAATTGCAGAGGCGTTGTAACTATTAGGGGAGAGGAATACTAGTATACCTGGTCACATCAAAAGAAACTGGTGAAAGGGATTGTTGTAAAGAGCTGATCTTACATGTTTGTTTGTAATGTGCCTGTACTGGTTGTTGAGTATTATTGTAGGCTGTTGATTACGAAGGAGGCATATCCTTCTGATTTCAGAGGTTTTTGGTGGCTGTCAATAACTGGTGCCAGACTACAGTAGGCCGATATATTCATGCCACAGTCTTGCCTTTTTCGGAGACAACTGTAAATTACCATCATTCTTGAAGAAATGGGAGCTGAAGGTTGTCGTTCAGCGAAGTGAAGGAAGAGTTCTACATCATATTACAAAGATAGGTGCATGTTTCGGCACCTGATCGCTCAACTAACATTATATTAAAAATAAGAGACCGGGAATAGTGATATAAACATTCCATCAGTGTCCACAGAAACTTACAAGCAACATGCAGAGAGGATGATAATAAACAATCAACCAGTGTATACTAGAAGTCACCTCAGTTAGACAATACAACTACACCCTTATATAATAATAATATGTGCATTATGGTCAGAAGATCCATTATGTAAATTGATTGATGTAAATAATTTCGATGATTTCACTTTTGATTGTCAGTCCTGATTCCAAATAAATTAGATTCAGGACAATAAATTGAAAAACATTAACTTTATCAAAACTTTCAACCACTGACTTACTAAAGATAGTCTTTTAAAGTGTAGTTCGTATGTGATTGTCGTGGTACTGTTGTGCTGTATTAGATAATAAAATAATTTGTGAAATTGTTTATATGTTTAGTTGGTTAATGCAACCTTACACTAACATTTCATAACCCTAGACACCAAACGTAGTCATCTTACAGTCTATCTAGAATAAGTCTGAATGAGATCATAGTGGTGGTTGTAGAAAGGTGCCCTGGAAATTTACTCTAATATTTATTACATTCAGGGACCTTCACAGCTGACCTCATTCAGTACACTAAGATTTCTTAACAACAAACTGTATTAACATCAAATCCATCACATATATTGGGTTCTCGCTCCTGGGGATTGAACTTTTCATAACACCAGCTATATTGGGTAGTTTGCTTCTGGGATTTTAAATTCTTAAAATATTATCAATTATATTAGGAATCTCAGATAGTATAAAACTAAAAGCATTCCTTTTTGGAGAAATTAAATAATGGTTGAGCTATCAGTGCCTGTGGTTGTTCTTAGCTATAATTAGAAATTGTTAGTTATAATTAGAAATTTGTCTAGTTAGAAATTTTAAAGGTTTGCCTGATATAAAATTGCTGATCTGGCAAAGTTTCGATCTGCTGCTGTGCAGGCTGCTAAAGAGCTGGGAATGGAGGGGAAAATTATGATTGCTTATGTCACAACTGAGTATGACAAATTTATTGAACGTGAAGAAAGAACATTTGAAGCAGAAAGAAAGTTAGAGGCTGAAAAAGAAATTAAGAGGCTGCAGATTGAGGCTGAAGCAAAAAAGATGGAGGCAGAGGGAAGGAAACAGGCTGCAGACAGAGAAGCAGAAGAAAAGAGATTAGCTACAAAAAGAGAAGATAGAAGACAGGCTGCAGAGAGGGAAGCAGAAGATAGGAGTTTGCAGAGGGAGCACGAATTACGACTAAGGGAGTTGGAAATTCAAGGCCATGCTCCTGAAAATGGTGCCAGCCCCTTTGCCTCAGATGCTACTGTTAGTCAGGGAGCCTCAACCTCAGCTATGAGTTTTCATTTAGACCATTTTGTTGAGAAAGACGATGACATAGAAAGTTACCTAAATAGATATGAACTTTTAGCTACCACGTATGATTTAGAGAGAGAAAGGTGGAGCCTAAAGTTATCACAAGGGCGTCGTGGTACAGCTTATGAAGTTTTTGCCAAGATGAGCAGGGATGATCAGGACAATTATGACATGCTAAAGCAGGCTCTTTTGTTAAGATATGAAAAGAATGGGGAATTTTATAGAAAAAAATTTAGGAATGCCAAACTACTGTCGGGTGAGACTTATCACCAGTTCTCTGCACGGTTAGAGACCTACTTGGAGAAATGGACTGCTCTGGGGAAAACCCAAGATCTTAAGGAAATGATCCTTATTGAGCAACTAAGAGAGTCCATGGCTCCAGACCTGAGAAAGTTTCTCATGGAACAAGGTGCAGAGAGGCTGGGTGAGTTACTCAATGTCGCTGAGAGGTATCAGGCAGTCCAAGCAGAGATAGTTGGAAAGAAAAAGAAACAGGTAGACAATTTTAAGGTACCTCAAAACTTTAATAAGTTTGACCATAGAGACCAGAACAAAGGTAAGCACCAGTTTGATAGGCCACGCAATGACTATAATAATAAAACCTCACAATTCAATAAAAGGAAATATAATGACAGAAAACCTTTTTATAAAGGTAGATCAAATTGTAGTTGGTGTCGGATGGACAACCATAACACCGAAGTGTGTAAAAAGAGACCTGTGTACATGGCCACGCTTCAGACCAGATCACAGTCTAAACAGGAGGAGGATAATCTGATAAATACCCCTCCAGATGAGATGATGAAAGCGCAGGCTGGGGATAAGACCCTCAAGCCTTGTTTTAAGAAATTGCCCAAATGTCATACACCTCCAGGCAAGGGAGATTTCTACATAAAAAACAAATTGATTTACAGGAAGGCAGGAACTGGATCCACTGGTCACGGACAGTTAGTTCTTCCAAAGGCATATAGGGCAGATGTGATAAGGAGCCTACATGTTGGAAAAGATGGGGACCATGAGAAAATAGGTACCATCATCCAAAAGGTGGCTCAAAATTATTATTGGCCAGATGAAATGTTTGACATTGAGAATTTTGTAGGAAGATGTGGCATACTACATGAGGGAACACCCACAAGTGGAAAAATTGATCAGGACCTAGACAAGCCACGGGGCAAACTTTGGCCTGACAATGGAAAGAAAAATAAAATTAATAAAGTGGACAAAGTGGAATGGGAGCCCCCTTTTCACAGACAGACTTCACTTGAATGTTTTACTATGGCCACTATGCAGCGAGTACAAAGAGATGTCTTACCCCAGAATAAGCCGAAAATCCCTCAGTCGGACTTATGTGAACTGGACGAAGATAAAAGAGAGAGAAGACCTCTCACAAGGAATTTAAAGTGGGGAGAAAACCCCAAGAGAAAAATTGGTAGCGGTCGATTTGTGAATGATGATTCTAGGAAGAAAAATCATCACTATAAGGCTTCCAAGGGAAAAGACCATACCGGTGCCTGGAAAAACAGGTCAACAAATTCAAAAGTCCATATGTAAGCTTTGTTAAGGACCTGGACCGATGAAAAGGCAGAAGAAAATATTACCTCATCATATCAATATGTACAGTGGATCCCTTCTCACTGCAACATCCCTGGAAATGAAGAGGCTGACAGATTGGCAAAGGAAGGGGGAAAACTTCCTCAGCTGGACACAAATATAACCTATGAGGAGTCCAAGAGTTTTATCAAGCGCAGATACAGGCACAAGTGGGAAGAAGAGCATCCAGGCCACACAAAAAATGATCCGTATTACCAGCTCAGCAGAAGTGAACAAGTGGTAATCTTCAGACTTCGCACTGGTCATAACAGATTGAGATACCATCTGTTCAACAAATTAAAGATAGGAACTGCGGATGAGTGTGACTGTGGCACTGGTAAAATGACTGCCGAACACCTGCTTCAAAGGTGCCCAACATATGAGGAACAGAGAAGACGCATATGGCCATCACCAGTACCATACCTGGAGAAAATCTACGGAGATATCAACAGCCTCAGGCTGACCACTGCTTTCTTTGAACTTATTCAAGTTGACGTCTGAGGCTGAACGAAGAAGATATCAATATGTGAACGAGCTGACCACTCGTCTTAAAACTGGCTGGAAATTTGCCAATGAAAATTTGAGACAAGCCAGGAAAAAGCATGCTGCCTATTACAATAAGAAGGCGAAGGATCGAGAATTGTTTGTGGGAGAGAAGGTGCTCCTTCTACTGCCCGACAGCCAGAATAAATTGCAAATTGGATGGCAAGGTCCATATACAGTTCTAGAGAAGGTGTCTAGAACAAATTATAAGATAGATAAGAAAGGGAAAGAGAAAATCTATCATGTGAATCTCCTTAAGAAATATCTGGACAGAGAAAACCAGGAAGAGACACACCTACTGACCTTGTCTGTTGCAATGGAGATGAAAAAGGAACCACTCACTTCTCATGAATATCCTTTACATCCCTGTGAAACCGCCGCACAGGTAAAAATCAGCACACACTTAACGGAAATTCAGAGGGAGAGGGATCAACAGGTTCTGAATAATCATACAGATGTGTTAACGGACCGTCCGGGGCATACAAATTTCTTGGAGTATGATATGAAACTCATAGACCCAACACCAATCTGTATATCTGTATGAAAGCCTATTCGATTCCGTTCGCTAAGGAAAAAGCTTTAAGGGAGGAAATAGATTATCTGTTGAGAGAAGGGACTATCTCGCACAGTGAATCTCCCTACAGTTCCAGTGTGGTTCTGTTAAGAAAACCCTCTGGAGAACACAGGCTGTGTATAGATTACAGGAAACTGAATGCTGTCACAGAAGGTCAGGTGGATCCATTACCTGATACAAATCAGCTGTTTGCCAGGCTGAATAGAGCTAAATATTTCTCTAAAGTGGATCTGAGTAAAGGCTACTATCAGATTCCAGTAAAGCCGGAAGTCAAACCTTATTTAGCCTTTAGCACCTCGGAAGGACATTATGAATTTAATATGTTGCCATTCGGGCTGAAAAATGCACCGAGTGTGTTTTCGAGGATGATGAGAAAGTTACTGGATCCCCTGAAGAATCCATGCATCACCAACTTCATGGATGATAGTCTCATAGCAACAGAAACATTTGAGGAACACATTAACTCTCTGAATATGTTGTTTGATCGATTGAGAGAGACCAATTTGACAGCTAGACCGACGAAATGCTGTGTTGGATGTAAAGAGCTGGAATTCTTGGGCCACACAGTACATCAGGGAAACATGACCCCTGACCCCAAGAACCTGGAGAAGTTAAAAAAAGCACCAAGACCACAAACAAAAAAGGATGTGCGATCTTTTGTCTCATTATGTGGTTTTTACCAAAAGTATATAAAAAACTTTAACTCCATATGTGCCCCATTGACTGATTTAACGCGCAAATGAAATCCTGATAGAATTATTTGGACAGCGCAGTGTGAATTAGCATACCAAGAATTGAAAGAAAAGCTCACAAGCAGGCCTATTTTGAAATTACCTTACTTAAGTCAAGAATTCATTCTGAGAACGGATGCGAGTAATATCGGTTTGGGTGCAGCTCTATTACAATGGTCAAATTCACTTGATGGGGAATTAACCCCAGTAGCTTATGTTAGCCGTAAGTTGAACAAAGCAGAACAAAAATATTCAACAAGTGAAAAAGAATGTCTCGCTGTCATCTGGGGTATAAAAAAGTTCCAGATTTATCTCTACGGACAATCATTTAGGATCCAGACAGATCATAAACCACTCGTGTGTCTGTCACAAGCAAGGCATAAAAATGCTAGGTTATTACGCTGGTCTTTGCTCTTACAGCCATTCCAGTTTACCATAGAGTTCATTCCCGGAAAAACTAATGTGGGAGCTGATTTTTTAAGCAGACATCCGTACGACGAACATCAGAGTAGTCATCAGGCATTGATAGTAAATTCATCTATGTTTATTTAGAAATAAGAACTGACATATGATCGTCTGTTCTAAAGGGGGGACATGTGTAGTGAATTTCTAAATACAATATCTAAATTAATATATAACAATATCGGGCATAAAGGAAAAGATAAGAAAGTACAAAAGAATTTTCTACTAGAACTGTTGGTATCGCCTACGCCTTCAGATTATTATTTGCTAACGAATAGCCGAACAAAACGGTACCCAATTTTTCAAATTCGTCCTTGACATAATCACTTTTCCTAGTTCTAAGAAAATATTTGCCTAAAAATGCATTGTGGAACGAGGAGGGGAAAGGAGAGATGAAATGCTAATTCGTTTCGCATTGATTTTAAACTAAAAGCCAATACCAGCACAGGGAAAGCCTTGCCTTAGGGGTTTCCCCAAAATACGACGAAAAAGTTAGAACATGTAGACAACTCGTGTCACAAAAACAACCTTAGCTCTTATTTCAAAGGACGTAAATAGAGAAGACAGCACATGGAAAAGAATTGAACGGGTGGTAGACTAAAAATAAAAAACACTAACATAGAAAAAAAAACTGTGTACTTCTGAACCAAGCCAACTAGTCCCATATAAATTGTATATTCGTGTACCTTAGGACTTGATAACAAAGAATATGGTAGTAGTTACGCAAATAGTCCATTAATTAACTAATTATAGCCATAATACTATAGTGGAGTCGACCAGACTGTCAGGTAAGATCATGCCTGCTTATATTTTTTATGGCATGTTTTGAAAAAAAAAACGACTTTGGGTAAATGAGGTTAAAAGGTACAGGATATTTGATTGGTTGGATTTTAAAGGAAGGCGAAGTATGATTGGTTGACCTAAAACTAAAAATATATTTGCCTTGGAAACATATTGGGAGTGTTATTTGAAACGATAGATTCAAAAATAAATGTAAATATGGTCCCATTGGACAAAGCAGTAGAGATTGGTACGAAACGGGGACTGTTCACTGCCATTTCAAGAAAATTTTGTGTAAAGCAAGATCGATGAGAGCAGGCGGAGAGTTTTCTAACATAGGAAAAGCCTGGACATAGGGGCAGATCGAAAATGTGCCATATTCTATTGCCTAGTCATCGTTTTAATTGTGTTATTTCCTTGCATCTGTGGTAAGATTGATTTTCTTAACATTTTATTTAAAATAAAATTTGAATGTGAGATACTAACATACGATTATAAGTAAGTGAATCTATGGCAGACTCAAAACAGAGTCTAGAGATTGATCCAGCATATGAAAGACTATCAGAGAGGTGTAGACCAACTAAGTTGTATATGATTATCATCAGGAGCATAATACCTATCCTATGGTATGGACAACAGATTATTGCTGGAATTGCAGAGGCGTTGTAACTATTAGGGGAGAGGAATACTAGTATACCTGGTCACATCAAAAGAAACTGGTGAAAGGGATTGTCGTAAAGAGCTGATTTTACATGTTTGTTTGTAATGTGCCTGTACTGGTTGTTGAGTATTATTGTAGGCTGTTGATTACGAAGGAGGCATATCCTTCTGATTTCAGAGGTTTTTGGTGGCAGTCAATAACTGGTGCCAGACTACAGTGGGCCGATATATTCATGCCACAGTCTTGCCTTTTTCGGAGACAACTGTAAATTACCATCATTCTTGAAGAAGTGGGAGCTGAAGGTTGTCGTTCAGCGAAGTGAAGGAAGAGTCCTACATCATTATACAAAGATAGGTGCATGTTTCGGCACCTGATCGCTCAACTAACATTATATTAAAAATAAGAGACCGGGAATAGTGATATAAACATTCCATCAGTGTCCACAGAAACTTACAAACAACATGCAGAGAGGATGATAATAAACAATCAACCAGTGTATACTAGAAGTCACCTCAGTTAGACAATACAACTTCACCCTTATATAATAATAATATGTGCATTATGGTCAGAAGATCCATTATGTAAATTGATTGATGTAAATAATTTCGATGATTTCACTTTTGATTGTCAGTCCTGATTCCAAATAAATTAGATTCAGGACAATAAATTGAAAAACATTAACTTTATCAAAACTTTCAACCACTGACTTACTAAAGATAGTCTTTTAAAGTGTAGTTCGTATGTGATTGTCGTGGTACTGTTGTGCTGTATTAGATAATAAAATAATTTGTGAAATTGTTTATATGTTTAGTTGGTTAATGCAACCTTACACTAACATTTCATAACCCTAGACACCAAACGTAGTCATCTTACAGTCTTTCTAGAATAAGTCTGAATGAGATCATAGTGGTGGTAGTAGAAAGGTGCCCTGGAAATTTACTCTAATATTTATTATATTCAGGGACCTTCACAGCTGACCTCATTCAGTACACTAAGATTTCTTAACAAAAAACTGTATTAACATCAAATCCATCACAATATTTTGACGCGCGATAAATTTACAGTTAAGACTATTTTATACACTCGCGTATTCAATTATATATATTTAAGAAAAACTCTCCGCGAGTCTAATGGACACACACACACACACACACACGCACGCACGCACCCACGCACGCACGCACGCACACGCACACGCACACGCATATATATATATATATATATATATATATATATATATATATATATATATATATATATATATATATATATATATATAACTAAACTGTCCTAATTGGTTATAAATCCCTTAACGGCTCCTAAATTAATTTAAGCATCTGTTATCTTGGGAAATAACGTATCGATATATCATTTAATTTACAACTGGAAACTTCTGAGATGGGTTTATTTAATAGGTTTAAATTAACACAAAATCCAGTGAAATAAAAATGAAAGAACTAGACCACTGATCACTTGAACTAATATATTACCACTGGCCAAACAGAATGACTTTAAGAATCCAATATAGAAGATATGCACAGGAAATCTTGTTCTATACAGCTAGTACTTTGTTCAAACTCTCTGGCGCAAATGATAAACGCATACTTCAGTAGTCTCAATATATAATTAAAGAATTGAAGGATCAGGGGGACACGCGAAAGTTAACAACTTTTTTGAACTCAGGGAACTTTCGCGATTCTGCGCCGCCAGTACCCGCTCTATTACCCAACTCTTCTTACCGCTCGTCTTTCCCGTTCGTCTCGTTCTGCGAGCGATTCTCTGGTTCACACTGAGGTGTTAAACGACGGCGTGACTCTGCTTCGTCCATTTTGGGGATCAACACTGCCTTTGATCGTTAACCGCTTTCCTCGTTGGACTCTGGCAACGCCCTACTAGGCATTAGGACTGGCAAAGTAGGGAAATAAATGCTTATAGTCGCTCTAGAGATTGGCAGTAGGCGTGGTTTAACCTCCCCTAAGACAAAGCGATGTCCTGGAGGCACGCATGAAACTATCTGCATATTAATTATCCAACGTGTTGAAAATCCAGGTGGAAATGATGCATACTAATTTGCCCAGGTTGTAGAATTCCCAGTTGCTATTGTGCATGTTAATGAGGCCGCGTGGAATCCGCATTGACTCTTGTGTTGCACACAAATCCAGGGGCTGCGATGTTATACGAGGCTACTATCCTTTATCATCCACTGAGTCAGAAGTCTGCATCTCCCAAAAAGTTATTTTGGGGTAAGTTGTACATTTTATAATTCTATATGTTGCATTATTACTATGGGAAAATTGCTAATGGATGACCAAGTCATACGAGGCTGGCAATCTCAGCATATAGAATGATGGTTTCACGAACCACCACGTGTGACTGCTTCATGCGAGTATTTCATAAGAACTAAAAGCAGAGGTAGTCCCAAGTTTCATTTGGAGCAGAGAGTAAATGATGACAGAAATAATGCAAATACTTATTATATTAACCTTTTCAACCAGTGCATGTGTAAATGTAAGCATGTTTATATAAGTGCAATAGGTGTTTTCTCCTCTCTGTGATTAATATTAATGCTCAGTGGGTGGGTCGACCTGGGAGCTGTGGGCGGTATAAAAAAATCCTACCTCAACTGTAGATCGAACCATGGTCTACCAAGCTAGGAAGCCAGTGCACTAACCACCGTGCTACCGCGGCTCTGTATGTACTGTCCTTACAAAAAATATTTTTAAAATATTATATGACTAATCGCTAATGCTTCCGTCGTTTGTGGCTACAGTTGTTACGACAGAGCTGTCTTCATCATCAGACGACTGGTTGGCAGAAGGTTTTGTAGGTGCCGAAAATGTTTTCCTATCTCCAGATGTAAAAGGCACAGCTACTTGGTGATGGTGACAGAAGATACTGATGGAGACTTAAAAAAAAATCATGCCTGATATTTTAGAAGGTACACATATCATAAACATAATATAATATACAGAACTTAAATGTATTTCTAAAAACAAAACAAGCACCGACATCGTGAATTTATTGAACATGTTCTTCTTAAATTTCTTCTGAAAATTTTAAATAGTTGTTAAGAAGTCTCACACCCCAAAATCTTTTAGCTCGCAAAATGTGACAGAAGTACTATAACGAGATAAAGTTTTTTTTTTTTTTTAAATGGGATACGAAAAAGAGAAACTTGACATGAATTAGGAGGAGACTTGTCATGAATTAGGAGGAAACTTGTCATGAATTACGAGGAAACTTGTCATGAATTACGAGCGCTTTAATGAGTAACTTCCAGCGTTTTTTATTTTTTATTTTTATGTATTTTATTTTTAACATTGAGTTGTAGACATTGTGAAAATTATTATTCTGAATCTAACTGGAACCAAAAGTTATTTAAAATTTTTTTTCAAACTTGGAGAAGAGAATTGGGGACATAAATTAAAGGGATAAATGGAGACACGGAAAGACTTTGAGCGGGTGGCACAGGATAGAACTTGGGCATGTGTTTCTTGAAGACCTGTGCTCTATCACCATTTTTCTTTATGTTCCATACGGAGCATGGAGTCACCACAGCAGCGGGTCTCCTTACAGGAAACCTGCACCAAACATTCATATACTAATGCAGCGATGGTCTCTGTAGAAATTTGTTTTACAGGATGAGGTTGCCAAGTTGTAAGCGCTGGAAAGTATTGAAGACACTGAAAGTAGTCAAGTCTGTTATATATGTCCAATGAAGATAGTCCTTTTCTCGATGAGAGGTCACAACAAGTGGGTCTGAAAATACACAGAGATAAGACAAAGATTATGAGAATAAATGCAAGAAATGATAACAAGGTTGAACTTGAAGAAACACAACTAAAGGATGTAGAATCGTATACATATCTTGGTAGTAATATAGACAAAGTTGGAGTGACAGACAATGACATCAAAATAAGAATACAAAAAGCAAGAGGAGCTGTCACTGCATTGGGAAACATATGGAGAACAAGAGAAATCAAGTCCAACACGAAAATAAGAATCTTCAACTCAAATGTGAAGTCAGTCCTATTGTATGGCTGAGACATGGAGAGCAACAAAAACAACAACCAAAAAGCTACAGACTTTTATAAACGGGTGTTTGCGTAGAATAGAAGGACTGAAATGGTATGACCAAGTCACAAATGTGGAATTGATGACAAGAACCAGACAAGTGCCAGTGGAACAAGAGCTGAGAAGAAGACGCTGGCGATGGAAAGGCACACATTGAGGAAACCTGTTGATAGCATTACAAGGCAGTCCTTATTCTGGAATCCACAAGGAAAGAGAGCCAGAGGTGGACCAAAAAAAGACATCGAGACGAGAGCTGGAAACAGGTGAAAATGATGAGGAAAACATGGAAAGAACTTGAGCGGATGGCACAGGACAGGAAAACTTGGCATGTGTTTGTTGAAGGCCTATGCTCCTTGGGGAGCTAAAGGGTATTGATTCATTGATTGATTGAAGATAGTCCTTAAAACCAAACCAAACCAAGTCTGTTATATCGACATATTTTAGCTACATTTTCGCCGAATGCAGCTTTGAGTGAGTGTTCAGTCTGGAAGGAGCAGAAAGTAAATGTATGTTTGGAATTAGATGAATCAGAAAACTGGCGCCACCGATGGGTTAATACTGTCTTAGGGAAAAATAACACTTAATGTGTCGTTTCCGTTAGTCTTTTGTAGTAGATAATTATGTATTCAGTCTTTTTCCCAACCATCCTTATATCTCGATGCGGAAGTAATGTACCTAGTGAAATATAAATGATATATAAAACATCCGAGGTAATCAATAAAACCGGACATCAAACGCGATATTTTCTCTTTCATCTTTAACGCCTAACAAAATTCTTGCTATTCCCAAAAGTCCATGAAGAGGTCGGGTCAGATGCTCCATCTCATCTTCCCACCACTCCTCAGAGAACCAAATTCCTGTCTTAGTGCTTTGACCTCAAACTGAGGTCGTTGCCCTGAAAAATTAGGTCATAGCAACTAATAGCTGACCTTGACTGTTTTCAAAATGAAAGGAGTTCACTAAAATGTATACCATAGTTATAAATAAAGAGCAAAGGACGCTTGGATGCTCCTAGGACATGAAAGGGCAACAATTTATGTCTTTATTTTTACAGAGTGAAGAAAATGGGCATTCGCGCTTTTTACATTTCTGCTGTACATTGTGATTAAGTTAACAACATGTAAATTATATCTACAGTATTCATTGTTTGCTTTCTTGCTTAACTTTCTCCTCATGAACTACACTTATTTTGTGTCAAATTTTAAGTAACAAAACAAAATAATTTATTGGTAATGGAGAGCTCTATAATCTCTGGTCCCCTTCGCCCAAAAACGACGGGACACTCTGTATTGCTCAGACAACATAGTCAGCCGTAAGTCCCTGACCATTTTGCTTAATACATGTAACTTTAATATGTAATTTAAAAAAAAAATGTTTGCCTCGACATAGCGAGCGAATCGAGCGAAATCGGAGACACAGATCAGACTGCATCGCAACGACAAATTAGCAAGTCCCAGGAGCCAAAGAGACATCGGACTAGTATTCTAGAATTAAACGTGACAGATCAAAGTATTTGGGTGTCTTTATAACTTAAAAGAGAACCCGCATTTTAAATACAAAGATTGGAAACTTAAGGAATCAGAGCATCCTTCATAAGAGGAATATTAAAATTTCCCAGACCAATTGTTCGAAGCATCTAGACACAGTTGCTGTGTCCATTCTACTGTGCAGATTGTACATCCCATTGGGGTAAGTTGTGAACATACAGTTTAAAACGTGAATTGTGACATGTCTGTACTTGCTAAGTGGTTATACTGTCGTGAAACGAAGTGTAACCCACTACTTTGTTAATCACTATGTCGAGATACAGATTTGCTTCAACCAATCAACTTGCACCGTTCACCAGTCTCTAAGACAGAATAAATTATACTGTTCACGCAGTTCACGCAAGATGGCGGCTAAAAACTGAATAAAATTAGGCTGTATGAGCAAAAGACGAAACCGGAGGAAACCAATCATTTTGCTCCGCCAGGAACCAACCGAAAGCCTTTCTTAAGCAGTTACCTGCCTATATAATAGGGCGGAATTTTATGCTAAACACGCAATCCCGAACTTGACGCCAGAGATACTGACTGAAGAGGAAGAAGCTGTCACCTCTTGATTTATAGTTTACCTGAGGGCATCGACCTGCAACCTACTTCACTAGTCGAGTCAAACTGGCCGTTTTTTAAATCTTGGAGGGTAATTATAAATTTACGATAACCTTTAGGAAAATAGGCCTTCAGCAGGCATATAATGTTGGTATTTGTGGTGTGTCATTATACTACCTACACCTGTATATATTTAATATATTTTGGGTTCCCTATGAATGTATATGATTGAATAGACGAAGACTAATAGGACTCATACTTCAATCTATTGTCTCCTATATTCAGTCTATTGTCTCTGATAATTCCAAACTGCAAATATAACCAAAACAGTCCTTGTTAGGACTCAAACTATTGTCTCCTATACTTCAATCTATTGTCTCAGATAAGACCAACTACAATATAACCAAAACAGTCCTTGTCAGGACTCAATCTATTGTCGCATCTAACGCCAATCTATTGTCTCCTATAACTCCCACCTGATATATCACCAAACAGTCCTCGTCTCATATACTCCTATCATAGGAACATAACAATATTGTTAGGATATATGTTACCAGCTAGTATAGCACTTGACAAAGAGGACGTGGTATAGTATAGGAGGAAGGACATTGTTGTGTCACACCTAGGTGTACATATTATTGGATTTATTCATGTATTGATTTATATTATGGGATGTATTCATGTATTAAATGTATTCATGTATTGAATCTATATTATTGAATGTATCCATGTATTAGTTTATCAGAAAGAATGCTTTGCAAGTAGACACATGTCTTGTCTCGCTATTGCTAAATCATACTGAGCCATGTTGTCATTCATCCTACATGCATACATCTGAGACACGCTCATTTCACTCACACTAGAAATAGGTGGGCTTGAGGACAGAAATTAGCCCCTATTTTTGCTTTGTTACAGGTTTATTTGTGTCCTAAAAACCAGAGGTCGTATGTTCGAGTCAATCCCGCTGCCTGGAACTTCGCAGGAGCATAGAGATTGTACAGAAGCTACATGTTAGTCCCCCTCAGTCTTGGGTGGGCTAAAGTAACGAGCCTCAGCAGGAGTGGTGTGAACCAAAGTAAGGAGAACAGAACGTTTTAAGAGATGAGTACACATTCGTACCATTTCTGTCAGAATTGTGAGCATAGAAACTGTCAGTGATGAGAAAGTGAAATTAGCATAGCAAGAGACAAAAATAACAGCATAGCTGATAAGTGTTATATCCTTAATTAACAGCACAGCTGATCCATGTACTATAATTAAATAACAGCACAGCTGATATAATTTTTTTTTGTTCCTATAATTGGAAAACTTGATGTAAAATATTTATATATATATATATATATATATATATATATATATATATATATATATATATATATATATATATATATATATATATATATATATATATATATATATATATATATATATATATATATATATATATATATATATATAATATATATATATATATATATAAAATAAATATTTGTAAATCACATGTAAACTTACAATTCCATTACATCCCATTTTTTTCAACATTCACCCTTCAGCACAAGAATAGATAGTGTATATACTAAATAAAAACTTAGGAAATTGTATTTGAAGACTTGTCAATTTTATCATTGTTAAGCAAAATCGGTTTCCTTGTTTTTTTTTATATCACAGTTAGTTACACAGCGGAGGTGGCGCTTTATGTCGGTCTCCTCTCTACTATTGGTTTCGAGATCAGATCATTCACAGCGGTAACTAATTTGTGATACCAGTAGTCCTCTCAGACACTGGGACTTCACCATTTTCTGCAGAAATCCTATTTCTGTAATTGTCAGTACTCTACTGATCCAAGAGTCAAATAAAACTTCTCGCCACACTGGGGGCTCGTTCCTGGGATATTTCTGTATATCTTGAGCCATACTTAGTCTATTCATCTATCTACACTCTAACTTGTGCTAATCATAGGTAACATAAGAAAATAAATTTTTTTGTTGAGAAAATCATTATAGGATTTTTACAAAATTATTTTCTTAGGAGGAGTACCATTTAGTACTCAGTACATAGTTGATGCTCACAAAGTTGCACGGAAATTTTTTGTTCATTTAAATTAATTAAGTTTAATTACAATAATTGGGTTATAGTAAATATACATACCCTATCTAAGTAACGCCATGGCTGATCTGGTGAAGTTCAGGACTGCGATCATGCAGATGGGTAAGGAATTAAATATGACAGGTGATGCTCTTACTCAGTATGTCACAACAGAAGTGGACAAACACATGGATAGGGAAGAAAGAAAGTTGCAATTAGAGGCTGAAGAAAGGCGGTTGCAAGCAGAAGCCAAAAGACTGGAAGCTGAAAGAGAAGCCAAAAGACTGGAAGCTGAAAGAGAAGTCAAAAGACTGGAAGCTGAGAGAGAAGACAAAAGACTGGAAGCTGAGTGTCACGTAGGTCTTTATGTCATTAAATTACCTACATCTTCTTCCTATTCTCTCACCCTAATCCTTTCATTTACATTCTTTCCATACTTGTTTTTCCTGTATTTTTCGCATCACTCGGTTGCGAAAAATATTTTCTTCTGTATTTTTAAACTTTACCTGTTTCTTTCTCAAAACTGAGAATCGCGCTAGGACGATATTACGTAGATGTCAGGGCTGCAGGGCGTCAGAAGGCGTGATAAGTCGGTTCGCTGAACATAGGACGTAGACAATAGTCTACATTCTCACCGAGCGCGCGAGCTTCTTCTCGGCATAAGTCCCGGTGAGGTGTGATACTTTACATCTGCACTGGTCAGTATTCAGACATTTGTCTGAAAAATCCCCAAACTGACACGGCGCTCACTGTGGGCCATGGTCAGCTGTAGTGTCAAAACTGCCCTGCATTGGAGACAGGTTGTCTGAGATTTGAAACTGACACGCGTACATCTTGGTCAGTGGTGGCAGTTACGACATGTTAGGTGTTAAACGTATCGTTTAAGCCGGAAAGGGGAGAGCATTTCGTTCTACGAAATAATAGTTCATCCTTTGTCTGGTTTAAAATATTAACCCACGTTTGAAACGATTTCATTTCACTCAGTAACTTTGCAGTTAGACTAGAACAACCTTCGTTCGATTTCTAAATAATCTCTGTAAATAGAGATGGCCTTAGTTTGGTCGAAGTGGTTTAACGTTCTTAGTAATTCTGTGTTTGAGGTATATTAATATTATATATATTATTTTCTAGTATTTTGTGAAGTGATTTAGTGTTAAATTGCCGATTTTATCTCACTAGTTAGATTTTGTGCAGAGTGCTTAATTTATCTAGTCTGTATTATTTATAGTGACGAGTTACAGTGGAAAACAGAAATTATAATTCTTGCTTAAATTCAGTCGGCTAATAAAGAAATTTAATTTAACTTCTAAATAATCAGACGAGAGAATCTATTTTAAAACTAACTTATAACGCTAGATACATCATTGAGTGTTGACGAAATATGTATGTATTTTCTAATTCATGAGGTTTGATTTTATTTACATAACTTATTTTACGGGAAAATTGAAATATAAGTCAAGCTGTAGGCTTGTCGTGTAAAATGTAAGTTATATTTGAGTACATATATGTAAATTATTTGATATGTGTTCTTTCCATTTTTATATAGTGAAACGGTGGTACCCAACTGTGGTAAAGTGGGATGTTTTAAATATTTATAGGGGACTTATTGTACTGACTGAGATCAGCTGTGAAGGTATCTATATCTAATAAGAGTAGTGTATTATAGATAACCTTACTTACTGCCACATATGTATACCTCAGTCAGAATTATTCTGGAATAGTGTGATGACTACGTTATATGTCTAGGGTATGTGTATGATGAAGTGTAAGTCATAACAACAACAGACAGATAAACAATTTAATTTATTCCACCACACTTGACAACACTGTGACACTCACATACATATAACACTCTAAGAGGATATCTTAAAGGAGTCACTGATAACTTTTCAAATAACAATATGTATTCAGTGCTGTCATGAATGTATATGTGTCCTGATTCAAATACAAAGGGAACCAGGAATCACAATCAATTTTAATTACAAGTTATATGTACAGAATTTATTAATATGATTCTTGTAGTGACATATATTATTAATGGTATCCTATGTGTGTCAGTTGTGTAGTGGTAATATGAGGTAATACTGGTTTTGTTTTGTTCAAGCTCTGTTGGTATTTGTCATCATGACTTCAATAGTTTGTTTCTATTGGAACTAGTATTGGAGATGTTCTCAGTTCCTGGTATTAAAACAATTAAATTCCCCTCTTAATTTTAGTTTATAATGTCATTTTAAGATGGGGGTACATAATGTTGAGCTCCATGGCCACACTCTCTTATCTTGCGTGATGACTGCAGTAAAAGACTCCTCTGCTCGATTACTTTAATGAGTTCTGGAGCCACCCCACTGGTTGCTATATGGACCAAGGAGTATGCTGTCCACCTCTGGCTTCAGCAAAGCTCTGACCAGGTGCTGCTCAATAACTTTAAGACCACGGTCCCTGAAACAAGAAGGTTGTACCTTCTACGTCAGAACTAATTTATACTCCATTTCTACACTGAGCACAATACATCACAAACATTGAGTTCAGAGCGTTAGGCCAACTGTCAGCTTCATCTGAAATACTTTATACCAGTATTTCCCTCCCTAATGGTTACTACGCCTCTGCAATTCCAGCATTATTTCTTTCTAGTTAATAATCTAGGTGTCAGTGTACTGTTTGGCCATTCCATGCAGTTTTACTTTCCTCCGACACCTTCTGTTCAGGCTGGAGCACTATAGGCTTTACATCATGTTCGCTACTGAACCACACATATATACAGACATAATTTATCAATTTACATTCAATTTTCATTTAAAAATATTGAATATTTCAAGCTTACCACAATTCATGGAAATAATAATAAACAGTTTCGTTGACTGGCAATGAATATAGCACAACTCCGATCTGCCGATGTCCCAGGCTTTATTTTATAAAAAATATACACTGGTGCTCAACGCACTGCTTCTTAGTAGGTTTATTACAAGATGTGGCAAGGAACAGACGCTCTGAATTGAGTATATTCGCAGCTCTACCCAATCAAACCATGTCTACACATCTTTTCAAAAAAGTACTCCTTTTCACGTTTCCCCTGACAACAGAAGATAGTATTTATAGCCCGACCAATCGTGTTTAGTCTTACATTTGTTGCGCTCCAATCAAATAGGAGTTAACATGGTAGGCTATTTCCGTAACGTAATGTTTTTTCAAACACGTTATAAAAAAATTTTATGAGCAGAAATGATTTCATGCTGTCAGGCACCCCCACTATTTTATTTTGGCCATAACTTGGTAATCCCTAGACTATTTGCGTAACGTTTTACATATTCTTTGTCAGCAAACCCTAAGGAACCCAAATATACGAATTTAATGGAGCCAATATGCATTTTCTTCTAGGATAGTCGTGCTGTTACTACCTTCTCACTTCCAAACTTGAGGGTGTCTGGGTACTGTCATGTTTTCAAACGTAAACCGGTATAATGTCATAATTCCCAATAAGCGTTTTTCAGGATTTTAAAACCTAACTCTGGTATGGGTAGTGAATTTTATCACTGTCGATTTGAAATAAAGTTAGTGCATGTGGCCTTACACGCGTGATGGCAGCAATTGTGTATCGCGCGACGCGTGTTTAGTGTTGCACGTGTCCCTGCTTTCTGCCTCTCCCTTCTCTCTATCCTTTAGTCCATCTGTCTTTTAGTTACGCCGTGTATAAAATGGAATGAATGAAATATTAAATTTAGGTCATTGATCAGCTTGCGTATCTCAAGGTTTTTCCAAGAAATACAGTACACGTTTCATTGAAGAAAGCGTGCAGCGACACAGTAGGCTTTTACTATCAACGTGAAAGCGTTACAATTTGCCGACGAAGTAGAAAACAAGGGGGATTTCGAGTACAGTCATTGTGACAGCACTGTTCTTTACCATTCTTCTTTCCTTTTATTAAATTTATTTGTTAGGCTTTGCATTTACGTTTTAATTTATATATGGGGATTAGAATAATTCACGACATCTCCCCTCTTAAAACAGACATTATATGTCAGTCCTTTATTCTATATACACATAGAGAAATTTATTATTATTTCTGGGGTTTACGGTGATTCTCATCACACGGATGGCGGCTTAAAAAATCCGCTCCCAAATTTGTTTTTCCAGATATATACTCAATGCTAAAATTATAGGGAGCCAAAAGCAAGGACCATCGGAGTAACCTAGAGTTCTCATGCCTAGCCTGGGCTAGAAACGATAAAGGTTTGTGATCCGTTTGCAACTTAAATGCCTTCCCATACAGATAAATATTGAATTTCTTTATTGCCCATATTACTGCAAGACATTCTTTTTCGCTAGTTGAGTAGTTGATTTCAGCTTTATTCAATTTTCTGCTAGCATATGCCACTGGGCTTAATTCCCCATCCAATGCATCTGATTTCTGTAGTAGAGTTGCACCCAACCCAATATTACTGGCATCCGTCCTTACTATGAATTCTTGACTTAAGTCAGGTAATTTCAAAATAGGTTTACTTGTGAGCTTTTCCTTCAATTCTTGGTAAGCCATTTCACATTGTGGTGTCCATGTAATGCGATCTGGATGTCCTTTACGTGTCAAATCAGTTAACGGTGCACATATGGAATTAAAGTTTTTGATATACTTCTGGTAGAAACCACATAATGAGACAAAGGATCTCACGTCCTTCTTGGTTTGTGGTCTCGGGGCTTTCTTTAGTTTCTCTAAATTCTTTGGGTCAGGGGTCATGTTTCCCTGATAAACTGTGTGTCCCAAAAATTCCAATTCTTTACATCCAACGCAACATTTGGTTGGTCGGGCTGTTAAATTTGCTTCCCTAAGTCGATCAAACAGCATCTTCAGAGAGTCAATGTGTTCCTCAAATGTTTCTGTTGCTATAAGGATATCATCCATGAAATTTGTTATACATGGATTATTCAGAGGGTCCAATAATTTTCTCATCATTCTAGAGAAGACACTAGGCGCATTCTTCAATCCAAATGGCAATCTATTAAACTCATAGTGTCCTTCTGAGGTACTAAAAGCTAGGTATGGTCTAACCTCGGGCTTTACTGGAATCTGATAGTATCCTTTACTCAGATCCACTTTTGAGAAATATTTAGCTTTATTTAGTCTGGCAAACAGCTGATTTGTATCCGGCAATGGATCCACCTGTCCTTCTGTAATAGCATTCAGTCTCCTGTAATCTATACAGAGTCTATGTTCTCCAGAGGGCTTCCTTAAGAGTACAACACCGGAACTATATGAGGATTCACTGTGTGAAATAATTCCTTCCTTCAACAGATAGTCTATCTCTTCCTTCAAAGCTTTCTCCTTAGCAAACGGAATCGAATATGGTTTCATACAGACAGGTGTGGGGTCTATCAGTTTCATATCATATTCCAATAGGTTTGTATGCCCTGGTCGGTCTGTTAACACCTCTGCATGATTATTTAGAACCTGTTGCACTCTCTCTTTCTGAGTTTTTGTTAAATGTGTACTGATTTTCACCTGTGCTGCTGTCTCACAGGGGTGTAATGGATATTCAAATGATGAAAGTGGTTCCTTTTTCATCTCCATGGCGATGGACAAGGTCAACAAGTGTGTCTCTTCCTGATGTTCTCTTTCCAAATATTTCTTCAGGAGATTCACATGATAGATTTTTTCTTTCCCCTTCTTATCTATCTTATAATTTGTTCTAGACACCTTCTCTAAAACTGTATATGGACCTTGCCATCCAATCTGTAACTTATTCTGACTCCCGGGGAGAAGAAGCAGTACCTTCTCTCCCACAGCCAAATCTCTGTCTTTCGCCTTCCTGTTATAATAGGCAGCATGTTTCTTCCTGGCTTGTTTCAAATTTTCATTGGCAAGTTTCCAGCCAGTTTTTTAAACGAGTGGTCAGCTCATTCACATATTGGTATGAAGATGTAATGTTTTCCTCTGCCTTTTCATCAGTCCACGTTCTTAACAAAGCTTCGAGTGGACCTTTTATTGGCCTTCCAAACAATAATGTTGCCGGGGCCATACCGGTTGAACTATGGGGTACCTCCCGATAAGCAAAGAGGGCGGCGTGCAGGTACTGGTCCCATGTATCTGGTTTTTTCGTGTGCCAACTTTCTCAGGATCGACATCAACGTGCCGTTAAATCTTTCCACTTGGCCGTTCCCTTGGGGATGGTACACACTACAATGGAAGTGTTTGGCCTGGAAGATCCTGAAAACTTCTTCAGTTAGTTTCCCCTTGAACTGAGAGCCATTATCAGTCAAGATTTGATTGGGAAAGCCTAACCTTGTGAAAATTGTGAGCAATGCCTCTGCCACATGTTTAGAATCAATCGATGACAGGGCTACTGCCTCTCCCCACATAGAACAAGTGTCCACCAGAGTCAGAATGTAGCTGTTCCTTCTCTTGGTTCGGGTGAGAGGTCCCACAAGATCCACGGCAACTCTCTCAAAGGGTGTTCCCACTATGGGCATTTCCCCCAGAGTTGCTGGTGCAGTCCAATGTTTAGGTGCTACTCGTTGGCACTCTGGACAGGATTTTACATATCGTTTGATATCTTCAGTTATTCCTGGCCAGAAATAATGACAAGCTATTCGCTGTCCTGTTGCGCTGATTCCCATATGACCACTGAAGGGAATCGCATGCCCTAGTTCCAACACTTTAGTCCTATATGAAGTGGGAAGGACCAGCTGTCCGTGACCATTGGATTCAGATCCAGCCTTCCTATATATCAGTTTGTTCTTCATATAAAACTCTCCCTTGCCTGGAGGTGTATGAGATTTGGGCAACTTCTTGAAACATGGCTTGAGTGTTTTGTCCTCAGCCTGTGCCTTCCTCATCTCATCTGGGTGAGTATTTATTGGATTATCCTCCTCCTTTTTAGACTGTGATCTGGTCTGCACTGTTGCCAATATCACAGGTCTCTTGGGATTCCCCAAGAAGACATATCTACACCCCAATATCAGAGGGTAGATTGGCTCATTTATCACTGCTGCTTTTATGATTCCTTCCACATATCGCGTTTTCACTTTTATTCGGGCGACGGGAAGTGTCATGGTAGCTACATCCTTGGTTGCAGTTTGAATCTCCACTGTTTCTGTGGTGTATTGATCGGCCTGCACCAGGTGAGAACTCACAACGGAATCGTAATCTAAACCGGTATCATATAAACACCTTATAGTGACACCATTACAGATGACATCTTCACACACTGGGGGGTGGTATGGTTCCTGTAGTTCTTCAGGTTTGACCTTCTTTTCCTTTTTCCCCGATGTCATAGCAGCACAATGAGGAGGTTTCCTTCTACAATGGTCAGTGTCATGATTGTTCATCTTACAATTTTTACACCACCTTTTTCCTTGGTTGAAAGATTTTCTTTCATCATATTTCCTTTCATCGAATTGTGGGGTTTTTTTTTTTATTTTCATACCGTGGCCTATCAAACTGGTGCTTACCTTTGTTTTGATCCCTAGGATCAAATTTATTAAAGTTCTGTGGTGCCCTAAAGTTATCCACTTGTTTCTTTTTATTACCTGTTACCTCTGCTTGAGCTGCTTGATACCTTTCAGCAACATTTAGCAACTCACCCAGCCTCTCTGCACCTTGTTCCATGAGAAACTTTCTCAGGTCTGGAGCCATGGACTCTCTTAATTGCTCTATAAGGACCATTTCCTTAAGATCTTGGGTTTTCCCCAGAGAAGTCCATTTCTCCAAGTATGTCTCTATTCGTGCAGAGAACTGGTGATAGGTTTCACCTGACAGTAGTTTAGCATTCCTAAATTTTTTCCTATAAAATTCTGCATTCTTTTCATATCTTAACAAAAGAGCCTGCTTTAGCATGTCATAATTTTCCTGATCACTTCTGCTCATTTTTGCAAAAACTTCATAAGCTGCCCCACGAAGTCCCTGAGATAACTTTAAGCTCCACCTTTCTCTCTCTAACCCATATGTGGTAGCTAATAGTTCATACCTATTTAGATAGCTCTCTATATCATCGTCTTTCTCAACAAAATGATCTAAATGAAAATTCATAGCTGAGGTTGAGGCTCCTTGGCTAGCAGTGGCATCAGAGGCAAAGGGACTGGCACCATTTTCAGGAGCATGGCCTTGAAACTCAAACTCCCTTAGTCGTAACTCATGTTCCCTTTGTAATCTCTTCTCCTCCTTTTCTGCTTCCCTCTCTGCAGTCAATCTTCTTTCTTCTGCAGCAGCTAATCTTTTGTCTTCTCTTTCTCTCTTTCTGCCTCCAACCTCTTCTTCTTTCAGCCTCAATCTGCAACCTCTTAGCCTCAGCCTCAATCTGCAACCTCTTAATCTCTTTTTCAGCTTCTATTCTCTTATCTTCGGCCAATCTTTCAGATTCTAATTTTCTTTCGGCCTCTTTTTCTAATCTTCTTTCTTCCCGTTCAATATATTTGTCACATTCAGCAGTGACATAAGAAATCATAATTTGCCCGTCCATTCCTAACTCTTTCGCAGTCTGTACAGCAGCAGATCGAAATTTTGCCAGGTCGGCCATTGTCTAACAGATAAATGTCTAAACAATTTTATCTATGACTAATTAACTCAAGACAACACAGGCACTGTGAGCTCAACCTTATTTATTTTCACCCAAGGATACCTTTTTAATTCTTATTATTCCCTGAAGTGAGTTACCCCCAATATTTGTAATAGGGAAAGATTCAAAATCCCGAGGACGAGACCCCAATATATGTGGTAAAGTGGGATGTTATAAATATTTATAGGGGACTTATTGTACTGACTGAGATCAGCTGTGAAGGTATCTATATCTAATAAGAGTAGTGTATTATAGATAACCTTACTTACTGCCACATATGTATACCTCAGTCAGAATTATTCTGGAATAGTGTGATGACTACGTTATATGTCTAGGGTATGTGTATGATGAAGTGTAAGTCATAACAACAACAGACAGATAAACAATTTAATTTATTCCACCACACTTGACAACACTGTGACACTCACATACATATAACACTCTAAGAGGATATCTTAAAGGAGTCACTGATAACTTTTCAAATAACAATATGTATTCAGTGCTGTCATGAATGTATATGTGTCCTGATTCAAATACAAAGGGAACCAGGAATCACAATCAATTTTAATTACAAGTTATATGTACAGAATTTATTAATATGATTCTTGTAGTGACATATATTATTAATGGTATCCTATGTGTGTCAGTTGTGTAGTGGTAATATGAGGTAATACTGGTTTTGTTTTGTTCAAGCTCTGTTGGTATTTGTCATCATGACTTCAATAGTTTGTTTCTATTGGAACTAGTATTGGAGATGTTCTCAGTACTTGGTATTAAAACAATTAAATTCCCCTCTTAATTTTAGTTTATAATGTCATTTTAAGATGGGGGTACATAATGTTGAGCTCCATGGCCACACTCTCTTATCTTGCGTGATGACTGCAGTAAAAGACTCCTCTGCTCGATTACTTTAATGAGTTCTGGAGCCACCCCACTGGTTGCTATATGGACCAAGGAGTATGCTGTCCACCTCTGGCTTCAGCAAAGCTCTGACCAGGTGCTGCTCAATAACTTTAAGACCACGGTCCCTGAAACAAGAAGGTTGTACCTTCTACGTCAGAACTAATTTATACTCCATTTCTACACTGAGCACAATACATCACAAACATTGAGTTCAGAGCGTTAGGCCAACTGTCAGCTTCATCTGAAATACTTTATACCAGTATTTCCCTCCCTAATGGTTACTACGCCTCTGCAATTCCAGCATTATTTCTTTCTAGTTAATAATCTAGGTGTCAGTGTACTGTTTGGCCATTCCATGCAGTTTTACTTTCCTCCGACACCTTCTGTTCAGGCTGGGGCACTATAGGCTTTACATCATGTTCGCTACTGAACCACACATATATACAGACATAATTTATCAATTTACATTCAATTTTCATTTAAAAATATTGAATATTTCAAGCTTACCACAATTCATGGAAATAATAATAAACAGTTTCGTTGACTGGCAATGAATATAGCACAACTCCGATCTGCCGATGTCCCAGGCTTTATTTTATAAAAAATATACACTGGTGCTCAACGCACTGCTTCTTAGTAGGTTTATTACAAGATGTGGCAAGGAACAGACGCTCTGAATTGAGTATATTCGCAGCTCTACCCAATCAAACCATGTCTACACATCTTTTCAAAAAAGTACTCCTTTTCACGTTTCCCCTGACAACACAAGATAGTATTTATAGCCCGACCAATCGTGTTTAGTCTTACATTTGTTGCGCTCCAATCAAATAGGAGTTAACATGGTAGGCTATTTCCGTAACGTAATGTT
This sequence comes from Oreohelix idahoensis, assembly GCA_024509875.1. Taxonomy (NCBI): domain Eukaryota; kingdom Metazoa; phylum Mollusca; class Gastropoda; order Stylommatophora; family Oreohelicidae; genus Oreohelix; species Oreohelix idahoensis. The sequence goes on from JAMPIV010004919.1 coordinate 80,764, forward strand.
TTTTCAAACACGTTATAAAAAAATTTTATGAGCAGAAATGATTTCATGCTGTCAGGCACCCCCACTATTTTATTTTGGCCATAACTTGGTAATTCCTAGACTATTTGCGTAACGTTTTACATATTCTTTGTCAGCAAACCCTAAGGAACCCAAAATATACGAATTTAATGGAGCCAATATGCATTTTCTTCTAGGATAGTCGTGCTGTTACTACCTTCTCACTTCCAAACTTGAGGGTGTCTGGGTACTGTCATGTTTTCAAACGTAAACCGGTATAATGTCATAATTCCCAATAAGCGTTTTTCAGGATTTTAAAACCTAACTCTGGTATGGGTAGTGAATTTTATCACTGTCGATTTGAAATAAAGTTAGTGCATGTGGCCTTACACGCGTGATGGCAGCAATTGTGTATCGCGCGACGCGTGTTTAGTGTTGCACGTGTCCCTGCTTTCTGCCTCTCCCTTCTCTCTATCCTTTAGTCCATCTGTCTTTTAGTTGCGCCGTGTATAAAATGGAATGAATGAAATATTAAATTTAGGTCATTGATCAGCTTGCGTATCTCAAGGTTTTTTCCAAGAAATACAGTACACGTTTCATTGAAGAAAGCGTGCAGCGACACAGTAGGCTTTTACTATCAACGTGAAAGCGTTACAATTTGCCGACGAAGTAGAAAACAAGGGGGATTTCGAGTACAGTCATTGTGACAGCACTGTTCTTTACCATTCTTCTTTCCTTTTATTAAATTTATTTGTTAGGCTTTGCATTTACGTTTTAATTTATATATGGGGATTAGAATAATTCACGACACCAACTTTCCAGCGTTTAGTAAAAAGGACATACTTGTGAGAAGCATAGACATTTCCTATCTTTAACCACGTGGGGTTTTTTTCAAGTAACACTCGTCTGACAGTGCATATGCCATCAGAGATAGACAGTAATACAAATCCCACAAACGGTTCCTAAAGAATAGAAATATATACTGGGCTTTTGAGCCAGTTCATATTGCTCCACAAATTTAAATGTATATGCTGCCTGGCGGCGAGAATAATTGCAAGAACTAACATTTACATTTCCAACACTATTGAAAGAGTGGATAGTGAACCAAGACTATCTGCTGAGAGCAGTTGTCCACTGGTCATCTTTTCCAACTTAAGGGAATCCACGTGTGTTTTTTTTCGGAACTCTGTGTGCCCGTTTAAACTTGCTTATCAAACCTGATCAAAGTGACATTAAAAGTAAATCTAAAGTTTAACTGGTGAAGCGAACGCTCCCCGAAAACAGTGGAAGAAAACCTGTATTTGTAGAGCTGGGATTCGCTTTATCCAAAGAATCCAGATTCACTGTAGAGAAGTGTCCTAAGGTTGCGCCAGACGGTGAACAACATCAAGTTTTAGGTAAGGGTGAGAGAACCGAGTGAAAGTGACGGAAGGATGTTCGTTGGTTTAATGCAGTCATTCTTTTTTTTTTGTAATTTTTTCTGAAGAAAGATTTGCTGCTTAGTGTAATTGTTCCTTTAGAATAGATACTGCTGTCATAAGTCAGTTCTTACCTTCTAGAAAAGGGACAACATTAGACCCTAACCATATGCATCTCTAATTCTTTGGGCCATCATCTGTCATCCTAACGGGGCTGTGGGCTAAACCTAGAGTTAAGGGCATAACGGGGCTATCATCCTTGTAGCATTTTCTTGATTTTTATGACTATTTGTATATGTTTTCTTTTGATGTAAAATTTATATGTTGTGTCGTAAGTTTAATAAATGATAAATAAACTTACCCATAAATTAAATCAGTGTGCTGGTCAGCTCGTTTCTAAATATTTATATAATCATTGTTATAGATTTTTCCAAGTCTGTGTGTTTAACTGTCGTCACGTGTATGTGCGTGCCCGTGAGTAGATAGAAATATATGTAATATATATGTGGTGTAGACTGTCGGACTCTGTAAAAACCGTCGTAGAGGATAGGTGAGAGAGAGAAAAATTCTTTTTCGCTTTCAGCGACAGCCTCTATACCACAGTCTATCATCTCACCACTCGTGGAATCTATTTCATTTTTCTAACTCACACTGTGACTCTCACTCATTCCACTCTATTCAGAAGGGACCAACCCAAGTCTTAAATACTCCTATCCAAAATCTACGACACTGAGAGAGAAGACAAAAGACTGGAAGCCGAGAGAGAAGACAAAAGACTGGAAGCTCAGAGAGAAGACAAAAGACTGGAAGCTGAAAGAGAAACTAAAAGGTTAGAAGCTGAGGAAAGGAAATTACAAGCAGAGAGAGACCATCAGTTGAGATTAAAAGAGCTTGAAATTCAGGCAAATACTGGCAATAATGGTGGTAGCTCACCTCACTCTGAGAGTAGCTCCAGCCAGAGCACCTCAAGTGGGGCCATGAATTTTCATCTGGAACCATTTGTTGAGAAAGAAGACGCCATCGAGTCGTACCTGGATAGATACGAAAGACTAGCCACTACCTATGGCTTAGTGAAAGAAAAATGGATTCTTAAACTATCTCAGGGATTGAGAGGTGTGGCCTACGATGTGTATTTGAAGCTCTCAAGAGATGACCAGGAAGATTATGAAATCCTGAAGCAGGCACTGCTTGTGAGATATGAAAAGAACTCAGAATCATATAGAAAGAAATTCCGAACAGCTAACCTTCTTCCAGGAGAAAACTATCACCAATTCTCTGCTAGACTGGAAACCTATTTGGAAAAATGGAGTAGTTTAGGAAAGTGTCAAAATCTGAAAGAAATGATAATGATGGAGCAAGTGAAAGAGTCCATGCCTCAAGAAATGAGGAAGTTTATCATAGAACAAGGAGCAGAGAGATTGGAAGATATTGTAACTGTTGCTGAGAGATATCAAGCAGCTCAGGCAGAAGTATTAGGAAATAGGAAAAAGCAGGATGAAAACTTCACATCATCACAAAACTATACCAAATATGAACAAAAAGACCATACCACACGGAACAAACAAAGATTTGACCAAAAGAACAAAAACCCTCTAAGATCGGATAAGACACCTTACCGGAAGGAAGGAAAGTGGTGTAAGACGTGTCTAATGAGTAACCACAATACTGCAGACTGCAGAAGGAACAACCCTCCTTATTACGCTGCGTGTCTCACAACAGGGAACAAGGGAAGGAAGGAAATGGCAGTAAGTCAGAAGGACTTCCATCATCCCCCTGTCTGTGAGGAAGTGACCTGTAATGGCACTAAAATTCAGTGCTTATATGATTCAGGTTTGGAATTCGACTCAGTCGTGAGTGCAACCCTAGTGCACCCTGACCAACTTACCACAGAAACAGTGGACATACAAGGGGCAATGCAGGGAACCGGCACCATGACACTTCCCATAGCAAGGATCAACGTGAGAACTCGCTATGTAGAAGGAGTGGTAAGAGCAGCAGTAAGTGATGATCCTATATACCCGCTGGTAATAGGATGTAAATATGTCTTCTTGGGTGACCCAATAAAACCTGTTGTCATGGCAGCAAACCATACCAGGTCGAGCACCAAAAAGGAGGAGGGAGATCCAATAACCATTCATCGTACAAAGATGAAAAAGGCTCAAACAGCAGACAGCACATTGAAGCCTTGTTTTGGCAAATTGCCAAAGGCCCATAACCCTCCAGAGAAAGGAGACTACTATATGGAAAATGGCCTACTCTACAGACAAGCTGGAAAAGGACCTAAAGGGCATGGACAGCTGGTAGTGCCAAAATTCTATAGGGAGGAAATTATGGAGCAAGAGCATGCTACATCAGGCAGTGGCCATAGAGGAAAAGGGGCCACTGGTCAAAATATAGCATTGCGATATTACTGGCCAGGAATAATTGAAGACATAAGTCGGTATATGAAATCCTGTTCAGAATGTAACCAGGTAACCTCATTCAGAAGCGTAGACCAGTTACAGGACCTAGGGAAGCATTGTTGCGGACGTAGGCCCACAAAGAAAATACACCAGAGAAAACAACAGGTAGATGCAGTGATAAAGAGAGAACAAAATCACAACAAGTCTACTGTTACACAAGTAACGATGGCAACTCTCCGTATTGTACAGAGAGGGGACGAGAGACATCCCACCCTGACTAGATATTTGTCGGAACACCATGGCCTGGATCATTTGGAAAATTTGGTTAGTCAGCAACCAGTATTAAAAAAGCTGCAGAAACAAACCCGAACCAAAGGAGGTAGGAACCAGGGCTGTACCAAACAGTTGATGGAGACAGGCCCCACTTCGGTATACTGCCCCTTACAATAGAAATAGGTGTGGGTCCGGCAACGTTGTTGTATTGCCGTCCCCATACACAGTCCACTGGAAGCATTGCTGCGGACATGGACTGAAGAATAGCAAGCACAGGCACTAGAGGATGAGACTGACTATCTCTTAAAAGGGAAAATTATTTCAAAGTCTGAATCTCCCTATAGCTCAAGTGTGGTGCTATTAAGGAAGCCTAGTGGTGAACACATGTTATGTATTTACTACAAGAAGCTATATGCTATCACAGAATCTCAGGTGGATCCATTACCTGACACCAACCAGCTGTTCTCTACACTGAGTAAGGCTAGGTATTTATCGAAGGTAGATCTAAGCAAGGGATACTACCAAATTCCTAGGAAAAGGTCACACTATTTTCTACAGGTCTAACTTTATGGATGACATTCTTGTTGCTACAAACACATTTGAAGAGCATATAGTAGCGCTGTCCATGTTGTTTGACAGACTGAGAGCCACTGGATTGACTGCACGTCCAACCAAGTGCTATATCGGTTGTAAGGAGTTGGAATTCCTAGGTCACACTATTTTCTACAGGTCATATGTCTCCTGACCCGAAGAATATAGAGAAGCTAAAGAAGGCACCCAGACCTCAAACGAAGAAAGATGTGAGATCATTCGTGTCATTATGTGGGTTCTATCAGAAGTACATACCCCACTTTAACTCTCTGTGTGCACCATTAACTAACTTAACGAAGAAAGGACAGCCTGATAAAATCCAATGGAATGCTGATTGTGAAAAAGCTTACACAGAGCTAAAAGCAAAACTCCCCAGCAAACCCATCCTTACACTACCAGATATCACACAGGAATTTGTATTAAGAACGGACGCTAGCAGTATAGGTATTGGTGCAACTCTCTTGCAGAAATCAAAAGCCCAGCCGCAGGAACTTTTACCAGTCGCCTACGCCAGTAGGAAGCTGAATGCAGCTGAGTTGAATTACTCGACCATAGAGAAAGAATGTTTAGCTCTAATTTGGACCATCAACAAATTTTCACCTTATCTGTATGGGACACACTTCATTGTCCAAAGCGATCACCAACCTTTAACATTCTTGGCTGCATCTAAAAAGCTAAATTCGAGATTGTTAAGGTGGAGTCTGCTTCTGGCGCCTTATTCCTTTACCGTGAATTACATTCCGGGAAGAGACAATGTAGGAGCTGATTTTTTAAGTCGACACCCTAGTACTTTGGAAAGACAGACGCAAAAGGATTAACCACAGCAGGGGTTTACACGTCAGCTATGACAAGTCACAGCTAGGAAAGGAGGGGGCTATGTCGTGAAACGAAGTGTAACCCACTACTTTGTTAATCACTATGTCGAGATACAGATTTGCTTCAACCAATCAACTTGCACCGTTCACCAGTCTCTAAGACAGAATAAATTATACTGTTCACGCAGTTCACGCAAGATGGCGGCTAAAAACTGAATAAAATTAGGCTGTATGAGCAAAAGACGAAACCGGAGGAAACCAATCATTTTGCTCCGCCAGGAACCAACCGAAAGCCTTTCTTAAGCAGTTACCTGCCTATATATGGGAGGTTTGGGATGTCAGGTATTGGTAGTACCTCTGGTTAAGGAGCTGTCATGCCCTTTTCAGGGCAGCTCGGCCACCTTTGGTCCAAACCTGGCATTCAGCTCTCACCTGTGGCTCCTCGTAGCTGTCAGCATGCGACAGCGGCCACCCCCCGGGAAACGGCTTTGACAGGCCGGCTAAACTAGGTGAGGGTAGCCGACTGGTTATAAACCTTCGGTGAGTTAGGGTCTGCCTACCCATGCATGCGAAGACTGGATTCGGTAGACTGCGCGGAAGAAACCACCTGTTGGTTCAACGGGCATGACGGCGATTACCAGCAACGCGCTGTGGAGCGTAAGGAGCATGGCGAGGCACGTAGAAAGCCATGGTCATCCACTGCACCTGACTTCATCTCCAGTCGTCTTGACTTGTCTTGCCACTGGATTAAGATGGACCCAGGCGAGAGAGTGAGGTCGACGAATTGCGCAACTCTTCCTCACTTTAAACCAAATCACTGCAAAAGTCACTCTATCATCCACTCATCCACTCATCCATCCACTCACAACAAGTCCTGTGGCGATGGGCGAGCGGCGAAGCGGCAGGCGTGGGTGCGCTGGCAGTCGTAGTCGCAGACCTACACACAGGCGGCTCAGGCCATATGGTCGTCTTCCACTGATCGGAGCAGCAGTGGGATTCGGCAGCCCCCTGAGTGACTGAGCAGCCCTCTTTAGGAAAGCACTGCTCACCTCCATGGCATGAGGAAGGGGCTAGAAAAGGTGCCCTAAACATTGCCTGCTCCACCATTACCTAACCAGCTTACCGCGGTTGGTGGGTACCCTACTTCAGCGGGCGACACATAAGAAAAAGAAAGGACAGATTTTTCCCCCTCATTCTAGGCGCATGGAATGTGCGCACTCTACTCGACAAAGACTTTAACACAAACAGACCCGAGAGGCGAACTGCCCTGATAGGGAGAGAACTGGCCAGATACAACATTGACATAGCAGCACTGAGTGAAACTCGACTTGCAGGCGAGGGCCAACTTTGCGAAAAGGGTGCAGGTTATACACTCTATTGGAGCGGAAGAGGAACTGAAGAAAGACGAGAAGCAGGGGTTGGATTTGCAATCAAAACAGCAATTATTGGCAAGCTAGCGGAGCCCCCAAAGGGAATAAATGACCGACTCATGACGGTCAAGATCCCGCTGCTTTATGGAAGGAAACATGCCACCATCATTAGCGCGTATGCACCAACTATGACAAACCAGGATGACGTTAAAGATAAGTTTTACGAAGAACTACATGCAGTCATTGCATCAGTTCCCAAAGCAGATAAGCTTATTATTCTTGGTGACTTTAATGCAAGAGTAGGCTCAGATAACATCTCCTGGAATGGCACTATCGGAAAGTACGGCGTGGGTCGCTGTAACAGCAATGGACTTCTTCTCCTCCAGACTTGCGCAGAACACAACCTCCTTGTCACCAACACCATTTTTCGACTTCCTATCCGCAACAGGACCTCCTGGATGCACCCTCGCTCGAAGCATTGGCACCTAATTGACTATGTAATTGTTAGGAAGAAGGACAGGCAAGATGTCCGGGTGACCAAGTCCATGTGTGGTGCCGAATGCTGGACTGATCATCGCCTCATTGTGTCTAAACTTAAAATTCGTATCCAACCTGCCAGGCGCCCTCAGGGAAAGAAAACTCAAAAAAGGCTGGATATTACCAAACTAAAGAAGACAAAAATTAAACAGTCATTCACTGACACCCTAGAAGACCGTCTCGTCCAACATCATCATGATCATTTCCCCTCCTTAATGCAGATGGAAAAACACTAATTACAGACAAGGAAAAAATTCTCCAACGCTGGGTCGAACACTTTAATAATATTCTGAACCAGCCATCATCTATTAACGATGAAGCCATCAACCGACTGCCCCAAATTCCTATAAATGAAGCACTAGATGATATACCGACTTTGGAGGAGACTCAAAAAGCGATTCGTCAACTTTCTAGTGGAAAGGCCCCCGGCTCCGATTCAATTCCTGTTGAGGTCTATAAAGATGGCGGTACAGTTCTGATAGAGAAACTTCACATGATCTTCCAGCAAATGTGGCAGAGTGAAACCATCCCACACAATCTCAAGGATGCATCAATTATACATCTTTATAAACGTAAAGGTAATCGCCAAGACTGTAACAATCATCGAGGCATCTCACTACTATCAATCGCTGGGAAGATATTTGCCAGAATCCTTCTTAATCGCCTTACGGCTCATCTTGACAAAGGTCTTCTACCTGAAAGTCAGTGTGGATTCCGGAAAGAACGTGGAACCACCGATATGGTGTTCGCTGCAAGACAGCTTCAAGAAAAATGCCAAGAACAGCACTGTGACCTGTATACAGCTTTCATCGACTTGACAAAGGCGTTCGACACGGTCAGTAGAGAGGGTCTATGGAAGATCATGGCAAAATACGGCTGCCCAAAGAAATTTATCTCAATAGTGCAGCAGCTGCATGATGGAATGCAGGCTAGAGTGCAGGAAAACGGTGAGCTATCGGAGCCTTTCCCAGTCTCAAATGGAGTTAAACAAGGGTGTGTACTTGCACCGACTCTTTTCAGTATCATGTTTTCTGCTATGTTGACTGATGCTTTCAGAGACGGGGACACAGGAATCGACATCAGATATCGTATTGATGGAAAATTGTTTAACCTTAGGAGGCTTCAAGCAAAAACCAAGGTCAAATCACACACCATCAGGGATCTGCTGTTTGCTGACGATTGTGCCCTCAGTGCTGGCTCAGAGGCTGATCTGCAGCGTAGAGTTGATAGATTCTCCGAAGCCTGCTCCAACTTTGGGCTTACCATCAACACGGGGAAAACAGAAATCATGTACCAACCAGCTCCTGGCACAATTTATACTGAGCCTGTCATCAAGGTAAATGGTGAGAAACTGAATGTTGTGAACAGGTTCACATACCTTGGTAGTACACTATCCCAGAACATCGTCATTGATGATGAGGTGAACACCAGGATCTCCAAAGCCAGCAGCACATTTGGCAGACTATACACCAACGTTTGGCATCGAAGTGGCATTAGTCTACAGACAAAGCTGAAGGTATACAGAGCTGCGGTGCTTCCAGTGCTGCTTTATGCATGTGAAACATGGACTGTACACAGGCGCCACGTAAAAAAGCTCAACTACTTCCATACAGTCTGTCTCAGGAAGATAATGAACATCAAATGGCAAGAGAAAATCCCGGATACCGCCGTTCTTGACAGAGCTGGTATCCCTAGCATCGATACTATTCTGATGCAGTCACAGATTCGCTGGGCAGGTCATGTAGTCCGCATGCCAGACCATCGACTGCCAAAGATACTCTTTTATGGTGAGATGCAGAAGGGTAGACGTTCCCATGGTGGCCAGAAAAAGCGCTTCAAAGACACGCTTAAGGCTTCATTAAAAACCTTTGACATAAACCCAGACACATGGGAAGCTGCTGCGCAAGACCGAACTGCCTGGCGCACATCTCTTCGTAAAGGTGCAGTGGCATGCGAATCTTCCAGAAGAGCAGCAGCGGAACAGCGGAGACAAGCTAGAAAAGATCGTGAAATAAAACCTTCACATGAAGCAAACATTCCCTGCCCACACTGTCCGAGATCCTTCCAGGCCCGCATCGGGCTCATCAGTCACCTTCGTACTCATAGACTATCCTAACGTCTTAATAATTGGATGAACAGAGTGGTCTTCATCACCTGGGATGGACGAACAACAACACCTGCCTATATAATAGGGCGGAATTTTATGCTAAACACGCAATCCCGAACTTGACGCCAGAGATACTGACTGAAGAGGAAGAAGCTGTCACCTCTTGATTTATAGTTTACCTGAGGGCATCGACCTGCAACCTACTTCACTAGTCGAGTCAAACTGGCCGTTTTTTAAATCTTGGAGGGTAATTATAAATTTACGATAACCTTTAGGAAAATAGGCCTTCAGCAGGCATATAATGTTGGTATTTGTGGTGTGTCATTATACTACCTACACCTGTATATATTTAATATATTTTGGGTTCCCTATGAATGTATATGATTGAATAGACGAAGACTAATAGGACTCATACTTCAATCTATTGTCTCCTATATTCAGTCTATTGTCTCTGATAATTCCAAACTGCAAATATAACCAAAACAGTCCTTGTTAGGACTCAAACTATTGTCTCCTATACTTCAATCTATTGTCTCAGATAAGACCAACTGCAATATAACCAAAACAGTCCTTGTCAGGACTCAATCTATTGTCGCATCTAACTCCCACCTACAGTCCTCGTCTCATATACTCCTATCATAAGAACATAACAATATTGTTAGGATATATGTTACCAGCTAGTATAGCACTTGACAGAGAGGACGTGGTATAGTATAGGGGGAAGGACATTGTTGTATCACACCTAGGTGTACATATTATTGGATTTATTCATGTATTGATTTATATTATGGGATGTATTCATGTATTAAATGTATTCATGTATTGAATCTATATTATTGAATGTATCCATGTATTAGTTTATCAGAAAGAATGCTTTGCAAGTAGACACATGTCTTGTCTCGCTATTGCTAAATCATACTGAGCCATGTTGTCATTCATCCTACATGCATACATCTGAGACACGCTCATTTCACTCACACTAGAAATAGGTGGGCTTGAGGACAGAAATTAGCCCCTATTTTTGCTTTGTTATAGGTTTATTTGTGTCCTAAAACCTGAGGTCGTATGTTCGAGTCAATCCCGCTGCCTGGAACTTCGCAGGAGCATAGAGATTGTACAGAAGCTACATTTTAGTCCCCCTCAGTCTTGGGTGGGCTAAAGTAACGAGCCTCAGCAGGAGTGGTGTGAACCAAACTAAGGAGAACAGAACGTTTTAAGAGATGAGTACACATTCGTACCATTTCTGTCAGCATTGTGAGCATAGAAACTGTCAGTGATGAGAAAGTGAAATTAGCATAGCAAGAGACAAAAATAACAGCATAGCTGATAAGTGTTATATCCTTAATTAACAGCACAGCTGATCCATGTACTATAATTAAATAACAGCACAGCTGATATAATTTTTTTTTTGTTCCTATAATTGGAAAACTTGATGTAAAATATTCATATATATATATATATATATATATATATATATATATATATATATATATATATATATATATATATATATATATATATATATATATATAGATATATATATATATATATATATATATATATATAATAAATATTTGTAAATCACATGTAAACTTACAATTCCATTACATCCCATTTTTTTCAACATTCACCCTTCAGCACAAGAATAGATAGTGTATATACTAAATAAAAACTTAGGAAATTGTATTTGAAGACTTGTCAATTTTATCATTGTTAAGCAAAATCGGTTTCCTTGTTTTTTTTAATATCACAGTTAGTTACACAGCGGAGGTGGCGCTTTATGTCGGTCTCCTCTCTACTATTGGTTTCGAGATCAGATCATTCACAGCCTAACTAATTTGTGATACCAGTAGTCCTCTCAGACACTGGGACTTCACCATTTTCTGCAGAAATCCTATTTCTGTAATTGTCAGTACTATACTGATCCAAGAGTCAAATAAAACCTCTCGCCACATATACCAGTCATAAGAGACCAACAACCTCAACATATGAAAATAGTATATTCATAAACCACTACAGCAAGCGCTTGTGAGTGCTTCTTGTCAGTCGTACAGAAAACCGACAGCACAGGTGACCACAGACTCCAAATGGAGCAAGGAGAAGGATTACATCACATGTGCCTAAAGTGTATAGTATCATTTTGTGAGATATATGTACCTTGTTAATTGTAATTCAGGCACCAGCCAATGCCCTCGCGCTGTCCAGACACAGTTTTCCCATTAAAGTAACCAGAAGAATAACGTTGTTTTTTAATCATATTCCCTGATTTATACTGTGTATACTCAGGGAGAATAATTATTCAGAGAGGCTAACATTGGTGGGTGGACAGCGAGACAACACACCTGTTAATTTTCAGCCCACAAATGTACATAGCAGAGGCATTTGCTCTTTTATGTTTCCTAAAGTTCGTGGTTCGAAGCTACAAGACAGTTCTTCGTACCAGACCAGTCAGAAGTAAGAATATTTGCCACTACCTTTGTGATTCAAGAGCAGTGTTCGACACCAACTACCTACAGTGGACACGTTGTGAAGACATCCACCTTGACTTTAGGAGTGAAGTTCATCTAGACGCCTCTAGAGTAGAGTCCTCATCACAAAAACCTGACAACGACCCAGTGCAGTACTCAGCAAACTAAGTCTTTTTGTAACAGGCACTAATAACTATCAGTCCCCAATTATTTCTCAGGTGAAGACTTACTTACTTACTTAGTCGTTCCTCTTCTACCGTGAGGTGTAGAGGTTTGGAAGAGAGAGCGCCAGACTATTCTATCAGCTGTCTTCTTCCTGGCCTGGTTCCATTCTAGTCCTCGGTCCTTCAAAGATTGTCTAATGTTGTCCTCCCAGCGGACTCTGGGTCGTCCTGGAGGTCTGGATCCCTGGCTCTTTGTTTCCCATGCTTGTCGTGGTAGCCGATCTTCTCCCATTCTGCAGACATGGCCAAACCATCTTAGTTGGGACTGTTCTATTTGGGTCTGCAGCGGGTGGGATTTTAGGCCTTGACGTATCGTCTGGTTGCGGACCATGTCTCTTCTTGTTACTTCAACCACCTTCCTCAGATACCTCATTTCTGAGTTTTGGATCTGGCTTTTGTGGGTTGTAGTCATTGCCCATGACTCGCATCCATATGTCAAGACTGGGACATAGGTGGAGCGGTATACAGCCATCTTCGTTTTCTTACCAACCTCTTTCTTGCTGAGGAATCCTCGATTTATGGCCTGATAAAGTCTCCCAGCCGCTGCTTTTCGAGTGGCCAACTCTTCTTTCAGGTGAAGACAAAATTTTAAAACCTCGTAAAATCATCTTCATCCACATTTATTTAAATTTGTTAAAGACTAATTGATTATTACATTTGTTATATGGGACCCAAGACGCATCAAAAGTGAAGAATGCAGTAAGCGACACATAGCTTGACTGCCTGCGTCAGGGTCAGCGAACCAGAGCTAACCAAGACGCTACTTCACCTGGTGAGGTGGTCTTGGAAACAGGCTGCATCACTGCAGTCTACCGCAAATTCATAGTTGATTCAGTTCTTATAGATAAGAGAGCGCATGTATGATCGACAATTTTTTCTATATATATATATATATATATATATATATATATATATATATATATATATATATATATATATATATATATATATATATATATATATATATATATATATATATATATTTACAGCCATAGAGCCAAAATTAATTACAAAAGGAATTTCGCTGGATTAAACCAACTGGGGGCTCGAACAAGCCAAACCATTGCTTAAAACTTCACAAAAGGTGCCGGATCAGATGTAAGTTAATAGTGCTGTGCCCTATGCAGCATTGTTCTTGACTTCTGAGTTTTCTTGGAACTCCATTGAGATAGAAGCGTCATTATCCTTCTATCTACAACTCTGCCAAGAGTAATCTTATGCGAAGGTAGACACCTTTGACAACCCATTTTAGATACTCTTGAGTTTTGGCCACTGGTGGACCACTATTGCAGAGCAAAAGGGAGGCAAATCCCGTGACAGCATGTCCAAATATAAAAGAACTTGCGGCCTGTTTCAGTGATATTCTTCTTCTTCGTACACTCTCAGACGTCTACTTGAATGTTTTCAAAGAAAGCAGTAGTCAGTTTGAGGCTGTTTGTATCTCTGTAGAGCTTTTCCACAGAATGGTACTCGTATCGGCCATATGCGCTTTCTCTGCTCCGCATATGTTGGGCAGCTTTGAAGCAGATGTTCAACAGTCATTTTATCAGTGCTGCAGTTACACTGATCGGTAGTTCCTATATTTTTCTCGATATGTTTTTAATATGTAATGATACGTGTAAATAAAACACAGCGTACCAATGAAGAACACTAAAATTATTTACTGCTAATTATAGTTATTTGCTATGCTATGGACCCCCGAAGGAAAGCGAAGGAGAAGCCGACCAAAAACAACTTGGCGGAGAACTGTGGAGGCCGAGATGCAAAGAATGAACCAGAGCTGGTGCACTGTACTTCTTCTTCTTCTTCCTCGTTCGTCCTGAAAAGGACGTTGGTTGCGTTGTGTCCGTTTACAGCGAAGCTGCGATATCTGCGCCTTTCGGCCGACACATCCGACTTCCGCACGACATTTTTTGGACCGGGTTTGCCTTCCCTCATCGATCCCTACTCCTCAGCCAGACTGCAGTGATACAGCCTGTTTAGAGGACTACCAGGTGGAGGTGGAGTAGGGTCTTGGTCAGCTCTGGTTCGCTGACCCTAACGCAGGCAGTCAAGCTATGGGTCGCTTACTGCATTCCTCACTTTTGATGCGTCTTGGGTCCCGGGCACTGTACGAAGGATGGCTGCCGATTGAACAAAGTGGAAGCAGTGTGTTGCTGCTCTACAAGACGCCACCAGGCGTGATGGCCACTGACTGCATTGACAGTCGGCGGCTAAGAATCACCGAAGAAGAAAGAGTGTATTTATCGTTCACAGTTGTGTCCATCTTACTTTTGTGATGTACTAAGAGGACTTCCAGATGTTGTTTAGACTAAAAAAGGCTGCTCTTGCTTTGTTCATTCTCTTGTTGATGTCTTTGCTTGCTCAGCCGTCTGGTGTTACTATGCATCCTAAGTATGTGAAGGTGTCTGTCTGTTCCAGTTGCTGATTCCTTACTGATATGGGCTCAGGGCTGCTCACATTGAGCGTCATGACCTCTGACTTCTTTAGATTGATGTTCAAGCCCACCTGCTGGCTATACTTATTAAGTCTATCCGTTTTTTCCTGAATGTGTAGATGTGAATGTGCTAGTAGTGCAATGTCATCTGCATATTCCAGATCTTCCAATGTAGAAAATTTAGTCCATCTTATTCCTCTTGGCTTAAATGCAGAGCTATTTAAGACAGACCCTGAGCTAGCAGCAGAACTATTAGAACCACTATTTGCACAAGTGTGGAATACAGAGACAACACCAACAGAGTGGAGAAAAGGAATAATTGTCAAATTGCACAAGAAGGGAGATCTTGCAGACTGCAATAATTGGAGAGGAATCACTCTTCTCTCGGTTCCCAGCAAAATACTAGGCAGGATAATTATACAGAGAATCTCAAAAGCAGTAGACCACAAACTGAGGAAAGAACAAGCAGGATTTAGACAGAACAGAAGATGTGTAGATCATATATTTACCCTCAGGAACATTATAGAGCAGTGCTCAGAATGGCAAAGACAGCTGTACATTAATTTCGTTGATTTTGAAAAAGCTTTTGACAGTATACATAGGGACAGTTTATGGAAAATACTGAGGGCTTATGGAATTCCAAGCTGCATAGTGTCAATTATAAAAAGCCTGTATGCCAACTTTACGTGTAGCATTGGGCAGAGCAACCTAACCTTTGAAGTGAAGACAGGAGTACGACAGAGATGCCCCTTATCAACCACTCTATTTTTAACAGTCATAGACTGGGTGATGCGCCAGACAACAGAGGGCAATCCAAGAGGAATAAGATGGACTACATTTTCTACATTGGAAGATCTGGAATATGCAGATCACATTGCACTGCTAGCACATTCACATCAACACATCCAGGAAAAAACGGATAGACTTAATAAGTATAGCCAGCAGGTGGGCTTAAACATCAATCTAAAGAAGACAGAGGTCATGACGCTCAGTGTGAGCAACCCTGAGCCCATATCAGTAAGGAATCAGCAACTGGAACAGACAGATGCCTTCACATACCTAGGATGCATAGTAACACCAGACGGCGGAGCAAGCAAAGACATCAACAACAGAATGAACAAAGCAAGAACAGCCTTTTTTAGTCTGAACAACATCTGGAAGTCCGCTCAGTACAGCACGAGCACAAAATTAGGATTATATCAGAGCTGTGTGCTTTCTGTGCTTCTCTATGGCGCGGAGAGCTGGAGAGTTACAGAGAAGGAAATGTCGAAGTTGTCCTCTTTTCACACAACATGCCTAAGAAAAATTCTCCAAATCTTTTGGCTGAATACCATCACCAACCAAGATCTGCTTACTCGGAGCAAGCAAGAGGACATGCACACCATCATAGCTAGCAGACGCTGGAGCTGGGTTGGCCATGTTCTCAGAAGAGACCCCGATGCCATCACAAGAACAGCCATGCTATGGACCCCTAAAGGAAAACGAAAGAGAGGCCGACCAAAAACTACTTGGCGGAGGACTGTGGAGGCTGAGATGCAAAGAATGAACCAGAGTTGGGGCACTGTACGAAGGATGGCCGCCGACCGAGCAAAGTGGAATCAATTTGTTGTTGCCCTACAAGACGCCACCAGGCGTAATGGCCACTGACTGATTTGACGGTTGGCGGCTAAGTATCAAAGAAGAAAGAAGAAGATTCCTCTTGGACTGCCCTCTGTTGTCTGGCACATCACCCAGTCTATGACTGTTAAAAATAGAGTGGTTGATAAGGGGCATCCCTGTCGTACTCCTGGCTTCACCTCAAAGGTTAGGTTGCTCTGCCCAACGCTACACGTAAAGTTGGCATAGAGGCTTTTTATGATTGACATTATGCAGCTTGGAATTCCATAAGCCCTCAGTATTTTCCATAAACTGTCCCTATGTATACTGTCAAAAGCCTTTTCAAAATCAACGAAATTAATGTACAGCAGTCTTTGCCATTCTGAGCGCTGTTCTATAATGTTCCTGAGGGTAAATATATGATCTACACATCTTCTGTTCTTTCTAAATCCTGCTTGTTCTTTCCTCAGTTTGTGGTCTACTGCTTTTGAGATTCTCTGTATAATTATCCTGCCTAGTATTTTGCTGGGAACTGAGAGAAGAGTGATTCCTCTCCAATTATTGCAGTCTGCAAGATCTCCCTTCTTGGACAATTTGACAATTATTCCTTTTCCACTCTGTTGGTGTTGTCCCTGTTTTCCAGACTTGTGCAAATAGTCGTTCTAATAGTTCTGCTGCTAGCTCAGGGTCTGTCTTAAATAGCTCTGCATTTAAGTTATCATGACCAGGAGCTTTTCCATTCTTTAACCCTTTGAATGCTGTGATTATTTCTTCTTTTCGTGGGATGTCTGTATTAACATCTAGATCATTTTCAGCCTCAGGAACATTCAATTGTGTCTCTGGTGGTTCCTTATTCAGAGTTTCTCTGAAATGCTCTGCCCATCTTGTTTCCTGTCCCTCTACTGTTGTGATGAGATTTCCTTGCTTATCTCTTACTAATGTAATATTGTTTGCACCTCGTTTTCCACTGATGATTTTAGTTATTTTGTATACAATGCTTTGTTCATTTCTCAGTGCTGCCTCTTCTGCCTGTCTTGCAAGATCGTCTAGGAAATTCATTTTGTTGGCTCGGGTTTGGTGTTTAACTTCCTTGTCCAGCTGACTGTACTGTTCGCTCTATAGTTGCTTTAACCTGGGGGAATTCGCTTCTGTTTTCTTTCTTTTCATTTCCGTTCTCATCGTTATGGTGTTTAATGTTTCTGGTGTTATCCAGTCTTGCTTCTCCCTTTCCTGGAATCCCAAGCATGATTTGCTGCTTTCCTTATATATTGTTGAAATGGTGTTGAATTTCTGGTCTATTGTCGTAGATTTTTGATAGGAGAATTAAGACTTGGGTTGGTCCCTTCTGAATAGGTTGGAATGAGTGATAGTCACAGTGTAAGATAGAAATACAAAATAGATTTCCACGAGTGAGGTGGTAGAATAGTGATAGAGGCTGTTTCTGAGAGCGGGAAATCTTCTCTCTCTTTCTCTCTCTCTCTCTCACGCTGATTAATTTCAAGAGAAATTTTAATTATCATCTAAAATTTCTTCACAATACATAGATATTACACCAAAGCATATACAAATAGTCATAAAGTCAATAAAAATGCTACAAAATTGATAGACCCACAGTAAGATCCTTCCCCTCGATGTGTAGCCCACAGTCCCGTTAAAAAGAACAAAGTGATAGCCCCAGAGAGTCACAGATACATAGGGTTTAGTCTAAGATTTTTCCCCGTTTAAGGTATGAACAGACCTGATACTATAAATCTAGTTTAAGGGAAAATATTGTTAAAAAAAAAACCCAAACGTGCATGAAGAAAGTTATGACAGCAAATAGGTGCCAAAATACAACGGTAACAATAACACTCAGACCTGCTTTCACTCTATTCATTCAGCGGTGGCCACGTGTGCACATTTATACTTACAGCTTTGATCGCTGCCTCTGGGAACATAATTTTTTTCCTAGGACCTTCACACAGATCCGTAAATGAAGTCTTGACCAAGAAATCCCCAGTGCCAAAAGACGTACTGAATTCTCTGTCTCTGGGACCGATTCCTTGGGTGTTCTTAATTTTCGGATGTCTGTTTAAGTCACACAAAATTTGTCCAGGCACGAAAGTTAGCAGAGCACAGTGTCACTAGCGTAGGTTTCTAGAAATGAGGAATGTCAGGTAGGGTGCCTTATCTCAGTAAATGACTATATTTGGTCACCACACTACTAGTCAATACTCGGTCGGATTGTTACTGACGTTAATATGTTAATTGCCACACCGGCTAAATTTTGTACATAGAGTTTGTGCAGAAAATCTGATCTGGCTCAAAGGCCCAGAATAAAACAGTTAGTCTTTAATAGAACCCGTTAGTGAGAGTTTTACTCTGTCTATTTATGAAAACACACGCACTGTCAGACAGGTGTTAACTGGTAAACCCACGTGGTTAAAAGATAAAAACTGTTTATGTTTCTCACAGGTATGTCTCTTGTACTAAAAGCTGGTTAAGTTTTGGGTTACCCCAGTATTCATTGAATAGGGAAAAAAACACATATAAATAATTTACATATTATGTACTCAATATAACTTACATTTTTAAACTGCAAGCGTATAGCTTGTCTTATAGTTCAAACTTCCCCGTGAAATAAGTTATATTTAGAAAAATCATCAATCCTCATGAATTAGGAACACGTGCGTATTCCGTCAACACTCATGAGGCTTCTAGCATTTATAAGTTAGTTTAGAAAAATATGTTCTCGTCTGATTACACTGACTAACAAAAAAAAAATTTTTTTTTCTTTCTCTAACATTTCTATGTTTTTCTGGTCAATTTTAATGCGCTGTTTTTAAATCTGCAAACCGTTTTTCTCTATCAGGTCGGGATCTCTAGAAATACGCAATTGAAGTTTTTTAACAACGCATACAGTATTACAACATCATTTGTACAAGAAGTATAACAGTTATGTAGGCTTGAATTTCTTTGCAGTCAACTTTCGTCGGTGAATGGCATGTGGTACATTGCCATGAAGCATCCAACAATAATCGGCAAGCATGGTCACACTCCACCGTCCTTGATAACGTGACTCCATTACGGCGATATCTTGATGGAATCGTTCTCCATGTTCATCGCTGACTTCGCCAAGGTTGTCAGGGAAAAAGTCAAGATGCGAATCGAGCAAATGGATTTTGAGGGACATGTTACAGCCCATAATTCTGTATGCATCTATGCACTGCTTAACAATATCACATAGTCGACAGATTTGTGATTTCCCAGAAAGTTATCGACGATCGATTTGAATGCCATCCATGCGCGAAGTTCACTACCATGTAACAAGTTCTCGAATTGTTTGTCTGCAATAACTTTCCTAATCTGAGGTCCTACAAAGATACCTTCCTTTATCTTTGCATCGCTAATTTGTTTGAAACTTTTTCTCGAAGATAAGTGAAAGCTTTGCTCGTTTTATCTAACGCTTTTACGAAATTCTTCATGAGCCCCAACTTTATATGTAACGGTGGTAAAATGATGCTGTCTTTGTTAACTAATGGCTCGTGTATTACATTTTTATGCCCGAGCTGCATACGATCCCTGATAGGCCACACCTTTCTTGCATTATGTTCCTGTCTGTTGCGGCTGTCCCATTCACATAGGAAGCAACAAAATTTAGTATACCCAGTCTGCATGCCCGTGAGAATTGCAATGACCTTTAGGTCTCCACAAATCCGCCATTGGTAGTCATTGTACTTTATTTTTGCCAAAAGTATAGCCATATTGTCATAAGTTTCTTTCATATGAACAGAGTAGGCGACTGAATTGATGAAAATAAATTTCCATTATGCAATAACACGGCTTTTAGACTAGTCTTGGAAGAATCGATGAAAAGTCGCCATTCGTTGACTATGTGCTCATGACCGAGGTGCACCATTAGACCTTTTACATCTTTGCAATAGCAAATGTCATCATCCATTTCAAAGTATTGAACAAGTTCTCTGTGTCTATGACGAAATTTAGATATCGGAGTATTGGGCGCTAAAAGATTCCATTCTTTGAGTCGTGAACCGAGTAATTCCGCTTGTCCTTTGGTGAGAGCGAGATCACGTATTAAATCTGAAAGTTCTGAATGGTTAATTAAGTGAACACCATCATTCACCGGTACATAATCCGAGTCAGAATTAGTTTCTAAAGCAGGTAAACTATCACTTTCTGATGGTTCATTCACGTCCAACGGATATTGTTCTGGTGGAACTGGGATCGGACACGTGATTGGATCATGAGACACTGGTTTCGAAACCGATTCAATATTTGGATAAACCACAGACTTTCTAGTTTTAAAAGTGAAACCATAGATATTTGTCAAGCAGAAGTAACAATCAGTAGCGTGATTTGTCGGTTCACGCCATATTACTGGCACTCCAAAAGGCATCGACTTATGCTTTGGCGATTTTCGTAACCAACCTGCCAATGTATTTGCACAAGTCGAACAAACTGCATTTGGCTTCCAAGATTTATTTGCATCATCAACTTTCGAATCGAAATAAAGTTCATATGCTTTCTTTAGTAATGGTGTAAAGTTTTTCTGGTGAACACGATCGGTAAAATATCCGCACACGTAACAGAAGAGATCAGCCGAATTTCTACAACTTCTAGAAGCCATATTTCACTCAGAATTATTTCAAAATACAGTAACTATTTGAAATATAACGTAACATATGTCATGCATCTTTTAGCAGTATAAAAAGTAGAATTATTTTGCTTTTTATTAATTTTTAAAAAGTTATATAGTAAAAATGAAACGGAGCAAATAACGGTTTCCAAAAATATATTTATTCACAAATATCTTAAGAACCCGACGTGATAGAGATAAACGGATTTCAAATTTGAAATCAGCGCAAGAAACTGACCTAAGAACACTTATTCTTATATAAGAAAGAAAAATGTTGTTTGTCAGTGTTATTAGCAGTAAAATTAAATCCATTATTTAGCTATAATGAGTTTAAAGCTAGAAATTATAATATATTCCGCTTTCCACTGTAACTCGTCGACTAGAGAATATAACAGACGTAATAATTAAGCGCTCTGCTCCAAATCTAACTAGTGAAATAAAATAAGCGAGTTAACACTTTAAACACTTCACGAAATACTAGATAATATGTATAATATTTTACCTCCACACAGAATTTACAGGCGATCGCACAACTTTGGATATATATGCTTATATTTATTGGTAGTCTAGAAGTTCGGCAGAATTTTTGCCAAGAACAAACTAAGACTTCGCTATACAGCTTATTCTCTTTGCACGAAACGTCCTGTCTACTGCGAATTTAGGAGCGAGAATGAAAATCTAGTTTCAAACTCTGGTTATATCTATTACCAGACAAAGAGGTAAACTTTTATTTCGCCAAACCGAAATAATCCCCCTTTCCGTCTATAACACTTACGTAACTAGAAGAGGCTGTCGTAAACTGCCACTTACTGACCGAGAGGGCGCGTGTCAGTTGCGAATCTCAGACAACCCGTCTCCAGTGCAGAAACAGTTATTCACACCTCCCCGAGAAACTCATCCTGAGAACCATAACTGACACTTTGCTTTCTCGCACCTTACGCCAAAACTGGCCCTGGAGCGTGAGTGTCATATCACCTGACACTGAGAATCTACCTTGGAAACTGCATGTCAGATGCGAACTCCCAGACAAATGTCTGAAACTGCGCCAAGGAGACTCATTTATCGCGCCTTTCCTGAGCGCTCAGCCCCAGAAACCGCGCCTGTCAGCTGAAAGTGCAGACATAGTCTGCTCGATATGTCTGGGATAAGCGAAAGTCACAGTTTCGTGTCCTGACATCTAATGCAAATAGAATGCATTTAACGCTCTCCCGTCTCTATAGAAACTGACACGCTACGTCATACTGCGTTCTCAGTTTTGAGAAAAGAAACAGGTAAACGTTAGAATGGGAAAATAGTACTGTATATAGTCGCAAACGAACGAATGCGAAAAACACAGGAACAAGGTAAAGAGCGACAATAATTAGAGAACACGGGTGGAAGAAAAGAAGAGGAAAATATAGAAAATTAAATGATCATAACTCTCCGTGACAGAACGTCCCCCCTTTAAGATATGGAAGCACTCCATGTCTACGTTATGGAATTAAATTTCCTATATCCGTAGATTCAGGGTGTCTGTCTTCTTCCCTCTCATCTCCCCCTCCATCTCTCTCCAATTCCTACTCGAGTCTACTCCCAACGTTTCCTTCCTCTGGAATGTCTCCCATGCGCGCTTGAAAGAGCGTCGCCGCTTCTGACATTTTTCAAAGATTTCCTTTGATTGCAGTGGAATTTCCCTGCCACTATCGTCATCTTCGTCAGTTTTGGCGATCGTCAGGAGATGGTCGGAGGTCGGCACAGGTCTTTCCAAGTATCTCTTTAAGAGATTTAAATGGAAAACCTTTTCCTTTCCTTCAATAGAGATCAGGTAGTTAGCCTTAGAAATCTTTTTCAGGACGGTAAACGGCCCTTGCCATCCGATACTCAGTTGGTTGTATCCGGTAGGGAGTAACACCAAAACTTTCTCTCCTGCTTCCAGTTCTCTCTCTTTCGCGACTTCCTGTATCGGTTAGCGTGCTTTGTGCGTGCCCGCTTAAAGTTAGTCGTTGCTAGGTCCCATCCTAGTTTCAACCTATCCTTTAAATCCGATACGTATTTACTGGCTGAGACAACTGTCTCATCAGCCTTCTGGTCTGTCAGCGACCAAAGTAAGGCTTCCAGCGGCCCCTTGATAGGTCTGCCGAATAAAAGTGTAGCTGGCGGAAATCCTGTGGAAGTATGAGGAGATTCTCTGTAGCCAAATAAAGCTGCCGGAATGCAACAATCCCAATCTTCAGGTTTCACTTGTGCCATTCTACTTAACATCATGTTGAGGTTTCCGTTAACACGTTCTACTAGCCCATTTCTGGCCAGAGTATAAGGCTTAGTGTAGATGTGCTGGTCCCTCAAGATCTTGACGATCTCATCCATCAACAGGTTTCGGTATGGAGATCCGTTATCCGTCAACACTTGCTGAGGGAATCCCAACCGAGTGAAAATCTGCACGAGGGCTTCTGCGACATGCTTGGCATCTGCGCATGTTAGCGGGATATCTTCTGCCCATAGAGTGCATGTATCGACTAAGGTCAGGATAAACCTGTTCCTTCTTTTAGTCCTTTCTAAGGGTCCTAAAATGTCGATCACAACCCGTTCGAATGGTGTTCCCACTATTGGCATATCACCCAACGAGACTGGGGGTGCCCGTTGCTTGGGTGGCACACGTTGGCACTGGGCAGAGGATTTGACATACCTGATAATCTCAGTATTTACTCCTGGCCACCAATAATGAGTGGTTATCCGTTGGTTTGTGGCGTTCTGTCCCATATGTCCGCTGAAGAGAAGAGAGTGCCCCATTTCTAGGATTTGGCTTCTGTACTGTTTCGGTACTAGGAGCTGGTTGTAACCTTGGTCAGGCTTGCCCGTTCTGCGATAAAGTACGCCATCCTTAGAAAAAATGTCCCCGTGTTGTCAGGGTTCCTTAGCCATGGGCAGTTTCCTAAAGCAGGGTGCCAAAGTAGGGTCTTTTTGTTGCGCTTTTTTAAGTTCCATGGGTAACAAATTAGGCGCAGGTCTCCGTTCCTTCTTGGTTTGCCCGTTTGTAGTTACTGCTGCCACAATCGGCTCTTCCGGTTTCCCAATAGACACGTATCTCCCGCCGAGTATGACTGGGTAGATGGATCCCATAACAGCTGCTTTGATCACGCCTCTGACAAACTCAGAGTGTATCTCCTCCAGTGCGATGGGAAGCGCTGTAGGTGCATCACTCTTACGAACTCCACAAAGTTGGACTGTCTCTGCTGTCTCTTGACCGGGTTTGACCAGGTTTCTGGCAACAATGCAATCATAAGAAAGCCCCGTGTCAAATAAACAAGAAGTTTGAGAACCGTTCAATGTAACAGTACCTCGCGTTGAGGGTCTATCCCCAACAGGTTGGGAATCACTGTCAATAATTCCGCCTTGCGAGACTGTTAGTAAGCATCCGATGCGTTTCGGCTCGGTGTGCTCACTCTGATCATTAGTCCCGTGCTCAGGGGTTCTCCCTTTGCCACCTTGACCTTTCTGGCCACGCTGCCATGAAGGGCGGTCGGGTTGATCAGACTGTTTACTGTGGTTGGGGTACTTGTTTTTGTAGAACTTGGATTTTTCAGGAGGGGGGTTTTGAGGTCCAGTTTCTCTGTGGTTATTCAGATTTGAAGCGTGAGAAGCATGAGAGGATTGGTCTAGATTATTTTTTCGAAAATGCTCTTCTGTCGGTTTACGTTTTGAGGCCGGTAGTTCAGCCAGCGCATTGTGATATCGCTCAGACTTTTCTAAGATGTCTTCAAGCTTTTCTGCACCCTGCTCAGCTAAAAATCTCCGGGTATCCGCAGACAAAGTGTTCTTTATTTGTTCTGTTAAAACAAATTCCTCCAGCCCTTCATAGGTAGAGGGGAGCTGTGAAAGCTCAAGGCACTTTGTCAAGTATCCCTTCAAGCGAGATGAAAACTGCTGGAAAGTTTCAGAGCTCTCCTTCCTGCTGTTGCGAAACAGTTGCAAAAATTTTCGAGCATTCATTTCGAAGCGCTCCAGTAACGCTTTCTTCAACATATCGTAGTTGTCTTGTTGGCTGCTTTCCAGTTTGGCGTAAACATCATACGCACTGCTTTTCAACGCCTGAGAAAGCTTCATATTCCAACGCGACCTCTCTAAACCGTACAGAGTTGCAATTTTCGCAAATTTATCTAGATACGTGTCAATCTTCTCATTAGGACAAGGGAAAGATTCAAGAGTGAAAGACATAGCGTTGAGTTGAAGAGATTGAGTGTTAGAAGGATCAGTTAAGGAAGAATGAGGAGAAGACTCTCCATTGCTGGAGGTAGAGGTAGCACCACGACTTTGTAATTCTAGAGCTTTAAGTGCTAGCTAATGTTGTCTCTCCTCCCTCTCCTTCTCCTGCTGTCTCTCCTCCCTCTCCTTTTCATGCTGTCTTTCCTCCCTCTCCTTCTCATGCTGTCTCTCCTTCTCCTTCTCTCTTTCCTCATGCTGCATCCTGCAAATTTCCATTTCCTCGTCCATCTTCTTCTGCTCTAATAGACGATCTTCCGCTTCTTTCATCCTTGCTTATTCTTTTTACTCTTTAGCTTCAGCTGCTTTATTCTCCGCGTTATATCTGTCAAGTTCGTCCCTGACAAAAGCTTTCGCTTCTTCTCCGTCCAAACCTTCTTCTCTCGCCTCATCCCTGAGGAGCTGTCTAAGCTTTGCCCTCTCCGCCAAAATAAGTCAGTGGCTGAGATTTAGACGAGAAAGAGATAATAAAAAGAATACACTGGTTCCTACCACTTGCGAGAAAATACCAAACAAAGATGATATACTTATAACCTGGGATACCTTTTCCAAAATTAAAGTATCTAACTATCGCTGCTATTAATCAGCAATAAAGCACCTAATGCAGACGACTACGCCAAAATAAATGGTAGTTAGGATTACTCACTGAAAAATAAGTTGCTACTGTGGAAAACAAAATTATTATTGCAAAAAAAAATTTACGGAGAAAAAAAAATCCCCAAAATTTTTAAATCTACTATCAAGTTCACCCCTGAAGACAGTTAGGGTAATGTTACGGTATATGATATTAACGCCGTCTGCTAAAGGTTACCAGACGTGCAATTGTAAAGGTTAAGACATTTAATATATTGCGATAGATGTTTCAATTACTGAACGCTTCATACACGATCGATTATGACGTGTATAGCGTTGTTTAGGACACAGTCGGTAACTAAGAAACCATACCCTTTTTACATTGACCGTCAAGCTGTTAAGACGCGTCTGACTTTCCTTCCAATGTTGAGCATGGTATTGCCATACAGATATATTTTATGCAAGTACGGACATGGGTCAGTCCATTGCTATTACGAAGATTTGAAATGATTAAAGGTCAGTACGAAAGTGAAAATTAAGGAAGGGTGAATTACAGTCCATAGTATTTGATTTTACCAGACTCATAGACTCACTGTCGGCCGTTGGAAAACCCCAACCGCGCGTGCATACAGCTATGACAATCTGCATACAGTAATTTGATTATTGGACAAGGACTGATAGGATATCTACATATCTATGCCATATATTTTCAAGTTATAATATGTACCTTTGTGATCAACATGCATGAATCGTCTTGACGTGTAAACTGTATTAAATATTTGTGGACTCTATGAACCGACTTGTCACATCAATCGTATTCCAAGGTTCAATTATTGTTCAGAATCTTCCACCCCTGCATTCGCGTAATCTTACATAGAAGGCACGATACACGATCACTCAAGAATATCAAGAAGATAAAACAATGGCCAGACATTTATAACTGTTTTATTAATATCACATGGAACATTGTTCAGAGCTAACCAAACCACGCCTTGCAACACACCACTTGCAACAGTGGTGCCCGGTGTCTGGGGACGAGAAAACAACCAAAAACAAAAAAATTTTTTGAATGACTTTCGAAGGAAATATTTACGATCAGTTTTCGATCACATGATCCAGCTGAAGATGACGTGGAACTCAGTCTAATGCCTAACAACGCGACGTCACTGAAATTCGTGTAGGTGAAACTATCGGAGAAACTGAAGTCGTTCTTTTAAGCCTAACCAAGGGAAAAATAAGTCATTTGAAGCAGACACAAGAAATGGACTACAGGAGCAGGCAGTCAGGGGCATTAGCCTAGCTGTTGACGACCTATAGCACTGATCGAAGCAACGGGAAAGATAAGTCTAGCTGTTTAAATTGTCGTCATTGCAAAACCGTAATACTGAGTCCATTTTGCTTTGATCAGGCATGTCTATGTATTTTCATGTATATATGTTAAATTTGTTTTCCATCGTATGTATTTGTTACTAATCGTGGGAGGTAGGGAGGATGAACTGAAATTAAATTCTGCGGCTCTCACGATGCCTGAATTAATTTCGGTCGTTTCTGAGGGCAGTTAAACGATTGCACCTTTGGAAACCCCATTGAGGTTTGACATTGGACTTGTTGTCCAAATCTGCTATCGTTTGACGATTTTGCGTTAGCTGTACTGTCCCGTAGATAATTGGTGTATTTTATTCGTATTCAGTTAATAATTTTATTCAGTTCTGTACCATGTTCGTTACTATTTCGTCCATTCTCCTCTGACTATCATTTATTTTATGATTATTAAATTTTCGTCCGTTATGAGTCCTGTGACGTCATCATTTTTCGCAGTCATTTTTTTTTTTGTGTGTACCTTGAATATTCAGTTGACCTCCGGTCAGACCTTGCCCTTCATTTGGTCTGTGACATTTCCGCTTATTTTATTTAGTTCATAAATTCATTTTTAATTGTGAAAATGTCTTGTTTGCGTCTTGACATTGTTTGTACCCTTTAGTTGCATCATTGCTTGTCTGTCCTCATAATATATATTAATATTACATTAATAATATGATAATTATATGCAATAATACACTTGTAATTTAATTTAATTAATTTTTTCTGAAATTTAAGGTTAATATGGGACATTGCATAATTATGCAGTGATAGTCCAAGAAAGTAGCACTACAATTTATCATAGATGCCTAGGGCATAATAATATAATATATATATTGACAAAATAAATAATCTTATAGCTACCTTTGAGGTAATAGACCCATTGTATATTATTTAATATACTTTTCTGGTACTAAGAGAGTGACTTAGTACATTGAACAATATAATTACTAGGAATTATACCCAACATTATTGGATATTGAGATTAATTGTGTGATATAATTACATTATATTTAACAGATATCATAACTATTTATGATATAGTATTATTTAGATACAATATTGTTACAAAATATTGTCTATTAGTTGAACTTAGACATTAAGTTCAGTACTATTGTGATTACTTATATTGAATATTTCTAAGTTGAGTAAGTATAATAATTACTCTGAAGCTACTATTGACTATTTTAATCAGTAATTATCAATAATTACTTACAGATAAAAGTCAAAATGCTTACTATAGACCATTTCGTTAAGATTGGTCGTGAATATGGTTATAAATCTCAAGAACTTCGTCAGTTTGCTGAATCAGAACTGGAAAAATATGAAAGAAAAGAAGAAGAGAAAAAAGCTGCATTAAAGAAAGAGGAAGAAGAGAAAAAAGCTGCATTAAAGAAAGAGGAAGAAGAGAAAAAAGCTGCATTAAAGAAAGAGGAAGCAGAACTTGAGATGAAGCAAATTGCCAAGGAAAATAGATTGAGAGAGATTGCTCAACGTGAAAGAGAAGAGCAAAGAACAATCGCCAAACAGGAAGAAGAGAATAAATTGAAACGAGAGGAAATTATTTTACAACAAGAAATGGAATTGGCGCGTATTAAATTGGAGACAGCAAGATTACAAGCACAAAGTGCTGATGCAAACCAGAATAATAACGCACAAAATGGATCATCATCCAGCCAACCTAAACACTTCTACAACTTTAAATTACCCATTTTCAACTTGAACGTCGACGACCTTTCATCGTTCCTGGCACGTTTTGAACAGACTTGCAAATCTAACCATTTGCCTGAAGAGTCATGGGTACTCAAATTAAATGAATTCTTGGTTGGAGAACCACTGACAGCTTCTCAAAATGCTGACCCATCAATAGCAAATAACTACGGTGCTATTAAGTCCTTGCTTTTACGAAGGTTTCACCTGGACGAGGAACACTGTAGGTTAAAATTTAAGGGAATTTTACCTGAATCTCCAAGGGATTTTGCAGGATTCATTGCGAACATACGCAATACATTTAATAGATGGGTTGAACTGGCAGAAGTCAACAAATCATACGACAAATTAGTTGATTTACTACTGCGGGATAAGGTATTATCTTCGGTTAGCCAGCCATTTTTTGCATATTTGCAGGAGCGTAAACCAGGTACTATGGATGAGTTAGAAAAAATTTTTTTTAAACTACTGTTCGGCACATCCGAATGCAACCATTTCTAACTCCTCATTAAGAGAACCTCTACCTGTGGCGTCTAATATGGCCTACAATCATAATAGCAAACAAAGACATCACAGTGTAGACAGAAGTAGGTTCCAAAGAAATCACAATGTTAACTT
Source organism: Oreohelix idahoensis (assembly GCA_024509875.1). Classification (NCBI taxonomy): domain Eukaryota; kingdom Metazoa; phylum Mollusca; class Gastropoda; order Stylommatophora; family Oreohelicidae; genus Oreohelix; species Oreohelix idahoensis. The sequence continues at coordinate 110,134 of JAMPIV010004919.1, forward strand.
TCAGAAGGGACATAATAATGATTTCAACAATAAAAATGAGTTCAACAGAGGTAGATCACGAGATAGAAATTATTCACCTCAAACAAACTACCACAATGGTCAACATAACACTCATTATAATCGATCACATACTCCCAATAATAATAGTAACTGGAATGGTAATAATCATGGCTCGAGACATCGAGATAATAGTTACTATAGAGGACGACGAGATAATTCTAACAATTATACTCGGAATCGATCTCATTCTCGGGGATCATCTCATTACAACCATAATACAGGGGCGGCAGTTACAAATAATACTACCCCTATAGCTCAGGTCCCACTTGACAATAATACAACACAGTCTTCTGCTGCATGTTTTGCTATTAATTATAATGTGGCAAATAGTTGCCAGCAATGCAATCTTATTTTTCAGAAGGCGAAAGAAACAGTGCTTAACTGCGGACATATTATACCACAGGTAGGTCTTGCAGTCAACGATGGAACAGGCCTATTAATTTTTAACAGAGGATTAGTTAATGGATCCGTCGTCTCAGTGTTGAGGGATTCGGGATCCACAACGATTGGTGTACGACAGTCGCTGGTACATCCCAGCTGTGCAACGGGGGAATATGTCCGTTGCATGACTTTTGGTGGAACAATAGAGTTTTACCCCACAGCTATTATTCATGTTCACACTCCTTTTTTCACAGGGAACGTGAAAGTATGTATGCTAAAAAAGCCTATAGCTGATTTGATGGTCGGTCGTATACACGGCAGTAAAGATTGTACTCCATATGAGATTATAGAATGGGAGAAACGTAACCTATGCACTGGAAACGCCGTGACGACTAGAGCGCAGACTCAACTCATGGAGAAAGTTGATAATAATAAAATGGATGCAGACAACCAAGAGGAATTTGTAGTCAATTCACCTATTGACAGGGAAACATTTGCAACCAAACAAAAAGAGGATAAATCTTTAAAAAAATTTTTTAAGTTGGTTGATAAAGTTGACAATCTATCCTCAGGTAATAATAACAAACATTGTTTTGTTATTAAAAATGACATATTGATTAGATGTTTTAATGACAAATCACAAATGAAACAACAAGTTATGGTCCCATATACTTTTAGACGGTACATTCTTCAACATGCACATGACTCACATTGTGCTGGACATATGGGATATACTCGAACACGATCTCGAGTACTGTCTTCATTCTTTTGGCCAGGGGTGTCAAGAGATATTTCGCAGTATGTACGTTCCTGTACTACATGCCAAGAAGTGAAAGCACGTGGAGCTTTTCACACGGCGCCTATTCAGGCTTGCGATATCTCAGTGAGACCTTTTGACAAAATGGCAATAGACATTATTGGTCCATTGCTACCATCGGCCAGAGGACATAGATTCGTCCTTACGTGCATTGATTTGTGCACACGATGGCCAGAAGCTATCCCATTAAAGACCACCACTACCACAGATGTAGCTGATGCACTACATCTCATCTTTTCTAGAATAGGGTTTCCTAGAAAACTTTTATCAGACCATGGGTCACAGTTTATATCTGACACCATGAAGGAAGTCATGAAAACTTGGGACATTGATAGGAATTTAAGTAGTATTTATCATCCGATGAGTAATGGTGCGGTTGAAAGACTTAACCGTACACTTAAACAACTACTACATAAGGTTACTGCTAAGCACCCTCATGACTGGGACAGAGCACTCCCAGCTGTTCTATTTGCTTATCGGGAGGTACCGCATGAACAAACTGGCTTCTCTCCCTTTGAATTAGTTTTTGGTGCTCCCCCAAGAGGTCCTATGGGACTAATAAAAGACTTATTAATTGACGACGAGATGACTCAGGACACTCAGTCATCTTACGAATATGTGATTAATCTTCGGAAGAACATTATTGAGTCTTGCCAGTTGGCAACAGCTTCTTCTGAGGCTGCAAAAGCTAAGGCTCGATCTCTACAAAATAAGTCTCGACGATTACGCCAATTATTCCCAGGCGACGAAGCTTATGTATTACTTCCTCACAATAACAATAAATTATTGATATCTTGGAATGGTCCTTACAAAGTCATTGATAAAATTTCCGACGTTGATTACGTCTTAGATATCAAGGGACACAAAAAGATATTTCATATTAACATGCTCAAGCAATTTCATACACGTCCTGAACACTTACAGTCAATTTTTCATGAACTAGATGACAACACAGTATCCACTTGTCATTATACTAACTTATCTGTCATCCAGGAAGAAGAATCTTCTTTTCCTGAGGTACAGTTACCGTTACCTGTACCAGTAGTTCAACCTACTGAATCTTGGCGGGATGTAACCATCTCTTCAACGGTTACACCGCAACAGCGTCTACAGATTGCTAATCTATTACAATCTTATCCAGATGTGTTGACCGACGTCCCGGGTCGCACATCGGCTATCAGTCATGACATTACTCTCAATGATGATACACCTATTCGTGTACATCCCTATTCTGTTCCTTTACATTTCCTTGCTAAAACTACTAAGGAACTTGAACAGATGTTGTCTCTGGGAATCATTGAGACTAGTAATTCGCCATTCTCTTCTCCATTAGTGATTGTCCGGAAGAAGGACAATAACATTAGACTATGTGTTGATTATAGAAAATTAAATGCTAAGACTATAGTTGACAGCGAACCACATCCACTTATCGACGACTTACTGCCACGTCTATCTAACGCAACTATATTTAGTAAGATAGACTTAACTAAAGGTTATTGGCAGATACCACTGACCGAAAAGGCTAAGTACTACACCGCATTTTCCACGCCACAAGGTCTATACCAGTGGAATGTGATGCCTTTTGGGCTTGTTAATGCGCCAGCTACCTTCATTCGCCTGATGCGACAAATTTTATCAGGTAGACCAGACGTTATTACATATATTGACGACATATGCTTGTTTAGTTCGTCGTTTGAGGAACATGTTTCGGGACTTAGATATGTTTTTGACACTCTAAGGAATTATCATCTAACTGCTAAACCTACAAAGGTGCAAATCGCGTGTAATGAGATAACCTTTTTGGGACATATCATTGGATCGGGATATATCCGAACGTTACCTAGTACAGTCTCCAAAATTCTAAACATAGCAGTTCCTCAGACGAAGAAACAGGTCAGGAGTTTGTTAGGACTTGTTCAATATTACAGTAGATTCATACCAAACTTGTCATCCATCACGGCTGTATTGTCTTCATTGTTAAAAAAAGATATGCCGGTGAAGGTGACATGGACTGGTACATGCAATGAAACTTTCAACAAAATTATAAATTTGTTCTCACATGAACCAATTTTAAGACTTCCCGATGCTTCCAAAAGATTTTTCTTACGAACAGATGCTAGTAACTACGGCATTGGTGCATGCCTGCTCCAGAACCATGATGGCATTCTACACCCCACCTTATATATATCAAGAAAGCTGAAGCCGGCAGAAACAAAGTATTCAACAGTCGACAAGGAACTTTTGTCTGTGATCTGGGCAATAACGAAGCTTGAAAAATTCCTGCTCGGTGCTCCCTTTACCATACAGACGGACCAACGTGCTGTGGCAGCCTTGCGTCGATCTAATCATAAGAGCCAGAAACTTGCCAGATATTCAATCATCCTACAGCCATTCGAGTTCTCCATTGAACATATTCCTGGCACTGAAAATTGTGTGGCAGATGCATTGTCACGTAATCCTATTGACGACGAATAATCAACATTGACACTCTTAACCTATTTTAATCAGCACTACATTGGATTGAACGAAGTATCAACTATAAAGGAACTAACCTTGCCTTTAATTTAAACTGTATAAACACTATATGCATCACAGAATTGAATTAAAAGACAATCAAGGTATATATAGACATTCAAACTTCGTCTAACGTCCATACACGAGATATGAATACTCTTTGAACAATCATGGATTTATGTCTGACGACAAACCGAACTGATGTTCCTGTGTATACTTAATTCTTGGATGCTAGGATAAATGACATTTCTTTCCAACGTAAACGTTTGAACATTTTTGCCTAAAAGAATTCATCAGGATCAAGACTATGGATGGATCATCATATCCTATACTAATTAATTAGTTAACTTAACTTCTTAATTGAATTATTATCAATAAAATGAAATGTGAGAAAAAAATGAAATGAAAGAACAAAAAAAAGAGAACGAAATACTAAAAGAAGAAATTATGAAAAGAGAAAATAAATCTCACACAAGTATTAGATTAATAATTTTTTTTTTTTTAATGTACCTATACATTATTTAGTTAGTTAAATTAGATAGTTATTATTCACTAACACTTAACACACACAATTAAGTTAAACTTATATTCGAATTTCTTTCTATTTCTTCTTACTTAGTTTGTCTTTTCTTCTCTCATAACATCGCGTTACATTAGAACCTTAATAATTTAACTCTTAGTTTAATTAATTAATTTAATTTTAATTAGTCAAATTAATTCCTATATGACATACTAATACGACAGACCTTACTTTAATTTAATTTTCTCATTCACTATTAACATTGGACATTTTTTTAGTTGATATAATGATATGTATAATATTGATATATAATGTGATTTATGATTAGATGACTATGACAAATAGTTAGTTGACACGACCGCAACACGGTTCTACTCAGAACATCGTCGGCCATATGTCACAATTGTGTTAAATTTTTTTTGAAAAATTGTTAAGTCGGATAGATATTGAAAAAAAATCTATCGATTTTTTTTTTTTCCCCGGTGTACAGGGAATTGTTACGGTATATGATATTAACGCCGTCTGCTAAAGGTTACCAGACGTGCAATTGTAAAGGTTAAGACATTTAATATATTGCGATAGATGTTTCAATTACTGAACGCTTCATACACGATCGATTATGACGTGTATAGCGTTGTTTAGGACACAGTCGGTAACTAAGAAACCATACCCTTTTTACATTGACCGTCAAGCTGTTAAGACGCGTCTGACTTTCCTTCCAATGTTGAGCATGGTATTGCCATACAGATATATTTTATGCAAGTACGGACATGGGTCAGTCCATTGCTATTACGAAGATTTGAAATGATTAAAGGTCAGTACGAAAGTGAAAATTAAGGAAGGATGAATTACAGTCCATAGTATTTGATTTTACCAGACTCATAGACTCACTGTCGGCCGTTGGAAAACCCCAACCGCGCGTGCATACAGCTATGACAATCTGCATACAGTAATTTGATTATTGGACAAGGACTGATAGGATATCTACATATCTATGCCATATATTTTCAAGTTATAATATGTACCTTTGTGATCAACATGCATGAATCGTCTTGACGTGTAAACTGTATTAAATATTTGTGGACTCTATGAACCGACTTGTCACATCAATCGTATTCCAAGGTTCAATTATTGTTCAGAATCTTCCACCCCTGCATTCGCGTAATCTTACATAGAAGGCACGATACACGATCACTCAAGAATATCAAGAAGATAAAACAATGGCCAGACATTTATAACTGTTTTATTAATATCACATGGAACATTGTTCAGAGCTAACCAAACCACGCCTTGCAACACACCACTTGCAACAGGTAAGGGAGGCAATTAATCTGGACAAATAGTCCGAAACGCACTCCTTAACTTAGTTCAAGCACCTACTTCTTCAGAACCCTGTGAATGTTATACACTCACAAAACTTTACCAGCGTTTAGTATTACAAAATCAGTAATAACATATATTCCGACAAAATCAACTAGTAAACCAAATGTATAATGCTTAATAATGCTGTGGAAAACAAATTATTAGCCGTGTGGTCAGCACGCCCATAAAACAGATCGATATGTCTAGGGGATAGTTATTTTTAAAAGATACAAAACTCACAAGACATCACACTCTTACTCTATATCAGAATAAAAAAATCTTAGACGAGCTGATATTAGCCGTCTCGTCTTCCTATTCCAAGTTCAAAAACCGGAAACGAACCCACATTTGTCGTAGATTTTTGATAGGAGAATTAAGACTTGGGTTGGTCCCTTCTGAATAGGTCGGAATGAGTGATAGTCACAGTGTAAGATAGAAATACAAAATAGATTTCCACGAGTGAGGTGGTAGAATAGTGATAGAGGCTGTCTCTGAGAGCGGGAAATCTTCTCTCTCTCTCTCACCTATCTTCTACGACAGATCTAAGTTAGTCAGACAGTCTAACACATATACATTAAATATATATATATATCCACTCACGTGCACGCACATTTAAGTGACGATAGGTAGACACACAGACGTGGGAAAACTATAACAAATGCTTATATAAATATTCTAGAACGAGCTGACCAACACGCTGATTAATTTCAAGAGAAATTTGAATTATCATCTAAAATTTCTTCACAACACATAGAAATTACACCAAAGCATATACAAATAGTCATAAAGTCAATAAAAATGCTACAAAATTGATAGACCCACAGTAAGATCCTTCCCACAGTCCCGTTAGTCTAAGATTTTCCCCCGTTTAAGTATGAACAGACCTGATACTATAAATCTAGTTTAAGGGAAAATATTGTTTAAAAAAAAACCCAAACGTGCATGAAGAAAGTTATGGCAGCAAATGGGTGCCAAAATACAACGGTAACAATAACACTCAGACCTGCTTTCACTCTATTCATTCAGCGGTGGCCACGTGTGCACATTTATACTTACAGCTTTGATCGCTGCCTCTGGGAACATAATTTTTTTCCTAGGACCTTCTTGACCAAGAAATCCCCAGTGCCAAAAGACGTACTGAATTCTCTGTCTCAGGGATCGATTCTTTGGGTGTTCTTAATTTTCGGATGTCTGTTTAAGTCACACAAAATTTGTCCAGGCACGAAAGTTAGCAGAGCACAGTGTCACTAGCGTAGGTTTCTAGAAATGAGGAATGTCAGGTCGGGTGCCTTATCTCAGTAAATGACTATATTTGGTCACCACACTACTAGCCAATACTCAGTCGGATTGTTACTGACGTTAATATGTTAATTGCCACACCGGCTAAATTTTGTACATAGAGTTTGTGCAGAAAATCTGATCTGGCTCAAAGGCCCAGAATAAAACAGTTAGTCTTTATAGAAAAGGCCCAGAATGAAGAAAAAACTGGTAAACCTGGGTTTAAAGAGATAAAAAACATCTCACTCGTCTGATTATTAACAGTAAAATTAAATCCATTATTTAGCTATAATGAGTTTAAAGCTAGAAAATATAATATATTCCGCTTTCCACTGTAACTCGTCGACTAGAGAATATAACAGACTTAATAATTAAGCGCTCTGCTCCAAATCTAACTAGTGAAATAAAATAAGCGAGTTAACACTTTAAACACTTCACGAAATACTAGATAATATGTATAATATTTTACCTCCACACAGAATTTACAGGCGATCGCACAACTTTGGAATTATATGCTTATATTTATTGGTAGTCTAGAAGTTCGGCAAAATTTTTGCCAAGAACAAACTAAGACTTCGCTATACAGCTTATTCTCTTTGCACGAAACGTCCTGTCTACTGCGAATTTAGGAGCGAGAATGAAAATCTAGTTTCAAACTCTGGTTATATCTATTACCAGACAAAGAGGTAAACTTTTATTTCGCCAAACCGAAATAATCCCCCTTTCCGTCTATAACACTTACGTAACTAGAAAAGGCTGTCGTAAACTGCCACTTACTGACCGAGAGGGCGCGTGTCAGTTGCGAATCTCAGACAACCCGTCTCCAGTGCAGAAACAGTTATTCACACCTCCCCGAGAAACTCATCCTGAGAACCATAACTGACACTTTGCTTTCTCGCACCTTACGCCAAAACTGGCCCTGGAGCGTGAGTGTCATATCACCTGACACTGAGAATCTACCTTGGAAACTACATGTCAGATGCGAACTCCCAGACAAATGTCTGAAACTACGCCAAGGAGACGTCATTTATCGCGCCTTTCCTGAGCGCTCAGCCCCAGAAACCGCGCCTGTCAGCTGAAAGTGCAGACATAGTCTGCTCGATATGTCTGGGATAAGCGAAAGTCACTGTTTCGTGTCCTGACATCAAATGCAAATAGAATGCATTTAACGCTCTTCCGTCTCTGTAGAAACTGACACGTTACGTCATACTGCGTTCTCAGTTTTGAGAAAAGAAACAGGTAAACGTTAGATTGGGAAAATAGTACTGTATATAGTTGCAAACGAACGAATGCGAAAAACACAGAAACAAGGTAAAGAGCGACAATAATTAGAGAACACGGGTGGAAGAAAAGAAAAGGAAAATATAGAAAATTAAATGATCATAACTCTCCGTGACATCTATATCATCAGTCAATGTCTTTTCCTGACTTTTGGCAAACTGATATCGCTTCTTTATATCAGCCGCAAAAGCTTTTCTGGTAAGGGGGTCTTTCAATTTGCTGATGTCAAACCTTTTCTGTGTAGTTACAGTTGGTCCAGCCCTTCTTAGTTTCACTTTCAGTTTTGCTACTACTAAATGGTGATCACTTCCCACATCTGCACCTCTTCTTACCTTCACATCTTGTAATGCATGTCTCCATCTACCATTAATCATGATGTGGTCTATCTGGTTTCTGTCCCGACCATTTGGTGATTCCCATGTTAATTTGTGAATTTCTGTGTGTGGGAAAAGTGTTCCTCCAATGACCAGGTTGTTAATGCTACAGAAACTTATTAATTTATCCCCATTTTTGTTTGCTGTTCCGCTGCCGCATTTCAATTAAGATTATATCAGAGCTGTGTGCTTTCTGGGCTTCTCTATGGTGCAGAATGCTGGAGAGTTACAGAGAAGGAAATGTCAAAATTGTCCTCTTTTCACACAATATGCCTAAGAAAAATTCACCGACTCTTTTGGCCGAATACCATCACCAACCAAGATCTGCTTACTCGGAGCAAGCAAGAGGACATGCACACCATCATAGCTGGCAGACGATAGAGCTGGGTTGGTCATGTCCTCAGAAGAGACCCCGATGCCATCACAAGAACAGCCATGCTATGGACTCCTGAAGGAAAACGAAAGAGAGGCCGACCAAAAATAACTTGGCGGAGGACTGTGGAGGCTGAGATGCAAAGAATGAACCAGAGTTGGGGCAGTGTACGAAGGATAGCCACCGACCATGCAAAGTGAAATCAATTTGATGTTGCCCTACAAGATGCCACCAGGCGTGATGGCCACTGACTGCTTTGACGGTCGGCGGCTAAGGATCAAAGATGAACAAGTTGTGTCCATGATTGTTTTATACATAATGTCAGTCTTTTTCCAAAATTTTACACACATATTGGTCTATTATTTAAATATCCTCTGTTATTACTTTTTTTATCCTTTAAAGTGTTACATTTCCGACCATGAAATTTGTCCTTTAAAAGTCAGCATAAAAAATAAGCTGCTGGAGTTAAATCAGGAGATTTGATTGGACCCCGTCTGCCAGTTCACCTTATAGGGAATTTGTCTTCATGAAAATGTCTGACAAAAAGTAAATATCATCATCTGCTGCCATCTCCACAACGAAGGTTGGTTGCAATTGATCTCCAACGTCTTCTATCTCTTGTCTTGATGGTGCACTCTATCAGACTCTTTTCTGTCCATCTCTTGATGTTATCTTCCCACTTATAGCGCTGTCTTCCTCTTGCACGTTTGCCATCAACTCTCCCTTCTATTATGATAAATTAATATGAAACAAATATAAAGGTATGTTATCAGGCACTCGCAGGAAATAAAGAAGTAGAACACCAGACAACAGAAAAACAACAGACATGAGTGGCTTACCCAGGATTTGAACACTGGACCTTCCGTGCGACAACCCCGCCTAGCCATGCAAGCGAATCGCACTATCCGCTCTGCCATCTACGCATCATCAAAAATGATGTTTCAATGGCAGGTCAATAGTGCGAACCACAATACACGACACCAGAAGTCCTCCATGGGCAGTTCAGCCTATTAATGACGCAATCACTTCTGTTGTATTTCTATCAAGCTTTATTTTCCTGCGAGTGCCTGATAACATACCTTTATATTTGTTTCATATTAATTTACTGTTTACAGGCCTCAGGTTTCCCTTCTATTATGATCTTCAGTAAAGTGTTATGTCTTTTTGTGTGGCCAAATTATTTTAGCTGCCTAATTTTGATCTCATTCATTAGTCCTTTTTTCATACCTAGATTTTCTAGGAACTTCTTATTTGTTTTTTTCCCTGTCCATGAGATGCGCCCCATCATTAACATCACCATCATCATCATCATCATCATCATCATCATCATCCCCATCATCATCATCACCATCATCACCATTATGATCACTATGATGATCATCATCATCAACAACACAATCACCATCACAATCATCATCATCACCATCATCATCACCAATAACACCATCATCATCACCATCATCATCATCCTCACCATCACCATCATCATCATCATCACTATCACCATGATCATCATCATAATCATCAACATCACCACCTACTTCATCACAATCATCACCATCATTATCACCACCATCACCATCATCATCACCATCATCACCATCATCGCCATCATCATCCTCAACATCTCCATCATCATCACTATCATCATCATCACCATGACCAACGTCATCACCATCATCATCAACATCATCATCATCACCATCATCATCACCATCATCATCATCACCATCATCATCACCATCGTTACTACAATCATCATTATCGTCATCATCATCATCATAACCATTATTACCATCATTATCACCATCATCATCACCATCATCACTATCATCACCAACATCATTACCATCATCACAATTATCACCATTATCATCATCACCATCATCGCAATCAACACCATCACCATCATCACTGTCATCAACATCATCATCATCAACATCATCACCATCATCATTATCACTATCATCACTATCATCATCATCATCATCATCACCATCATCAACATAAATCATCTCCACCATCACCACCATCACCATCGTCACCATCATCACCATCTTCACCATCTGCACTATCATCACAATCATCATCACCACCATCACTACCAACATCACCATCATCACCATTATCATCACCATCATCACAATCATCATCATCATCCTCACCATCATCACCATTATCATCACCACCATCACCACCATCATTACCATCAACACCATCACCATCATAACCATCATCACCATCATCATCCCCTTCACCATCATCATCTTCATCACCATTAATACTGTCATTTGGTTTTCAATTACGAGTATTATATTTTTTGGGGTCAGAAAACTTACGAAGATACAATGTTTTCATAAGATGGAAATAATTAATTCATCTATTCAGTACCTTTCAGACCGCCCCCCCCCCCCCCTTTTCAAACCACCGCCCAGGAGCATATCCCTTCAGCAAACTCACGGCGTACTCTTGGCCAGTACCACCAGCTCAAGGTGTTTCAAAACTCCCTCAGCCATTTCACTTCTGTCTCAAGTTCCCCCGCCCATTTGTTTTTCCAGCTACCTCTTCTTTTCTTACCATGGGGGTTCCAGAAACAAGCACTGCATTGTAACGCTATCAACACGTTTCCTCAATGTGTGTCCCATCCATAGCTAGCTTCTTCGTTTCATCTTTTGTGCTAGTGGCATTCATTCATGCCTTTTTTTTCCTCCTTGAGCCTGTAGTCACCACTAAAGCGGACTCCATTGCAGGAAGCCAGCGTCTAAGTTCCCAGGTCCTTCTAACACTGGTGTCTGTGGCAACTTGTTTAACTTGATGAGGCTGGCATCCACATTCACAACCTCATATTAGTCGACTTTAACCATATGCCTGAGGAGGCAGTAGTCATATTCGACTTTGCCTCCTCAGAGACCTGTAGCCGTTTCGCTACTACCTAAGTATGACGTGTTCTATATGCGATCTAAGCTTTTGCCTGGGTACTGAAAACAAGAAGTTGTAAACCATGTCAGAAGCTTTGGAGCAGATCAAAATTTCTACAAAAAATATAGAAAAAGGGCTTACACGTTAGTAAATTGACTCGTTTCTCATAGATCGTCCTATCGGCATCGCCATAAGACAAATAAAAGATACGATAGTCTCGAGGCCAAATTACCGGAAGAGGGTACTAATTAGCCATGAAGGAATGAATGCCACTAGCACAAAAGATGAGACGAAGAAGCTAGCTATGGATGGTACTGGTCGCTAATGGACGCTATGGAAATAAGTAAATACGTAGCTTGTTCGCGTTTCAGGTTGCCCTGCGACACAGTAAAAGAATAAACGCCACTTGTAGGCTAGATCACAAGATAGCAGAAGCCTTGTCTGAACCGGTCTCAGTTTTAACAACATCACAGCTGAACTAAGTTTGTTGAGTATGGTGACGGAAAGATGTGAGATGTCTATAGCAACTAAGAAACCGAACGAATTTGTGCCTCTTTTATATACATACAAACCCTCATATGTAAGGTTTTCCTTATCATGTCAGACAACGTAATATTGCACCATTTCCAGGGGGAATAGCTTATAAAATCCACCAGATAGTCTGGAAATAATAGTATATGCCTAACTTAAGTCTGGCTGGCCTTGATGTGAATATGATAATAGCAGGACTGCGTTTGAAAAATTAAACTGATATGCCCAAACTTAACACTCCCAAAACATGTGACAGAAGATATTGAGTAATATTAATGTGATAAACGAGCGCCAAATCTTATAGCTCTCTTGTCCGTCATCTTCCTTCATTGCATTTTCAACCACATTTGCTCTTTCATCGTTGTACAAGTAATCTTTAATCACGACTGCACTTTGATCATTATTACTCGCGACTTGTAACTTTACACTCTTTTGATTTAGTCCTCCACTTTGCATTATCTTTTTAAGTCAACATTGCCTCGTGACAAATCTTGGGAAACGCACCTGGCTATAGAACGATTTCTTTTGATACATGTCCCTAGGCAGATATCGCAACACAGGCCACTTGGAAATATTGATTATTCTAGTAGACGCCAGCTGGACAGTGGTGATTAGCTTTTTCATGGTGAGTCCGCTGTTCAAACAAATCCGTGTCATACCACATTGGGGAACTATGACCCGCCTACATGGACTCTTGCGACAGAGGACACTCGAAGCAGCGCGCTGATTACCTAGCAAGATATGAATGAGAGGTTTAAGAATGAATCGAGGGAATAAAGGATAAGTCGCGCCCCGGAGAACGCACTCAAAACCACACGGAAAACATTAACTGACAGCAAGATAATAAAACAGAAATTGACATGCAAAGTGACAACTGTCACAACGTGGCTTATATAAGATTGTCTTTGTAAAGAGACTCGACATCAAGTCTGAGAAAGGTCTGAGAAGATAGATTAAGAAGAGATTTTAAGTGAATGTGGAGGATGAGACTATTGCTTCGAGGGTGAGCACCTAGATCGACTCTCCCTCGCCACTTGTGATTATTTGTATAACTACTGTCTCACCACCTCTTGCTCCGCGGAGATAAGGGTCAAACAAATTAATATCCACAGACACAACTGTACAACTACGAAATACAGGTACAGTATAGAGAAGGACAAACTGATCCAGTGCACATTTATAAGTTTATTTTTTTAAATTTATCACACCAAAAAAAGAACGTGCAAGTTCGCACACGCTGAAAAAGAACAAATAAATGAATGACACAAATATCAAATTTCCAAGCACTCTTCCACACCTACAGGAGAAACACATTTTAAGGTTTAAAAAAACAAATGGGGGGGGGGGGAGGGGGGGCTCTATGTAAGAGACACCAACACCTGAAACAATGATATTTCAACTAAGAAAAACCGTGAAGTCCCACAAAACAACAGACTACACTCTACCAGTTTTCCCTCTTTCCCGTTTAACCAGACAGAGGAAGAATTAATAACTAATCTAACTATAAGGTCTCAAAGACACTCCAGGCTGTCCGACACAACTAAATTCTACATAACTAATTTCTACACAACTAAATTCTACACCGAGCCCTCTGCTTCATCTACCTGAGAGGCTCACTTCCAAGTTATATCTATCTAACTCTTCAGTTCCTGAAACAACTAACTCCACTCTTTCCCCTCTCCTTCAGTTTGGTCCCTTCCTGTCGCTATCGCCTTCTTCTTAGGCTCAGATGCGTTACCCTTCGTCGGGTACCTCCTCCGTTAGAATTCGAGAGGCATGATCTCCCTCTCTCCTCTCCAGAATAACTGATGAAGGGGCCCTTGGAATATATATATATATATATATATATATATATATATATATATATATATATATATATATATATATATATATATATATATATATATATGCATCTGGCTGTAAATTTAGCCAATAGGGAGGGCACTCAATTTTTCACACTACGACGATTAACGCGCTTCGGGGTTTGGCCTACTGCTTTATTGTGACAGAATATAAACAATACAAGGCAAAGTAGCCTGTTGAGTATTGGGGGCAGCCAAGCGCTCCAATTTCTAGGCAATTCCATGCTGAGGTATATGTTCCCCCAAGTCAGGAGAATCCCTGATGCCTCGCCGTCTTGCAGAAAAAGCTAGGGGCGCCCGTTACTTTGCGCGTATCCCAGCTATCAAATACAGTAATGTCTCTCGCCTCCCTCTCCTAGTAGAAGGCGAAGTCCGTTGTAGGCTTAGGGGTTGCCTACGACGCCGTGAATCGCTGTAAAACAATAACAACTTATATACAACAAATTTACTACAACCATAATTCAACAACATTACAAACACAAATATTTACATACACCCCGTTTCCCCACACCATAATATAACCATTTCTGTCCATCGGGTCAGGCGGGCTGCTCCGCCTTGTTAATAGCTCACCTCTTCTCCTCTCTTTCACAAGACAATAGCTTGTCTCTTACGCTTAACACAGACGCGCGCTGAACTGATTTCATCTGAGGCCAGCTAGTGACTTAGGCAGATACGCGTCACAAAACCGCTTCTCTGTACTCCACTATATTCCTATATTTAATGGTTTCCGTGCCTTACACTTATCAAAGCAGCATATGAAAGGTTTATCAAAAGTAGGCACAAATTATCTATACAAAAATGCATACACCATTTATCATAACACTAATACACCCTTCCCCCAACGTACCCTTCAGAAGCTTATTTAAATACACACGCCACTTAGGCTAAAAACAAACCCCGAGTACATACGTTCTATTTCCCAAGTTATCCTAACACACTGTGGTTACCCTGAATCCGTTATATATGTATATATTTTACGCAGTACTACATCAGGCCTATGTCCTATACTCATTCAGTTCTATATTAATAACAGCACCAAACTTTATCAAGAAACTCACTGGCTACACATCGTATAATTACCAACGAAACTTACAATACACTGGCTATAGCATTTAAAGGTCAGGTAATTGATGGCAAAACTACTGACTAATACTAAAAAAAAATCCCCTTAAAAGGCTTAATCTGTCTTTTTAAAGTCCTGAGCCAAAATTCCTTCACACCAACTATCTAATTCTAAGTACATACCAAGGCGTTCAGAATATCCCACTTATTCAGGCAAATTGAATTTATGTCTGCCACTATTCACGGCAACAAAATTCCAGGACTGAAGGCCCCGACTAACAGACCAGGACCTGTTTTATAGTAGCAACTCTTTGATGCAACGCAGGAACACGTGCACGGGAAGACCGACGCGATACGTAATAGATCTAGAATTATCTCTAAAAAGATGCAACTACCCCCAGTTTGACGTAATAACCGAACTACTACCTACATAAAAAATGAAAACAATCGTAAGAGTTTCCCGTGAGACATGCCACTAAAAAGGAAAAATTTGCTCGCCTGTGATCACAAAGCCAGATGCCGCTGTAAGTTTACCTGAAGTTACGTCTAATAACCGATCATTCTCGCCCACGATTAGGATGGTGGTGGCAGTATTTTTATTCACCTTTTATCAAATGCTCATAAGTTGATTACATATTCAAATAACAAATTCAACTCATTCACAAGAGCGCATTTTGAGAATCAAGATTCCATATGTACAAGTTGATTCTCATATTTATACCACGTGCAACGCTCTCTAAGGCGCATTTTATGAAGCAGACTCCATAGTCACAAGGTGAGTCCGATATACAGACATTAAGCGCAGCTTACTCCAAAGTATATCTTAAGAATCAAGCGTTCATACTCAAGCTGATGAGTCTACATACCAAGATCATTTCGTGACGATCTCCAGTCTGGCCAGTACTCTTCAGAGATTAGACAACCGACATTTTTGTTACGACAACTGTCAACTATTTTTCAACGCTATTGAGATATTGTTAAACATTGAAGGACTGTATACCGCCAACGTTCTCAGTACCACAAATGTTTTCATCAGAACGTCCTCGTCTTAGAGATAACCCACTCAAATTAACTTATAACAGCTACCGGGACATTCTATGCATTCATGTGAATGATCCGTCCCGGGGGAAGCATTTAGAGATACATGGACTGTGTAGCAAACTCATCACTTTGGTAACACGTATCATTTCACATCCTCATTTCGCTTCACATAGGTTCATTCTTCTATTTAACTAACTACAATATTAATATCTCATCTGTGTGTTTTTGTGTGAATCGTCATTCACCATCATCACGTTCTAATTACTACTAACCCTATATGTATAGATATTTAATTAATAAACCCAATAATCGTTTGATCATTATCTAGTTCGTTAATGTATCATTCGTGCTGTCGGTGTTAAATATTTACATATAGGTGAATTTCTACATTCAGATAAGGTTGGGTGTTCTTTCTGTTACGGGATCTAAGGGTAGAAGCTAAGGTCGTCGGTAAACAGAACTCTTTCCATAATTCACTAGAAAACACTGTCCAGTGGAAAGCATTCGCATTCTTTTCTTCTTGTCCTTATCTCGGATAGGTATCTATTCTTTCTTAACGAGCCAATTTCTGGAGACCTTTTTCATAATATTTCATAGGCTATTTCCGGAAAAAACTACTGTTGTAGTTGCCCCAATATACACCATACGACAATTAACGTACCTAACTCAATATTCAGAGTGGGAATAAAGTTTCAGATAGGGTTGTTTGGAAGAACTTTGAAATTGAGGGATTGTTCTAGAGATTACCTCATGGAAGAAAATAAACCAAGATGGAGACAAATGGATACGGCTGAACTGTTAGAAAAGGGTATAAGAAATGCGGAAAAAAGAAAAAAAAACCAAAGTTCTGAATGTCATTTCGTGACAGCTGCCAATAGATATGTATTAGCACAAAAGACAGAAACAACAAGGACTGAATGATTTTCGTTGACAGCTGTCAAATTGCAGGTATAGGCCCAAATCTTGTAGATGTGTGTCTCTAAGTGCGCCAGGCTATCTTTATACTCTTATAATCTTTGCATTTTGTCTATTAATTTTTAGACCTAGTTGCTGTTATCTCTACCTACAGTATACACACTGTGCTTTCCACCCGGTATCAATAAGAGTATAGAAGAACAAAGTCATTGGTAAGTTCTCCATCATTGGATTGTTTTGTGAGAGCGTACTGAATTCCCTTTCTGCTGGTGTTTAGTAGTTGTTGTTGCTGATTCTATCATCCAATATATAACCTTAAAGAAGAAATTACGCGACAGAAGGTATCCTTATTACACCCCAGTTCTTCTCTCCGAGTGTTCTGTAAATTGTCCTTCATTGAAAACTCTGCATTTTATGTCTTTATATACTTTGTGCATTACTTTAATGACAGTTGAAGACATACAATGCCTTATCAGCTTCCAACGTGATTCTTTGTCTCAGTTTTGGAAGGTCTTATCATAGTCCACAAATCCAGTGTAAAATAGTGAGTACCGTTCCAGGTTCTATTATTATGGTATATTTGGTCTGAGTTACAAACGATACACATGACAATCTCGCGAATTATGTGGTAGATCGAAAAAACTCTTGCCGCGAGGAAGGTCAAGGACCAAGGGGTGACTGAAACTTAGGAGGAGACTATACACACCTTATCATCATCATCATTCTCCTTAGGGACCTCAAGTCGCAGCAATAGAGACCGCAGTCAGCGACTCATAGCTTGACTGCCTGCGTCAGGACCAGCTAACCAGAGCTGGTCAAGACCGCACTCCACCTCCACGTGGTGGTCCTGGAAACAGTCTGCAGCTGTGCAGGCTGGCTGAGCGAGTGTGGGTCGAAATGGGAAGGCAAACCCGATCCTAAAAAATGCCGTGCAGAAGTCGGATGTGTCGACCGAAAGGTGCAGATATCACAGCTACGTTGTAAACAGACACAACGCAACCACCGTCCTTTTCAGGGCGAACGAAGAAGAAGAAGAAGATTCTCCTTAGCTAACCATACGGAGCATGGCCCCATCAAAAAAGCTGGTTCCCTGGCAGGAAGTCTGCATCGAGCATTCGCATGCAGTTGCAGCGGTAGTTTATGTGCTAATTTGTTGTACATTATGAGGTTGACAGCCCGAAGCACAGTCACATATTAGTTACCTTGTACGGCACGCCTAAGGATGCAGTATTATTTATTATTCGTTCTTTGTCTCCTCACAAACACAGGAACTACACAACATACGTATCATGCAGTGTAACTATGGCATAAATAAAATGACTGCTGACCACGTGCTTCATAGTAGAATTCATGGAAAAACTGAGACACAAATAGCCTCAAGCCAACCACTGCTTTCTTTGACAATATTCAAGTACACGTCTGAGATTGTACGAAAAAGTAGAAGAAGAAGGAGAAATAACAGCCTAGACTAAAATCGTTCAAGAAAAATGTCAACATTTCCTAAATAAAAGTCAAGTAAATATAAGCAAATGGGACAAATCAGAGTCAGAACACACACGGTTAATCTCAAAAGAAATATGTACAGCACTGAACTCTGTCTGCAAACGAGAATTTTGGTCGACAAAGATTGCAACGTGTAGTCGGCATCAGAAATGCATTTGTACAAACATAAGTTTGCTTCGCTTCGCCAAACCAATTTTCTCCGCCTGGAATTAACAAGCAGACATCAGTGACAATCAGCAATAAACATAATATGAAATGAGCGCGCACTTAAAAAAAAAACGTAAATATTACATGAAGAAATGCAAGAAAAGTAGGACACCTTCAAAATCCTGAGAGAATTCGGTTTTGTCTGAGCCGTTTTCTGACGTCCGTGGGAAAAACTGGGGCAGCTATGTCATGAAATGAAGAGATGGGCTGAGCACTTCATGGAGGTGCTAAACAGACCACCACCAACAGTAACACCTGATTTTAATAATGAAACATCCACAACCACCTTGCCAATAACTTGCGATGAATTCACGCTGGACGAGATCAAACAAGCCGTTAAAAGATTAAAAAATTTTAAAGCTGCTGGAGTTGACGAAATTTCAGGGGAAATGATTAAAGCAGTTAATGACAACAACCTCTGAGAATTTTAGATATTATAAATGAAGTATGGAGAGAAGAACAACCACCACAACAATGGAAAGACAGTATTATTGTAAAGTTACCGAAGAAAGGTGATCTATCAGACTGTAATAACTGGCGTGGTATATCTCTATTATCAGTACCTGGAAAATTATTATGTTGCATGATGTTAGAAAGACTTAAATTGCATGCTGACGAAAAGATCAGAGAAGAACAAGCGGGTTTCAGGCCGAAACGATCATGTATTGATCAAATATTCACACTAAGAACAATTATAGAAGAATCAGTGGAAAGGCAATCGCCACTTATTATCACCTTCGTCGATTTTCAAAAAGCCTTTGATAGTCTACACCGCCCATCATTGTGGAAGATACTTACAATCTATGGTTTTCCAACAAAATATGTGAATATAATCAAAGCGCTATATGACAATGCAAGATGTTGTGTTAGAACAAATAAAGGGAATACAGAATGGTTTACAGTAGAAACAGGGGTGAAACAAGGCTGTATTATGTCACCACTACTTTTTGGAATAGCTATTGATTGGCTTATGAGAAACTATACCCACAATGAACAATTGGGTATAAAATGGACAAATGGAAAATTCTTGGGGGACCTGGATTTCGCAGATGATGTAGCATTCTTAAGTTCAACACCAAGACAATCCCAAGAAGCAATAAATAATTTGTGTCATCTCTCGGTTAAAATTGGTCTCCAAATAAATGCCTCTAAAACTAAAGCTATGAACTTTTCTAACGAGACCTTTGATATCATCTTGAACGGGGAAAAACTACAGAAAGTTGAAAGTTTCAATTATTAGGCAGTAAAATGACTCAGGATGGTGACACAACAAGAGAAATCCATACTAGAATTGCTTTGGCAGCTAGCGCCTTCAATAGATTATCTAACATTTGGAAATTACGATCATTGAATATACATACCAAGCTTCGTCTGTTTAATTCAAATGTTATCTCAGTGTTAACATACGGCTGTGAGAGTTGGAAAATAACAAAAATCATTGGAGAACAAGCTGAATACATTCGAGAACAAATGTCTTAGAAAACTCATGAACATCAGTTGGAAAGAATTCAAGACTAATCGACAAATAAGAGAAGACTCTAGGCAGAAATATGTCTCCGACTATATAAGGAAAAGACGATGGTCATATATCGGTCATGTCCTACGAATGCAAAACAACAGAATACCACTACAGGCGCTCACTTGGGTTCCTGAGGGTAAGCGGAAAAAAGGAAGACCAAAAGAAACACTCAGAAGAACAATAATAAGAGAAGGAAGAACGTTGGGCCTAAATAATGTGCAAGAGCTAAGAGGAGTGGCGTCACAACGAACAACCTGGAGAGCACTGGTTTCTGCCTTATGCGCCGTGTTTGGCGCTTAAAGAATTTATTATTATTTATTATTATGTCATTCTGCCACTTTTTTTCACGTCCTTAAAAGTGTTTACACGTCTAACGCGAGTCGCGAGAACTTAGAGGCCAGACAGGGATGACCCTTTTTTTATACGATCGTGCGGACAATTCAGAAAAGCGCATTGACATTAGATATTTAGTACAGTCTTGGGGCGAAGTGATCATACAGAGAGTGATGGAGGGTATGTAAGTCTACTTAACGTCTGCTTGTCAAATATTATTCATGGTTGCATCAGGCGGATAACCTTTTTTGATTTGGGGGGGGGGGGGGGGGGGGGGGGGGGGGGGGCGGAAGGGGGTTACATAAGTTTTTAAACTAATCAGAAAAATAAGTACTTTACGTCGTCCCAATATTTGTTGACAATTCAGCAAACTCGGGTTTTCCAGGGCGTTTTATCTTCCCATACTTCCTATATCCACTAGTCATTGATTTCTTACACCTACTAGTCATGAATATCTTACATTTAATAGTCATGAATATCTTACATCTACTAGCCATGAACTTCTTACATCTACTAGCCATGAACTTCTTACATCTACTGGCCACGAACTTCTTACTTCTACTAGTCATGAACTTCTTACACGTACTAGT
The DNA here is from genome assembly GCA_024509875.1 of Oreohelix idahoensis. NCBI lineage: Eukaryota > Metazoa > Mollusca > Gastropoda > Stylommatophora > Oreohelicidae > Oreohelix > Oreohelix idahoensis. Next base: position 131,579 of record JAMPIV010004919.1, read on the forward strand.
CATGAACGTCTTACTTGTACTAGCTATGAACTTCTTACATCAACTAATCATGAACTTCTTACATGTACTAGACATGAACATCTTACATCTACTAGTCATGAACTTCTTACATGTACTAGTCGTGAACTTCTTACACCTACTAGACACGAACTTCTTGCATGTACTACTCATGAATTCTTACACGCACTAGTCAAGAACTTCTTACACGCACTACTGTCACAGATGGTTAGAATTGTCTGCTCTTGTCTGAAGTTAACCTGTCTGTTTAATTTTCTATTTCATGTTACCGCCCACTTATTCTGTCATTTTTTTATTTTAACAGCTCTTATTTTCTCTCCGATTCTGTCAATCTTGCGAGAGCACAGTTAGACACATCTCTTCGCACGTGCGAAGCGGCTGGATGTCTAACGATCTTTTTATGTTGGCATTCAGGGAAGCTAAAAGTGCCTTGGTCTCCTTGATGTGGGGGAAACAGGGAACTATTTGCTCCTCTAAGTTTGCGACATTTTTTTAATGCCGAAAAGGTCTCTATGTAGCAAGCGGCTAATTTCTATGTCCCCGGTCGTCGGAGAATTCTCGTTCTTTCATTTCAAGCCGCCTTCGACCCTTCATCCTGAACAGGAGCGAGTATCGAACGGGAGATCGTAAACACTCTTACGTCTGTGTTAGGTGGATCCGCACACGTGCGGGAAGCGTTCTTCGAACACCTGGCATTCTTCTTCGTATTAAAGTTCATGTCTCTATCATTCTTTACCAGTTGTCTATTCAAGGATTTTGTCACCTAGTGATGTTGTTGAGTTGAAAGCTAACAACTGTTAAAGACTGTAAATCGGAATTCCTTGATTTGGAAAGCACATTTGCTTAGTAAATTTTTCTTGGGTATTGTCTTGGTAGATTTATTATAAAGTTTGGAGACTTAATTACTGTATTTCTCTTAATAAAGATGGCTTAATATAAAGTAATTGTTGGGCATAACACGGGAGGTATAACTTCATTTCGCTAACTACCAATTTTAACCTCACTAAGAAGCACGGCAAGACAGAAGATATATTTGACAGATATATAAGTTGAAGACAGAAAGGGGGAGATGATTTATTTTATTTTGGTGTTGTATGTTCCATTTTTAATAGATGTATAATTAATTTTGTATAGAGTTTTGATACTCGTTTGATAGTAGTGTGTGTCATCGCCACACTAATTTTATAACGTCCAGTACAGTCCCAATTGCCTATGTTGATGTGGGCGCTTGTATTTTTCCATTCAAGTTGTGAATAAGTAACCTGGATTTGTTTGTAATGTCGGCATAATACCTAGTGTGTGAGAGGTCAGACGCGTGCGCCTGGGCAGGCCAGCCTTCACGCCTGGGTGAAGTTACCTGTACTATTGTCTAGACTTATCAGAGAGAGAAGGGGGAAAACTACGATAGTGGGTTGTGATTTCTGTAATGAATGAGTGAGAGGTGAGAAAGACGTGGGGAGGACGTGTTTGTTGTTGTGATGAAGTGAGAGAAAGTACTGTGTAGTGCGTGCTAGTAATGACTATGATATAAACTTTTTCTTGACTGCCTGTTTATTTTCAGCTCTTGTCCAACGGTTTTGTGTTTTTGGATCGGGCACTACGCAACATATCCAGAATTATTCGTGGCATGTAAATTCATGCGCCCTTAAGTTACTAGTCATGCAGTCTTCAGTTAATAGCCACTAGGCAGTCCATAGTGGATTATTTACACACGGAGTATTACAAATCACCAGCGCCTTGGCTGGTGCCATTGCCTTCCATTCTTGGAGTAACCTTGACCTACCCACGCACGTCCTGTCATCGTGGAGTATTTTGACGCAACACCCAGTAGAAGCTAGCAATTTTTCCAGATGTCATTATCTTTATCAGAGGTGCATACACATCGCGTTGTTCCTGGATAACCTGATATCCTAGCTGAAATTCACTGATTCGCTCCTGGAGTATCTATTTTGATCAGTGAGAAAAATTCGCCCAGCCAAGGGTTACAGGATTTCGCTGATATTAAGTGTTATTATTGGGGTTTATTTTCCTGTGTCCAGTGGGAGTTTAACTCCGTATTCCGAGGATATAAAACCTTAGGTGGAACAGAGTGATTTTTCCTAGCAGAGTAGGAGAGTGCCTGACAAGCTGTAGTGCCCTATAAGGATTTGGCCGCTGTCATTGTTTGATAGCTGGGGGCCTAACCCATTAATTTGGACATTTTAAGCGTGCCAGTAAGAGAGTGCGTGGAGAGGTAGCGAGGCGAGGTTGGCGTGTGTGCGTTTGAGCCTAGTGGTGTTATAAAGTCGGCATTGGCCATAATTTTGTATTTAATGATTTTAATATATCCCTGTAGCCCTCAGACATTGTGAAGGCTGTGACGATGAAACGCAGGTGACCCTGAATTATTGGATGATATGGTACTTCCCTCGCATAACATCTGTACCCCCGAATATTGTTGTAATTTTATCGTCAACGGGAATTCTTCCACCTGGGCTCATTAGCAACGCACAACAGAAATGTGGAACTCCACCTGGGCTAATTAATATGCGCCAGAGCATAGTGGACTCGTCACCACGTTTGCTATTAATATGTAGACTGTTATCTTCCGTGCATTTTGGACATTGCTTTGTCTAAAGGGGAGGTAAAACCACGCCTACTGAAACCTCTAGAGCGATCATAAGCAAGCATTTCGCTACACCTTTCTTTCGTACCTGCCTTAAAGGCGTTGCCTAAATCAAACGGAGGAAAGCGGCACGATCTAAGGCAAGACGATCCCAAAACAGACGACGCTAGTCTCTCGCAGGAATTTCACATCTCTGTGTCAACCAGAGAACCGCTAGAAAGACGGAACGAACGGGAAACCCGAGCGGTCAGGAGTTGAGTAATCGGACGAGGAACGGGCGGCTAGAATCTCGATTTTACCCTGACTTCAAGAAAGGTGTTAGATTCTAACATGTCCCCCCCCCCCTCCCCGATCTGTCATTCCATTTCATATATATAGAGACCGTGTAGAATGCCATTTTATCACTCGTTTGCCAGAGATTTACAGAAGCACTAGCTATAGCGAAATCTTGTTAGATTTCCCCTGGATTTTGGGCTATATTTGCAGTGAATTCTATTCTGCGCTAAACGGTATAATTGTGGTGGGTTTTGATGTTATGAAATGATGTTAATATTTTTCCTTAATGTACTGATGAGGCCAGCTGTGAAGATTCCTGATTCTAACAAATTTAGGGTTGAGTTATCAGGATACCTTTCTGCTACCACCTTATGTCCTCAAGCAGACTTATTCTTGACTAGTATGAATGATAGCTACGTCTAATGTCTAGGGATATGCAAGTGTGGTGTGATGGTACTTTAACAATAATACACAGCCATACAAACAAGTATTAAAGGTCTAAGATTAAAGGAAGTAACACCTGTGATAACTTTGTACAATTAATAATTTTCTGTATGATTTATTTGGTCCTGAACCTAGTATTCTTCTGGTCAGGACTTTAAAAATGAAAAGAATTCAAGATATATACAAAATATAAATTTTAGACCCACAGGGACAAGTGTCCAAACAATTACTGTTAAATTATACTAATAGTGTTACTAAACACTGTCTATAACTGGTTTCTACCACTGGATGGCTGTTTGGGATTTTTTAATCACTCCCAGTCTCTTTACCATCTAATATCACTGTTCATTTTACTATGGAAATATTTTATTTCTTGGATACAGGGGTATGCTGCTCTGATAGCTGATGTACTGTTAGGGTACCAGATATTTCACTTATCTGGCCCACTGGAACTGTCTGAATTCTTTCTGCTGAATGACCACTGCTCCAAAAGTAATAGGGGGGATACTGGCGACCCCTATCACTACTGGCCTCCAAAACGTCTCAACAGCTTTTACATAGAACTCTGGCACCAGACTAGTGCCAGATAAGACCCTGTAATAATGAAACAATGTCTCCTGGGTGATATCTTATTTAAACTGTGTTTTATATACAAAAGAGCTTACATAAGAAATAAAGAGCTGGGACATATCCGATGGACCAATCTAGCACATCCATTCCACAGTGTACCAGTGTTGTTCACATGTCTCTCCTACAAAGGCGGCACTGCATCTGCAATAATCTTATTAATCTTTCTTTTCTACCATACAATGGGATAGGTGAGCTGTGTTCCTCTGGTCACCTAAGAAAACATTTTATTTCACAAGACATGTGCATTTACAAAACTGGCAATGTGTTTCATCTTAATTCCCCTTCAAGCCCTGCATAAATCAGCTTGGGACCTGATTACTTAGTCGTGATGGCAGCATCTCTCACTCACATTTTTAAACAAAATATATATAAATAATGTCGGTCTTACCAGAATTGAATGAAAAAAAAACACAGGTACGTTGAATAGCAGATTCCAGATGTACTGCTGGCTGGACTGTGATGCCTATACTTTCATATATATTTGCTTTTATAAGGCTAATCACTTTTCACAAAATTCACAACGTCCTGCTCTCGGGACTATCTTCTACAAATGGCGTCAAGCCGTTGAATTTTCTTAATAATATGAAAGGCTTTGGCCAATAAACGAACGACAATTTTGAAATTTGAAATTAAAAGCAAAACATACTTGATTTTTGGACACTACCAAGTTTTTTCCTCTCTCATTCTTAGATCTCTACTGCTAAATATATTTTGTGTTAAGCCATCCCATAATTTTTCTCCCCCTTTTCTGCCCCGTTCTACAACAGACTACTTGTAACCTTTTCCTGCCTTTTTCAAGGACGCGTCAAAAAAAGTCACCGTTAGTGCAAGTCCAAACGAGCATGTGTTGGTCTGTCTGTACGAACAAATACCGTCTTTTGTCTATAACTTTATTTCTATCTGTCGGATTTTTGATTCGAAAGCATATTACCCATCAGAACAAGACCCGCTCTAAGACTAGCTAACTTTTATGATCATAAACCTAGTAATAAAGAATTCAATATATTTTCCATTTTGGTGTTCGTTGTTTTCTAAGTTTCCACTACTTGAATGTTATAAAAATCGCCTCAGATCTTCCTTTTTCCCGATAGGAAGTAATTATGCGTGTGTGTATATATATATTTTTCCACAGTGTCTGTGGTTAGAAATGTATTGGACTAGCGGGGTATTTTTAAATTTTCAAACTTGCGACATCGTTTTCGACACAAGCTAACGGCATGTCTCGCACTGTTGGCCTGAGTAGCTAATTCAAACCTCTAACACTTGACAAGCCGGCAGCAGGTGTCCGCTCTCTCAATCTTATGCGTTTGTGTGTTTTATTCTTTCTATCTTTCCTGGAACCAATACGCTAGTAGCTTTTTTAAACTTTTATCGTTAACCCTTGACGGGCGCGTTTTAAAGGCCAATACTACCAACGCGGAGATAAGATTTCTCAATATGTTCTATCCTACCTAAATCAATGCGTTTTCTGACGCGGTAAAGAAGACGCGGTACAACTTTACTAATTTTATTTCTTCTGCTATTATTTTGACTTTAATATATATAATTAATGATTTTATCGTTGCATCAATGTACTTCACCACACATCTCCCCACCTAAGAACTTGCCTGATGCTAGTTCCAAACAGTGATACACATAGATAAAATCAACTCCCTACGCCTGCTGAATACTCTGATTTGGATCACAGGGATGCCTACTGAGGAAATCTGCACCCACGTTCAGTGACCCCGGAATATATTCAATGGTAAATTGATATGGCTGTAATAATAACGACCATCTTAATAATCTGGCATTTTCATGCTTGGCCTGTGATAAGAATACGAGAGGCTGATGATCCGTTTGGACCACGAATGTTCTACCATATAGATAGATCTGGAACTTTCGTATTGCCCAGATCAAAGCTAGACATTCTTTTTCGCTTGTTGAATAGTTTTGCTCCGCTTTGTTTAACTTGCGGCTAGCATAAGCGACTGGGTTCAGCTCTCCCTCTGGTGACGATGATCTTTGCAACAACGTAGCCCCCAGGCCCACATTGCTTGCGTCACTTCTCACCACAAATTCCTGACTCAAATCAGGTAATTTCAAGATAGGCTTGCTTGTAAGTTTTTCCTTTAACTCTTGGTAGGCTGATTCACATTGGGCTGACCAAACAATTCTATCAGGATTTCCCTTGCGAGTTAAATCCGTCAGAGGAGCACAAATAGAGTTAAAATTTTTGATATATTTCTGATAGAATCCACACAACGACACGAAAGATCTCACGTCTTTCTTTGTTTGTGGCCTAGGTGCTCTCTGCAATTTTTCAAGGTTCTTGGGGTCAGGGGTCATACTACCCTGAAACACAGTATGTCCCAAGAACTCCAACTCTTTACAACCAATACAACATTTTGTTGGTCTAGCCGTCAAATTAGCCTCTCTTAGTCTATCAAACAGCATAGTCAAAGAGTTAATGTGTTCCTCAAATGTTTCTGTAGCAATGAGGATGTCATCCATAAAGTTTGTGATGCATGGGTTATTTAGTGGATCCAACAATTTTCGCATCATCCTAGAAAATACACTCGGAGCATTTTTCAACCCAAAAGGTAACATGTTGAATTCGTAATGTCCTTCCGAAGTGCTAAACGCCAAATAAGGTCTGACCTCAGGCTTCACTGGAATCTGATAATAGCCTTTGCTCAGATCCACCTTCGAAAAATATTTTGCCTTGTTTAGCCTGGCAAATAATTGATTTGTGTCAGGTAATGGATCCACCTGATTCTCTGTGACAGCATTCAGTTTCCTGTAATCTATACACAGACGATGTTCTCCAGAGGGTTTTCTCAGCAAAACCACACTGGAACTATATGGAGATTCGCTATGAGAAATAATTCCTTCTTTCAATAGGTACTCAATCTCCTCTTTCAAAGCTTTCTCCTTGGCAAACGGGATCGTGTAGGCTCTCATACAGATCGGTGTTGGGTCTACTAGTTTCATGTCATATTCTAACAAATTCGTGTGCCCCGGTTTGTCTGTTAACACGTCCGTATGATCAGTCAGAACCTTTTGAACCTGTTCCCTCTGTTTTTTCGTCAAGTGTTTTACTGACTTTTACATGTGCCGGTGTCTCACATGTTTTCAAGGGATACTCATGGGATGTGAGCGGTTCATTCTTCATCCCTGTTGCTATCGACAAGGACATTAAGTGTGTTCCTTCCTGGATTTCCCTGTCCAGATACTTCTTTAGAAGGTTCACATGATATACTTTCTCTTTCCCTTTCTTGTCGATTTTATAATTTGTTCTAGACACCTTCTCTAGAACAGTATATGGACCTTGCCATCCAATTTGTAGTTTGTTATGGCTGCCGGGCAGTAGAAGAAGCACCTTCTCTCCCACAAATAATTCTCTATCCTTAGTTTTCTTATTAAAATAGGCAGCATGTTTTTTCCTGGCTTGTCTGAGATTATCATTTGCAAGTTTCCAGCCAGTTTTAAGACGAGTGGTCAGCTCGTTCACATATTGGTATGATGAGGTAACAGTCTCTTCTGCCTTCTCATCTGTCCAGGTCCTCAACAAATTACATACGGACTTTTAATTTTACATACTTATTTTTTCCTGGCACTTGTCAGGTCCTTTACATTAGAAGCCTTGTGTTGAGGACATTTCTTCTTTGTGTCATCATACAAGAATCTACCCTTACCTATTCTTTTCCTGGGGTTTTCTCCCCCACTTTAAGTTCCTTGTGAGAGATCTCTCTCTTTTACCTTCACCCAGTTTATATAATTCTGACCGAGGGATTGTCAAATTAGTCTGGGGTAAAATCACTCTTTGTACTCGACGCAGAGTTGCCATTCTAACACATTCAAGTGAAGACTGTGTGTGAAAAGGGGGTTCCCATTCCACTTTGTCTACATTATTAATTTTATTTTTCTTTCCATTTTCAGGCCTTAGTTTGCCCCGTGGCGTTTCTAGGTCCTGAAGAGTTTTCCCACTTGGGGTTGTTTTCTCATGAAATATGCCGCAGGCTTCGACATAATTCTCAATAATTATCTTTTCATCTGGCCAATAATATTTTTGAGCTACTTTTTGGCAGATGGTACCTACTTTCTCGTGGTCCCCATCTTTTCCAACATGTAAACTCCGTATTACGTCTGCCCTAAACATCTTGGGAAGTACCAGTTGTCCGTGACCATTTGAACCAGTTCCGGCCTTCCTATATAACAATTTATTCTTTATGTAAAATTCTCCTTTGCTTGGAGGTGTATGGCAGTTACGCAATTTTTGAAAGCACGGCTTCAGTGACCTATCCTCAGCCTGTGCCTTCCTCATCTCTTCTGGATGAGTATTTATAGGTTCATATTCTTCCTTCTTGGACTGTGATCTGGTCTGCACTGTTGCCATGACCAGAGGTCTCTTGGGAGCCCCCAAGAAGACATAACGACACCCCAATATCAGAGGGTAGATGGGTGCGTCGATCACTGCTGCTCTGATTACTCCTTCCACATAGCGAGTTTTCACCGTTATCCTGGCAATGGGAAGTTTCATAAGTGGTATGTCCGTGGTCGCCCCTTGTATCTCCACTGTTTCGGTGGTATACTGATCTGGGTTCACCAAGTGCGCACTCACAACAGAATCAAAATCTAAGCCTGTATCATAGAGACACCTAATGGTGACCCCATTGCAGACTACATCCTCACACACTGGGGGGTGATAAGGTTCCTGCTGTCCAGTAGGTTTGTCCTTTCCTCCCTTGTTCCCCATCTTCATAGCAGCAAATCCAGAAGTTTTCTTATGACAAAATTTGATGTCATGACCTTCCCTCTTACACCATTTGCAATATAATCTACCTTGATGAAAAGGTTTTCTTTCATCATATTTCCTATCATTGAATTGTGGGTTTTTGTTTCTAAAGTCATTGCGTGGCCTATCGAAATCGTGCTTACCTTTGTTCCCCTGATCTTTGTTATCAAACCTATTAGAGTTTTGTGGATCCTTATAATTGTCAATCTGTTTCTTTTTAGCGCCAGCTACCTCTGTCTGCGCTGCCTGATACCTCTCAGCGACATTAAGTAACTCACCCAGCCTCTCTGCACCTTGTTCCATGAGAAACTTTCTCAAGTCTGGAGCCATGGACTCTCTCAATTGCTCAATAAGGATCATCTCTTTAAGATCTTGGGTTTTCCCCAGAGCAGTCCATTTCTCCAAGTACGTCTCTAAACGTGCAAAGAACTGGTGATAGGTCTCACCCGACAGTAGTTTGGCATTCCTAAACTTTTTCCTGTAAAATTCTCGTTCTTTTCATACCTTAGCAAAAGAGCCTGCTTTAACATGTCATAATTGTCTTGGTCGTCTTTGCTCATCTTGGCAAACACTTCATAAGAAGTTCCCCTCAGCCCCTGAGATAACTTTAAAATCCACCTTTCCTTCTCCAACCCATAGGTGGTGGCTAAAACCTCAAGTCTAGACAAAAATGACTCAATGTCAACGTCCCTCTCAACAAAATGGTCTAAATGGAACCCATAGCTGAAGTTGAGGCTCCCTGACTAGCAGTGGCATCGGAGGTAGAAGGGCTGGCACCATTGTCAGGAGCATGGCCTTGCAACTCTAACTCCCTTAGTCGTAACTCGTGCTCCCTTTGTAACCGTTTATCTTCTGCTTCCCTCTCTGCAGTCTGTTTTCTTTCCTCGGCTTCCCTTTCTGCAGCCTGTTTTCGTTCCTCGGCCTCCCTTTCTGCTTTTTTTTCTTCAATTTGGAGCCGCTTTATTTCAGCTTCCCGGTCCGCCTCCAATGCCCTATCCTCTTTGTCAGCCTCAATCTGCAACCGTTTTATTTCTTTCTCAACTTCTAATTTTCTTTCTGCAGCTAGCCTATTCTCCTCTCGTGCAATAAATTTATCCACCTCTGCCGTGACATTCTGAACCAACTCTGGTCCATCCATATTCATCTCTTTTGATTTTATCGTTGCATCAATGTACTTCACCACAATAATATATATTAGTTTCTAGTGATCAGTGGTCTAGTTCATTCATTTTTATTTCACTGGATTTTGTGTTGATTTAAATCTATTAAATTAAACCTATCTCTAAAGTTTCCAGTTGAAAATTTAATGATATATCTATTACATTATTTCCAAAGATAATAGGTGCTTAAACGTTTAAATTAACTTTTAAAGTCGCGAAGGAATTTATAACTAATTAATTAAGTTTTTCTAGGCAATTTTTACGTCAGTAGTTTGCCATACGGTACGGCGCTTATACCATTGGTATATAATAGTCTTAACGGTAAATTTATCGCGCTTTAGAATGTTATTTGATTTTTCGGTATGATTACATGTTTTCTATCTTTAATATAGGGTGATCATAACCTTTGACTCCCAGCAAAAACATTGTATTAGAGTCCTGCAGACTCGGTTCTTAAAACCCTCCAGAATTTGATGAGACTGTTTAAATTTTAATCTTTGTGGCGATCCTCTGTTGGGATTCCGCTATCTAAATTTTTTGCAAGAAAGAAAGCAACCCCAAAGAACAATCTAACAGCATCAATTGAAATTAAGATTTAATTGGAGAAGAACATTGCCAGATCTATTTATATTATCTTATTGTTCTACTGCAAAAGAAAATAGAAAAATCTTCTGAACACTGACTGTGCATATTTTCTTCACTGGATTTTAAAACCCTAGAAGTAAACCATACCTCAACGGTCAGTTGTTATCTTCACGCATTAAGAAGTATTACCATCAGCGGCGAAACCAATGAGACCACGCCATATTCACCACCTGTATCTAAGACTGTGCCATCCCATAGAACCTTCCTTTTAACATAATAAAAACATAGTACATTCAGGCTTCACCTTCCAGCGATTTCGAGACTGTACTAACGCATAAACCTGATAATCTGGGGCTAGACACGGAAGAAAAAGACACTACCTATGTCGAGTGCTTAATTGATGTTTTTGTATTTTCTATGGAGTGCCAGATTCTACGATCGGTAAGTATGCGTGAGCGTATGAGTGTTGGCCATCACGAGTGCGCATGAATGACAGGAGATTTATTTTGCAACCATTTTTAATTTGCCTACCTGGTAAATACTTTTACTGTATTCCCTGTATTGTTTCTCTAAGTGGGATTTTATAACTCTGTTTATTCCCCACCCCCCTTACCTTTGCATAGTAAAAGGGAAAACAATTGAGAATAACAGGACTTTTTCTACCACCCATACCTAGTACTGTAACAGCTCTCTTTTTTCAGAGTAATTAAATCTACTGTTGGGTTACATTATCTAATAACTACCTATCTTTGGACTGGGTTTATCTTTGTCTATTACAAGCGGGAAGGGCATATTAGATACCAGTCTTCATTCCCCTCCTCCCCCCCCCCCCCTTGTTACTTGTATTTCTGTACCTATGAATTTTTCTTGTAACAAATGATACATGTTGTGACTGATTTTAATGATAAATAAACATAATAAAACTCTCAGTACTGTGTTGGAAGGCCCAAGCCCAAATTACCCACTTTTGTTTTACCATAGTTCGTATATACGTAGCGTCCGTGTGTTTGAAGCACCAAATTGGTGTGAGCGCATGTGTATTTGGAAACTGGCAAATAATTGTTTAGCCAGGAGAGTTTAAGGAGTAGATTGAGAGAAACAGATTGTCGTAAAAGAGTCTGTCCTTACTCTCCCCAGCACTCTGTGAAGCAACTATTTACTTTCTAACCCTTAGTATCACAGAGCCTTCACCAGCATTCTTCACTCTAAACGGGACCACTATTTCTAAGACTCTTTCTCTCAAAATAAGTTTACGACAAAGGCATACGGGTGGGTTTTTTGTTCATGCTGTGGTATCGTTTTTGTGTGTTGTTTAATAAACATAAAAACCTATCCTGTAGTCAGGATCTCTTCTTTTTATAACTGTCACTGTATGTCATATCGTTGTCCCTTACTGTTGTAGGAGCATAAGAGGGAGAGAAGAAGATTGTCTTAGTAAAGTAAGTCACAGTAGGCTGAAGACGTGGCCCAACCACGCTTCAGAAGTCATACTGATATTTTTATCAGACAAATAAATACATTTTCATTTGTATGCGTACCAACAGTAATCTGTGCGTCACACAAAAGAATATGTGCGCAACACATACCTCTTCTCATAATTTCATTAGTGACTCTATTCTCATCTATTTCACAGCTTTGCATTCATAATCTGTCTGAACTCAGACATAATCTATACATAATTTATTCCTACCTGCGACAACTAGTCATGAACTTCTTACATCTACTAGTCATGAACATCTTACATCTACTAGTCATGAACTTCTTACATCTACTAGCCATGAACATCTTGAATGCACCAGTCGTGATATCTTTAACACACTAGTCATGTACGTCTTACACGTACTAGTCATGAACTTCTAACATCTAGTAGTCGTGAATATATTACATGTACTAGTAATAAACGTCTTATACGTACTAGTCATGAACGTCTTACAAGTACTAGTCATAAACTTATTACAAGTACTAGTCATGAACTTCTTACATCTAGTAGTCATGAATATATTACATGTACTAGTCATGAACTTCTTACATCTAGTAGTCATGAATATATTACATGTACTAGTCATGAACTTCTTACAAGTACTAGCCATGAACTTCTTACATCTAGTAGTCATGAACATTTTACATGGTTTAGAAATGAATGGAAAACCTCCATAGAAGCATCGAATCTTCAAGAACTGATATGGATCTACTGTCCTGGTAATGCCGGGGTACGTGACAATGAAAGAGCTGACAGACTAGCTTCAAGAGGACCCATAAAAAGTGCATTGGCCATGAATAAGGAAGAAATACAGAGACCAATTCATGTTCGTCTATTAGAGAATGACACTGCAATCGATGATTCATCAAGGCTTAGATTGCTGGAATGCGGCATCAAACGTAAGACCAGCAGGGATGGACAAATGAGAGGACGCATCCGCCGTGTATACACATAAATAACACATAAGGAAGGGAAACCCGAGGCCTGTAAACAGTAAATTAATATTAGACAAACATAAAGGTATGTTTTCAGGCACTCGTAAGAAATAAAGAAGTAGAACACTTGGACAACAGAAAAACAACAGACGTGAGTGGCTTACCCAGGGTTCGAACCCCGTACCTTCCGTACGACAACTATACACCAGTGCGCAACAGGAACAATTACAGTGGTATACACACATTTTGGTGCCTTAAATGTTATAGCTGTTCTTGGGTAATTTTGGGTTGCTGATTCCAAAAATGTAATCAGATTTTTTCTATCAGCTCTAGTTTTTGAGATAACTAAGAATGACCATATTAGTAGGGCAATTGTTATGTACAGTCCTAGAGTTAGGTGCTATCAGTGGCATTTTGACTTCAGTCTGCATTCATATTATATGTAATTACTGTGCATATATTACCAAAAATGTAATAAAACTTTATCACTAGCACTTGTTTAGTAAACACGCAAAAAGGATCTTTTCGAGGACTTCCTGGAATGTGATATGCCCGGACAGTCACGCTTAAGGGTCCAACAGTAATCTGCCATCATGTGGGCATCCCAAAGTCCCTGGTATCTCTCTTCCATTGTTTTTATATCTTGGTGAAATCTTTCACCTTGCTCCTCACTAAAGTCGCCAAGATTCTCCGGAAATAAATGTAAATGGTTATGGAGGTAATGCAATTTTATGCTCATGTTGCATCCAAGTTCACAAAATGCTACAGACAAGTAAATGTGATATTTGGATTGAGCAGGCCTCATTTATGTACAATCAAGAGTAAAATGTTTGGCACCAAAAAAAATTTTTTTTTGGGTAGGGCTGTGTTAGCATTCATACCCTTCGACATTTGCTGCGGGAGACTGAACACCTATGGGTTTGCCCGGAGTGTAATGACGTCGATTCTGATTTACAAAAACAATAACTAGTCATTAACTCCTTACATGTGCAAGTCATAAACATCTTACATGTACTAGTCATAAACATCTTACGTGTACTAGTCATAAACATCTCACATATACTTGTCATAAACATCTCACATGTAATAGTCATAAACATCTTACGTGTACTAGTCATAAACATCTTACGTGTACTAGTCATAAACATCTTACGTGTACAAGTCATAAACATCTCACGTGTACTAGTCATAAACATCTCACATGTGCTAGTCATAAACATCTCACATGTTCTAGTCATAAACATCTCACATGTACTAGTCATAAACGTCTCACGTGTACTAGTCATAAACATCTCACATGTACTAGTCATAAACATCTCACATGTACTAGTCATAAACTTCGTGCATGTACTAGCCATAAACATATCACATGTACAAGTCATAAACATCTTACGTGTACTAGCCATAAACGTCTTACGTGTACTAGTCAATGTAACTGTCTTTTTTTCTTGTTGAGGTGATCACTGGCCCAAGACAGTATACATGTTGTTAGATGTGTAGTGCGAGCGTATGATGAATTGAGTGTGGGTGCGAATGAAGACGCGAATGTGTTTAGGCTCGTATAGATGTAGATCCTGCAACCCATACTCTCACATGCAGTAATCAAGGATGCTTTGACACTGCAGGCATGTTTCAAGACATTTATTGACGGGAACACACATAATATCAACAGGAACAGTCAGTGTAACAAGGTCATGCTGACCTGACATCGATAGGTATACATTTGGCATTCAAAAAGGTAAACATCAGAATAGACGTGCATGGTCAATAGCAAAGTTCTTCAATAATGACAGTTCGTAGCGTCGCCCTTGGCGTCTCTGACTAAACGCGTCAGATGCCTTAGTTACCTTGACACATAGGTGCAACTTGGCACTCCCGCCAATTGCACATATCAGGCTGTAGTATAATAGCCGAAAGCACAGGCCTCGTTCTGACGTCGGCCGTGTACTTCTGTTAAATAGGTTATCATCAACCCTGCAGTAATACTTATTGTAGATAGAAGTTCCGCCAATCTGCGGCTCCCACAATATATCTTCGTCACTGGATTTCTGGACAATATAAGACTAACAGTCTTGGATGGCTACCTCGAGCACAAATATATAAGTTCTGAAATGGCGGATCCGTGAACTGCTGTTCACCCTAGGTAATCCTTTACATGTTCTGCCACCGAAAAGCGTAATAATGCATAAAGGTCGGTATTACCTGGTAAATGAATCCTCAGAACTACACAAGGAATTCTGTCGTCATCCCGACGCACAGAGATTCACTGGGGAAAACTGCCATAGCAGTTACTTCGAAGATTCTCCCCGAAAAAACAATGGACTCTTGGTCCCTTCAGAAAAACAGGACCTCCCGGCTTCCCGGAAGTATATCTCACTCCCGCTTAAAAAAACCTTCCCATAGGCCTACGCCCGAACTGACAACCTCTGACCCTAAAGGTCAAACACAATGAATGAATAAACAAGGGAAGACAACCCCTAATCAACCTGACATCGCAGGTAAAGACACAATTATACTTATGATACAAACATAAGCAAATAACTTGACAGATGACTCCGTCGAAAATGACAGCAACAGTCATAAACATCTCACATGTACTAGTCATAAACATCACATGTACTAGTAATAAAAATTACAAGTACTAGTCATAAACATCTTACGTGTACTAATCATAAACATCTTACATGTACTAGTAGTAAACATCACATGTACTAGTCATAAACATCTTACATGTGATAGTCATAAACATCACATGTACTAGTCATAAACATCTTACATTTACTAGTCATAAACATCTCACATGTACTAGTCATAAACATCTTACACGTACTAGTCATAAACATCACATGTGCTAGTCATAAACATCTTACATGTACTAATCATAAACATCTTATATGTACTAGTCATAAACATCTCACATGTACTAGTTATAAACATCTTACGTGTACTTGTCATAAACATCACATGTACTAGTTATAAACATCTTACGTGTACTTGTCATAAACATCTTACGTGTACTAGTCATAAACATCACATGTACTAGCCATAAACATCTCACATGTACAAGTCATAAACATCTCACATGTACTAGTCATGAACATCACATGTACTAGTCATAAACCTCACATGTACTTGTCATAAACTTCTCACATGTACTAGTCATAAACATCTCACGTTTACTAGTCATAAACATCTCACATGTACTAGTCATAAAGATCTCACATGTACTAGTCATAAACATCTCACGTGTACTAGTCATAAACATCTCACATGTACTAGTCATAAACATCTCACGTGTACTAGTCATAAACATCTCACATGTACTAGTCATAAACATCTCACATGTACTGGTCATAAACATCTTACACGTACTAGTCATAAACATGACATGTACTAGTCATAAACATCTCATATGTACAAGTCATAAACATCTCACATGTACTAGTCATAAACATCTCACATGTACTAGTCATGAACATCACATGTACTAGTCATAAACCTCACATGTACTTGTCATAAACTTCTCACATGTACTAGTCATAAACATCTCACGTTTACTAGTCATAAACATCTCACATGTACTAGTCATAAAGATCTCACATGTACTAGTCATAAACATCTCACGTGTACTAGTCATAAACATCTCACATGTACTAGTCATAAACATCTCACGTGTACTAGTCATAAACATCTCACATGTACTAGTCATAAACATCTCACATGTACTGGTCATAAACATCTTACACGTACTAGTCATAAACATGACATGTACTAGTCATAAACATCTCATATGTACAAGTCATAAACATCTCACATGTACTAGTCATAAACATCTCACATGTACTAGTCATAAACATCTTACATGTACTAGTCATAAACATCTCACATGTACTAGTCATAAACATCTCACATGTACTAGTCATAAACATCTCACATGTACTAGTCAGAAAAATAGACGCAACCAGAAGCATATGTTATGGAAATATAGACTGAGCAGTAGCTGACATTTAAGGAACAATAGACACCAGCAGCAGACATTGAAGAAATATACATGAGCAGAAGTAGACATTTAAGAAACATAAACACGAGCAGAGGCAGACATTTAACTAACTTAGACACAAACATAAGCAGACGTTTAAGAAACATAGACACAAACAGAAGCAGACATTGAAGAAACATAGACACTAGAGCAGAAGCAGACATTGAAGAAACATAGACTCGAGCACAAATAGACATTTAAGAAATATGGACACAAGAAGAAGTTGACATTTATGAAACAAAGACACGAGCAGAAGTAGACATTTGTGAAACACAGACATGAGCAGAAGTAGACAATTTAAGAAGCACAAACACGAGTAGAAGCAGACATTAAAGAAACATATACACAAGTAGAAGCAGACATTTCTGAAACATAGACGCGAGCAGAAGCAGACATTAAAGAAACACAGACACATGCAGAAGCAGATATTGAAGAAAAACAGACACGCGTAGAAACAGAAATTGAAGAAACGCAGGCACGAGCAGAAGCAGACATTTAAAAAATACAGACACGAGCAGAAGCAGACATTGGAGAAACACAGACATGATCAGAAACAGACATTTAATAAACACAGACACGAGTAGAAGCAGACATTAAAGAAAAGGAGACATGAGCAAAAGCAGACAATTAAGAAACACAGACACGAGAAGAAGTAGTCATTAAAGAAACAGAGACATGAGTAGAAGCAGACATTTAAGAAACATAGACACGAGCTGAAGCAGACGTTTAAGGAACAGACACGAGCAGAAGCTGATATTGAAGAAACATAGACAAGAGCAGAAGCAGACATTTATGAAACATAGATACGAACAGAAGCAGACATGTATGAAACATAGACACGAGTAGAAGTAGACATTGAAGAAACATAGAAACGAACAGAAGCAGACATTGAAGAAACATAGACACGAGCAGACGCAGACATTGAAGAAACATAAACTCTAGCAGAAATAGACATTTAAGAAACATGGACACAAGAAGAAGGCATTTATGACACATAGACGCGAGCAGAAGCAGACATTTGTGAAACACAGACAGAAGCAGACATTTCTGATACATAGACGCGAGCAGAAGCAGAGATTAAAGAAACACAGACACGTGCAGAAGCAGACATTGAAGAAAAACAGACAGGCGTTGAAGCAAAAATTGAAGAAACGCACACACGAGCAGAAGCAAACATTAAAGAAACACAGACACGAGGAAAACTTAGACAATTAAGAAACACAGACACGAGGAAAACTTAGACAATTAAGAAACACAGACACGAGCAGAAGCAGACAATTGAGAAACACAGACATGAGCAGTGTCGTGAAACGAAGTGTAACCCACTACTTTGTTAATCACTATGTCGAGATACAGATTTGCTTCAACCAATCAACTTGCACCGTTCACCAGTCTCTGAGACAGAATAAATTATACTGTTCACGCAGTTCACGCAAGATGGCGGCTAAAAACTGAATAAAATTAGGCTGTATGAGACCAGGTACAAAACCGGAGGAAACCAATCATTTTGCTCCGCCAGGAACCAACCGAAAGCTTTCCTCAAGTATTTACCTGACTATATAATCGGGCGGATTTTATGCTAACCACGCAATCCCGAACTTGACGCCAGAGATACCGACTGACTGAAGGGGAAGAAGCTGTCACTTTGATTTATAACTTACCTGAGGGCATCGACCTGCAACCTACTTCACTAAGTCGTGTCAAAACCTGGCCAGTTTAAAATCTTAGGAGGGTAAATATATTTACGATAACCGTTGGTATTTGTTGTGTGTCATTATACTACCTATCAGGTTACTGATTGTATCTTGGGGGAATTAAGTGAATAGACGAAGACTAATAGGACTCATACTTCAATCTATTGTCTCCTATATTCAGTCTATTGTCTCTGATAATTCCAAACTGCAAATATAACCATAACAGTCCTTGTTAGGACTCAATCTATTGTCAGTCTATAACTTCAGTCTATTGTCTCTGATAACTCAAAACTGCAATATAACCAAAACAGTCCTTGTCAGGACTCATTCTATTGTCGCATCTAACTCCAATCTATTGTCTCCTATAACTCCAACCTGATATATCACCAAACAGTCCTCGTCTCATATACTCCTATCATAAGAACATAACAATATGGTTAGGATATATGTTACCAGCTATTGTCAGAGAGGGCGTGATATAGTATAGGGGGAAGGACATTGTTGTATCACACCTAGGTGTACATATTATTGGATTTATTCATGTGTTGATTTATATTATGGGATGTATTCATGTATTAAATGTATTCATGTATTGAATCTATATTATTGAATGTATCCATGTATTAGTTTATCAGAAAGTATGCTTTGCAAGTAGACACCTGTCTTGTCTCGCTATTGCTAATTCATACTGAGCCATGTTGTCATTCATCCTACATGCATACATCTGAGACACGCTCATTTCACTCACACTAGAAATAGGTGGGCTTGAGGACAGAAATTAGCCCCTATTTTTGCTTTGTTACAGGTTTATTTGTGTCCTAAAAACCTGAGGTCGTATGTTCGAGTCAATCCCGCTGCCTGGAACTCCGCAGGAGCATAGAGGTTGACCAGACTCTACATCTTTGGTCCCCCTCAGTCTTGGGTGGCTAAAGTAACGAGCCTCAGCAGGAGTGTGTGAACCAAACAAAGCAGAACAGACTTAAGAGAGATGAGTACACATTAGTACCATTTCTGTCGGCATTGTGAGCATAGAAACTGTCAGTGATGAGAAAGTGAAATTAGCATAGCAAGAGACAAAAATAACAACATAGCTGATAAGTGTTACATCCTTAATTAACAGCACAGCTGATATAATTTTTGTTCCTATAATTGGAAAACTTGTTGTAATATATATATATATATATATATATATATATATATATATATATATATATATATATATATATTTATATATATATATATATATATATATATATATATATATATATATATATATATATATATATATATATATTTGTAAATCATATGTAAACTTACAAATTCATTACATTTCATTTTTTTCAACATTCACCCTTTAGCACAAGAGTAGATAGTGTATATACTAAATAAATACTTAGGAAATTGTATTTGAAGACTTGTCAATTTTATCATTGTTAAGCAACATCTGTTTCCTTGTTTTTTGATATCACAGTTAGTTACACAGCGGAGGTGGCACTTTATGTCGGTCTCCTCTCTACTATTGTTTCGAGATCAGAACATTCACAGCCGTAACTAATTTGTGATACCAGTAGTTCTCTCAGACACTGGGACTTCACCATTTTCTGCAGAAATTCTATTTCTGTAATTTTCAGTACTATACTGAGCCTACAGCCAAATAAAACCTCTCGCCACAAGCAGAAACAGACATTTAATAAACACAGACACGAGTAGAAGCAGACATTAAAGAAGCACAGACAGGAGTAGAAGCAGACATTAAAGAAACACAGACACGAGCAGAAGCAGACATTAAAGAAAAGTAGACACGAGCAGAAGCAGACATTAAAAAAATATATACACAAGTAGAAACAGACATTTCTGAAGCATACACACGAGCAGAAGCAGACATTAAAAAAACAGAGACAATATTAGAAACAGACATTGAAGAAATATAGACACGAGCAGAAGCAGACTTTGAAGAAACATAGATGCAAGCAGAAGTAGACATTTAAGAAACAGACACGAGGAGAAGTAGACATTTAAGAAGTACATGCACGAGCAGAAGAAGACATTAAAAAAAAAAACAGACACCAGCAGAAGTAGACATTTGTGAAACACAGAAACGAACAGAAGTAGACTTTTAAGAAACACAGACACAAGCAGAAGTAGACATTTAAGAAACATAGACACGAACAGAAGTAGACATTTAAGATACATAGAGCAGAAGTAGACTTTTAAGAAACACAGACACGAGGAGAAGTAGACATTTAAGAAACATAGAGCAGAAGTAGACATTTAAGGAACATAGACACGAGGAGAAGTAGAAATTTAAGAAACATAGACACGAGGATAAGTAGACATTTACGAATCATAGACACGAGGAGAAGTAGAAATTTAAGAACATAGACACGAGGAGAAGTAGACATTTAAGAAACACATTCACGAGGAGAAGTAGACATTTAAGAAACATAGACACAAGGAGAAGTAGACATTTAAGTAACATAGAGCAGAAGTAGACATTTAAGAAACATAGACACGAGGAGAAGTAGACATTTAAGAAACGTGGAGCAGAAGTAGATATTTAAGAAACATAGAGCAGAATTAGACAATTAAGAATCATAGAGCAGAAGTAGACATTTAAGAAACATAGACACGTGGAGAAGTAGACATTTAAGAAACATAAACACGAGGAGAAGTAGACATGTAAGAAACATAGACACGAGGAAAAGTAGACATTTAAGAAACATAAACACTAGGAGAAGTAGACATTTAAGAAACATAGACACGAGGAGAAGTAGACATTTAAGAAACACAGACACAGAGCTGAAGCTCTTCTTCTTTTTTTAAGTTGTTCTTCCTTTTCTTCTCCTTCTTCATTTTATTCTACTTCTTCTTTCTCTTCTTCTTCTTCTTCTTCTTCTTCTTCTTCTTCTTCTTCTTCTTCTTCTTCTTCTTCTTCTTATTATTATTATTATTATTATTATTATTGTAGTTCTTCTTCTTTGTTATCGTCTACTTCTTCTTCTGGTTTGTCGTTGTTATTCGCTCTCAAATAACCACTTTATCTCCCTTATAATGCTGGCCGTCTGTTTCAGGCTTCTTTCGTCACCACGCAGTTTCTCCCTGACTTGATCTCTTCTTGGTAAAGAGTACATAAACATATAAGGAGGGGAAACCCGAGGCCTGTAAACAGCACATAAATAAACAAACAACACACAAAGGTAGTTATCAGGCACTCAGTGAGAAATAAAGAAGTAGAAGACCAGACAACAGAAAAACAACAGAAGTGATAGGCTTACCGGGATTAGAACCAGGACCTTCCGAACGGCACCCAACCGCCTAGCCACGGCAGCGAATCGCCACTATCCACTCTGCCAGCTCCGCATTATTACATGCGGAGCTGGCAGAGTGGATAGTGGCGTTTCGCTGCCGTGGCTAGGCGGTTGGGTGCCGTTCGGAAGGTCCTGGTTCTAATCCCGGTAAGCCTATCACTTCTGTTGTTTTTCTGTTGTCTTGTCTTCTACTTCTTTATTTCTCACTGAGTGCCTGATAACTACCTTTGTGTGTTGTTTGTTTATTTGTTTGGTAAAGAGTAGTATGGTTCTGCAGTATGGACTCCTGTGTGTTCCGTATGCCATCTCAAGAGTACTTGCATATTTCATAAGATTGAGAACCGCTGTGTCAGGCTGAAAAATCCCAGAATTTTGCAACCTTTTCAATCAACAGTAACATAACTGCACTCAGTTTTGAACGAATGAACGAACGAACGAACTTTATTTTCAAAGGGTTAAGAATTGGGCACGCAGGCCCGTCTGACATTCTGTCCTTTGAGATAATTTCAGAATATTACAAAAATGTGGTTATTGAAGAACATGCGGCCCCTCCACTTATTTTTTTAATTTATTTTTGTGACAGCATCTCCGAGATATTAAAAAAAAAATAGTTTTCGAACTTACTGACAGTAAATTTCGTGTGTCTTTCATGCGAATAATTCAGTGCAGATTGGTCAAATAGGCGTAATGTAAATACTTTATTGGGCTTCCGGTTGGCAGAGTAGTAAGACCGCTTGTCTCTCGCGGTAAAGCTACCGGGTTCAACACATGGTAGTCTCACGCTCCAGTCCATCCAGCTGTAAACGTATACTTGAATCTTTCTTGAGTTAGGGAGGGCAAAGGCTGCGAGGAAGGAAACGTATCATCCTCACCTAAAAAAAGCTGGACCTAATATAATGAAGTCTATAACAGTTAACTCCTCTACGGCAGTTTGTGCTGTGGGTCTGCTATTTTATTATTTTCTTCTGTTACACTGAGGTGCCTCCTCATATTGATAGTATGACAAGAAAGAGTACAGGTAGCTGTGTGACAGAGGAGAGTATGACAAGAAAGAGTACAGGTAGCTGTGTGACAGAGGAGAGTATGACAAGAAAGAGTACAGGTACCTGTGTGACAGAGGAGAGTATGACAAGAAAGAGTACAGGTAGCTGTGTGACAGAGGACAGTATGACAAGAAAGAGTACAGGTAGCTGTGTGACAGAGGAGAGTATGACAAGAAAGAGTACAGGTAGCTGTGTGACAGAGGACAGTATGACAAGAAAGAGTACAGGTAGCTGTGTGACAGAGGACAGTATGACAAGAAAGAGTACAGGTAGCTGTGTGACAGAGGAGAGTATGACAAGAAAGAGTACAGGTAGCTGTGTGACAGAGGACAGTATGACAAGAAAGAGTACAGGTAGCTGTGTGACAGAGGAGAGTATGACAAGAAAGAGTACAGGTAGCTGTGTGACAGAGGAGAGTATGACAAGAAAGAGTACAGGTAGCTGTGTGACAGAGGAGAGTATGACAAGAAAGAGTACAGGTAGCTGTGTGACAGGAGAGTATTAGCCCTGGGGTAAGCAGCATCATTATTATTGTCCTTCTGACTAGTTATAGAGTTTAGAGAGATGACCGTAGCTGGCGGCCCTTGCAGGAAGCGTAATCAAACATTCACATGCTGTTGCTGCAGCAGTCTCTGTAGCAGTCTGTTTGACATAGTGAGGTGTCAACCTCAAGCTTAACCTTATATTGGTTGCGTTAACGTTTAAACAAATAAAGATGGGATCACCCAAGGCATGTAAACAGTAAATGAATATTACACACATAAAGGTATGTTTCAGGCACTCGTGAGAAATAAAGTAGTAGAAAACTAGACAATAGAAAAACAACAGACGTGAGTAGCTTACCGGGGAATCGAACCCAGGACCGATAAGCCACCTTTATGTGTGTGTAATATTTATTAGTTTGTACGACATGCCTCAGGGAGGAGTACTCATATTCTGTCTATCTTTCATCAGAGACCACCCCGGGGACTGCCCGGGGGTAATGCTAAGTAATTTAGTTTCAAATTTTTAGTTGAATATTTTCATTATCGTCGCTGCTATCATCATAATGTTCACTGACGTGTTAATAATAAAAATGGACTAAGGAGGGTTGGGCATAGAGCTGGTTATCCTATCCTGTAAAGAATTTTTTTTTACCACAAAAACGTCAACAAAAACAATATGGATAAGTCAACCACAGAATATAAGTCAAGAAGACGCTGGCGATGGATCGGACACACATTGAGGAAACCTGCTGAAAGTATTACAAGGCAGTCCTTTTTCTGGAATCCACAGGGAAAGAGAGGCAGAGGTAGACCAAAAAACACATGGAGAAGAGAACTGGAAACGAAAGTCAGAATGATAATGTAGACGTGGACAGGACGTTGATGGCACGGGACAGGAAGACATGACATGTTCGTTGAAGGTCTATGCTCCTCGGGGAGCTAACGAGTATTGACTGATTGATTGATTGTGTGGTAGGGTGGGCGAGATAATGATGATGATTATATTGTGATGTGTGATATCACTCTCTTGTCACACTCGCACCGACCCGAACAACAATAAAACTCTTGATTCTAGAGGCAGGGGCTATATTTATTTTTACAGCCCATTCAGTGACAAAGCAAACATTAAACAAATAAACTAGCGAACATAACACCAAACCAAACAAACAAAACACCCAACAGTGCCCGATGCTAATCTGAAGAAGCAAACAAAGCACAGAATAGTTAAAATCATAATATAATACTGAATGAGAAACACCACGCTCTCACCTGTCAAACTGTCCTACGCCGCCACCTGACACACTCAACTATCACACACACACACACACACTCATGTGTGTCATCCAATGCGACTAGTAAGGTGTTGTGCGTGGGGCTGGCAATCTCACCATGTAACACAGGTTGCTACGGAAACCACTACTGCAAGAGCACACACTCAGCTATCACACACACACACACATGCATGTCGTCCAAATGAGACTAGTAAGGTGTTGTGCGTGGGGCTGGCAATCTCACCATGTAACACAGGTTGCTACGGAAACCACTACTGCAAGAGCACACACTCAGCTATCACACACACACACACACTCATGCATGTCGTCCAATGAGACTAGTAAGGTGTTGTGCGTGGGGCTGGCAATCTCACCATGTAACACAGATTGCTACCGAAACACTACTGCCCTAGCATATGAATACTTAATATGGAGGCAAACCACACTGTTGGCCCCATGCTCCCTCAGGAGCGGAGAAGAGAAATATATACCTTGAAGTGAGCCCACGTGCTCTCACAACCATTCCTCACATAACCATAATTAAATAATCATAAAATGGACATAAAAATAATATTCAATTATATGTACAACAAATACTCTCAATAACGAGAATAAACCACCACCTCACAACTGGTCTATCTCAATATTCGTTACTGCATTCGGAAGCATGTCGTATGTGACGACTGGTGCGACTGAGAATCTCATCACACGAAACACATCGTTACCGAAACAAATCACTGCCATAGCATAAAAATGCTTCTTGTCGGCTTGTGATAGACACCAGCCACATTGGTGTTTCCATGCTCCGCCGGGAGCAACCAGAGAAACACATGTCTCAACAAAGGAGTGGCCTCGCGCTCTCCAGAAATCTAAATACATATTCTCACCTCACAGTAACCCATTAAAAATATACAGTAGAATTATGATAAGTAGGCTATCGTGAAATACACTCAATTACTTTTACATTAGAAAAATAAAATATAATTATTCTCGACTTAAACCAAACTGGAACTAAATACACAACGTGTCACATGGCGTAACATTATAGGTTTACCACGCGGGGCGTGTTATTCGCCGCTTTTTATACAGTCCTCGCCACGTGGCTACAATCTTGCTATTGTTAATCTTATCTACATTCCCGTGAAATAGCTTCATACTATATCTGCCTTTCTGATAACATTTCTGTCCAGTTTCATGTATAAAATACTCTCCTACTAAATTTGCCCGGTCTGATGGATGAAATACTTGATACTAAATTCTCACATCTGGATTTAGGCTTTGCGTGCCTAATAAAACCTATCAAACATTATTTTCACTCATCTATCATTTCAAGACTAAATCATAATGTCCTAAAAAGACATTTCCTTTGGAAACACATCTATCTATTTCACTAAACATTAAAACAGACTCGTGCTGAATATAATTCTAGAATTATATAAAATTAATTCTAATTTAAATTAACTCACGTGCTCAATGCATTTACAGTTTGGCTCTGTCGTCTGTTCTCTCTGGCGGCTGATACTAGGAAAGGTCCGCTGGTAGCTCGCTATCTCTTTTTATAGGCACTAGGCTAATCACTCACTTTACTGCGCTAGGCGTATTAATCTTGACTACTTAAATATCACACGCGATTATCGCTTAGGAATAGCGAAAACACAAATAAAACCTACAGCTATTTAATATAACACAATTCTACACCACAACTTAATTTAAATGCATTATTATGGCATTTTCATCAATCTTCTACTTCAGATTTTTCACAACCCAGGCTCGCGCCGTCACGTGATCTGACAGTCACGTGGGCCGACCGAAAATATATGGGCGACAAACATGCCTTGAACTGAAGTGGGGGTGGGGCCTCAGGGGTGTCTTCCCGGCCCATCACATATCTCCCTCCTGATTTTGTTGTCGTCCCGACAACATCACCACCTCTGGCGCTTCGATCGTAGCCTCTTAGATCGTTTGTGCTGCGTATGACTCTTTCTCTGCGGCGATGCTTTAGGCTGAGCTTCTGTCATCGGTACAACCCGGCTGGGGACTGTCTTGGTCGACATGTCCCTAGTTGTGCTTTGTCGGGCTGGCAGTTGCTGTGGTCTAGAAGATTCGCCTACTTGTGCCGCGTCGCTGCTGGCCTCTGACATCTGCTTGCCCGTGCAGCTAGCTGTCGCATCTGTAGGGGGATCGCTCTTAACGTGTTCTGCAGTCATTTTGTGTGGACGGTGGCTTACATTCCCCACAGTCTGCTTTGATGAGTCTCCTCTGCTGAACCTTGATTTGCACTCCCTCCTATCTGCTTAGGACGGGTTTCCTCCCCTAGACGACGCGTAATTTTCTCGGCGCCCTTAGTGTGACAGTTGTCGTGGCCATCTCTTGGCTTGCGCCCTAAAGGCAACCTGGCTGTGGCAGTCCGTCTAGGGAAAGAGCTTCTTGAGGGACAGGCGGCTATCAAATGTTCAGTTGACTTGCATCCAAAGCATCTTTTCAGGAGCGGGCCTTGTGGGCACTTGGCTGCCATGTGGCCTGAGAACTCACCACAATTATAGCACCTTATCTTTCTGGGCTTCCTCTGTGCCATGGGTCGCTTTCTGCTGCCCTTACACTCTTGACCGCCAATGCCGCATACATAAATTGTTTCCATGCCCTGGACCGATGGTTTGCTGTCAAACTCTACTCTCTCATTTCTCGCCAGACTCCGGAATCCCTTTCTGAAGATCTTGGTCTGATGTACAAATACATCAATACCTCCATCATCTGGCGTGATGAATCCCCATCCCCTGCGGACACTGTACCACTTGCAAACTCCTTTTCGCCTTGTCGGTGCAGCTGCACTGGTCGGTACTGTCAGCTCACTGCTTTCGTTAACAACAGCTTGACTCTCACATACCAGAACATGCACCTCCTCGTCGTGCTTTGGCTGTTCCCGTGGACACACCTCCTTGTCTTGCGTTGGCTGTTCCCGCGGACACACCTGTGCTATCTGGGATTTTAGGAAGGATAACTCTGCTCTGAGTGCCTCCTCCTCCTTCTTAACTTCTGCACTTGCTATCTGGACCCGTGTCTCAGGCTTTTTACTTCCACCATAAACAGCATATTCCCAAGGGAAATTCCTGTTCACCTCACTGACTTGTGGTTGCTCGCTGTAGGCTTTTTTTACAATTTCCAGTAACTTCTCAGGGCTGGCCTTGGCTCCACCTTGTATCCGTAACTCTCTAGATACCATTGGTGTAACGTTCTTCCATATCATGTCTAACTTGCTCTTCTGCGCAAAAAAGGCGCCACCTTCCACGCGGCCACACCTCCACAAACTTTTGCCAAGTGGGTCTCCCCTCTCCACTAAATAACCTTATCTCTGGCTCCTCCACGTACAATATCTTCACAGGCGCATTAATCGATGCCATCTTGCTGCAGGACCGCACTGCTGGGTGTTTACACTATTTGTTCGTCTGCTGTTTGCTCGGTGTCACTGTCTGCCTTATCCTGCCGACGACGCCAATTGTGGTAGGGTGGGCGAGATAATGATGATGATTATATTGTGATGTGTGATATCACTCTCTTGTCACACTCGCACCGACCCGAACAACAATAAAACTCTTGATTCTAGAGGCAGGGGCTATATTTATTTTTACAGCCCATTCAGTGACAAAGCAAACATTAAACAAATAAACTAGCGAACATAACACCAAACCAAACAAACAAAACACCCAACAGTGCCCGATGCTAATCTGAAGAAGCAAACAAAGCACAGAATAGTTAAAATCATAATATAATACTGAATGAGAAACACCACGCTCTCACCTGTCAAACTGTCCTACGCCGCCACCTGACACACTCAACTATCACACACACACACACACACACTCATGTGTGTCATCCAATGCGACTAGTAAGGTGTTGTGCGTGGGGCTGGCAATCTCACCATGTAACACAGGTTGCTACGGAAACCACTACTGCAAGAGCACACACTCAGCTATCACACACACACACACATGCATGTCGTCCAAATGAGACTAGTAAGGTGTTGTGCGTGGGGCTGGCAATCTCACCATGTAACACAGGTTGCTACGGAAACCACTACTGCAAGAGCACACACTCAGCTATCACACACACACACACTCATGCATGTCGTCCAATGAGACTAGTAAGGTGTTGTGCGTGGGGCTGGCAATCTCACCATGTAACACAGATTGCTACCGAAACACTACTGCCCTAGCATATGAATACTTAATATGGAGGCAAACCACACTGTTGGCCCCATGCTCCCTCAGGAGCGGAGAAGAGAAATATATACCTTGAAGTGAGCCCACGTGCTCTCACAACCATTCCTCACATAACCATAATTAAATAATCATAAAATGGACATAAAATAATATTCAATTATATGTACAACAAATACTCTCAATAACGAGAATAAACCACCACCTCACAACTGGTCTATCTCAATATTCGTTACTGCATTCGGAAGCATGTCGTATGTGACGACTGGTGCGACTGAGAATCTCATCACACGAAACACATCGTTACCGAAACAAATCACTGCCATAGCATAAAAATGCTTCTTGTCGGCTTGTGATAGACACCAGCCACATTGGTGTTTCCATGCTCCGCCGGGAGCAACCAGAGAAACACATGTCTCAACAAAGGAGTGGCCTCGCGCTCTCCAGAAATCTAAATACATATTCTCACCTCACAGTAACCCATTAAATATATACAGTAGAATTATGATAAGTAGGCTATCGTGAAATACACTCAATTACTTTTACATTAGAAAAATAAAATATAATTATTCTCGACTTAAACCAAACTGGAACTAAATACACAACGTGTCACATGGCGTAACATTATAGGTTTACCACGCGGGGCGTGTTATTCGCCGCTTTTTATACAGTCCTCGCCACGTGGCTACAATCTTGCTATTGTTAATCTTATCTACATTCCCGTGAAATAGCTTCATACTATATCTGCCTTTCTGATAACATTTCTGTCCAGTTTCATGTATAAAATACTCTCCTACTAAATTTGCCCGGTCTGATGGATGAAATACTTGATACTAAATTCTCACATCTGGATTTAGGCTTTGCGTGCCTAATAAAACCTATCAAACATTATTTTCACTCATCTATCATTTCAAGACTAAATCATAATGTCCTAAAAAGACATTTCCTTTGGAAACACATCTATCTATTTCACTAAACATTAAAACAGACTCGTGCTGAATATAATTCTAGAATTATATAAAATTAATTCTAATTTAAATTAACTCACGTGCTCAATGCATTTACAGTTTGGCTCTGTCGTCTGTTCTCTCTGGCGGCTGATACTAGGAAAGGTCCGCTGGTAGCTCGCTATCTCTTTTTATAGGCACTAGGCTAATCACTCACTTTACTGCGCTAGGCGTAATAATCTTGACTACTTAAATATCACACGCGATTATCGCTTAGGAATAGCGAAAACACAAATAAAACCTACAGCTATTTAATATAACACAATTCTACACCACAACTTAATTTAAATGCATTATTATGGCATTTTCATCAATCTTCTACTTCAGATTTTTCACAACCCAGGCTCGCGCCGTCACGTGATCTGACAGTCACGTGGGCCGACCGAAAATATATGGGCGACAAACATGCCTTGAACTGAAGTGGGGGTGGGGCCTCAGGGGTGTCTTCCCGGCCCATCACAATTGATTGATTTAGCGAGCACATTACTGTTCTTTTGGCATAAGAGACAAAATAATGACCAGTTGCAAAATATAAATATTATTATTACAAAATTTAAAAAAATATACCGCTCTAAATTAACCAAATAGAAGGCATACATAGGTGAGGGCCTGTTTTTATTGTGTCCTCGGTCTAACTCACCAGTTTTGACGGGAGCAGACACAGTTACCTCCAAGCAATTTTTTAAAAAAAAGTGTAATTATGAAATGATTACAAAGATTTGAGTATCTGTTCGCGAATGCTTATATTTGTGCAAAACAAAAACATTACAAATATTGTTCGAGGGCTCACAGAAGCAAGGGATTAAACATCGAAATAATTAAGCGCCCACGATTTTTGCAATTATAAATCCTCTTTAGAGACTAAACAATCAAAATCTTGACTTGCTTCTTTGAGCGAAATCAGAACGGTTTCTTAAAATAAATCAAAATAGGACGGGACAAAGGAACCTGTGATTGTCAATTTTCAAAATAATTTTGAAGTTATTTTTAGTTTATTCGCTTTATACTAAATATTTTAAATCTTTTGACAAAACAGATTTAATCGGTTACACATTGTCTGTTTGTTTTCTTCAGGCAAATTGTAGCCAGTCTGCTATGCTGGTTTTGCTAACTGGCTTTTATTGAAAATAGGACAACTTCATTAAACGAGATTTCTATGTTTATTGAGTTAAAATCGAAACGTGTCACGCTGTTTATGATGTTATTGTTTACAATACACATGTTTGTTTGTCATGATTGTTTGTGGTTCATAATTCTGATTTTGTTAGCTTTACTCTGATTGTATTTTTCGCAAACTGGAGAAAGAAAAAAAAAATGTACTAATACTGAAATAACGAAAGCTGAAAGGTAAAGAATTACCAGGTAGTGAAACAAAAGTTGTATGAAGTTCAGCGGTGGCTTAATGTTGCGTAGGCTCCTTAATCTGCCGTAGTGGCCCACGAATTGTGGCCAGTGGTATAGAGTAAATGGTCGTTGCGAAGGTTAGAGAACTTTTACTTAAGAAATACCCTTATGTGGTAAAGTGGGATGTTATAAATATTTATAGGGGACTTAGTGTACTGACTGAGATCAGCTGTGGAGGTATCTGTATCTAATAAGTGTGGTGTATTACAGATGACCTTACTTGCTACCACATTTATACCTCAGTCAGAATTATTCTGGAATATTGTGATGACTACGTTAAATGTCTAGGGTATGAAAATGATGAAGTGTAAGTCACAACAACAACAGACAGATAAACAATTTAATTTATTCCACAACACTTTGCAACACTGTGACACTCACACACATATAACACTCTATAAGACTATCTTAAATGAGTCAAGTGTTTAAGTTTAAAAATATATGTATTAATTCTTTCAATAATGGGTATCCTGATTCAACTACACAGTGAACCAGGAATCACAATCAAATGTAATTACAAGTATTATGTACACAGTTTATATATATGAACTTTGTATTGACATATTTTATTATTATTATTCTATGTGTGTAATTTGTGAAGTAGTAATATGAGGTAATACTGGTTTTGTTCAAGCTTGGTTGTTGTTTTTCATCATGACTTCAAGTGTTTGATTATCGTGGAAATAGTATTGGGAAAAGTTCACAGTTCCTGTCATTTGAACCAATTAATTGTCCCTCTGTGTTTAATAAAATGTCAATTTTTGAGGGGGGCACATAATGTTGAGCTACTCTGGCCACAGAAGCTTATCTTTCGTGATGGCGGCAGGAAAAGACTCCTCTGCTCGATTGCTTCACTGTGTTCTGGAGACACCTCACTGGTCGCTATCTGGACCAAGGAGTATGCTGTCAGCCTCTGGATTCAGCAAAACTCAGACCAAGTGCTGCTTCAATAACTTAGGACCACAGTCCCTGAAACAAGAAGGTTGTACCTCCTACTTCAGATCTAATTTATAATCTATTTCCACACTGAACACAATACATAACAAACACTGAGTTCAGAGCGGTAGGCCAACTGCTAGCTTCATCTGAAATAATTTACACCAGTATACTCCTCCCTAATGGTTACTACGCCTCTGCAATTCCAGCATTATTTCCTTCTAGTCAATAAGATAGGTGTCAGTGTACTATTTGGCAATTCTATGCAGTTTTCTTTTCTCCGACTCGTTCTGTTCAGGTTGGAGCACTATCTAGGCCTTGCCTCATGTTTGCTACTGAACCACGCACATATACAGACATAAATTATCAATTTACATTCAATTTTCATTAAAAAGATATCGAATATGTCAAGCTTACCACAATTCATGGAAATAATACACAGATACGTTGACTGGCGATGAATATGGCACAAATTCCGATCTGCCTCTGTCCCAGACTTTTATTTAGAAAAATATGATCTGGATCTCAACGCACTGTTTCTTAGTAAGTTTATTTTAAAATGTGGCACTGAACTGACGCTCTTAATTGACTATATTGGCGGGTCTAACCAATCGGGCCATGTTTACACAGCTTTTCAAAAAAAGTACCCTTACTACCGTTTCCCCTAACAACAAAGAATTAGTATTTGTAGTCCGACTAATCGTGTTTAGCCTTACATTTACTTCTATCCAATCAAATAGGATTTTACATGGTGGCCCATTTCCCGTAAAATAGTGGTTTCAAAACATGCCACTGTGCGATTATTTTTTTTTGGTGTTGTCTGACACCCTCACTATTTTCTTTTGGCTATAATTTGTTAATTCCTAGACTATTTGCGTAACACTTAACATATTCTTTGTCAGCAAGTCCTAAGGAACCCAAATATATAAGTTTAATGGGGCTAAGGGGCTGCGTTCAAAATATGCATTTTCTTCTACCTCCCGTTCACTTCGATACGATGTGGTGTCTGGGTACTGTCAGGCTTTCAGACATAAAACAGTATAATGTCATGTTTCCTAATAAGCGTTTTTCAGGTTTTTAAACCTAACTCTCGTATGGGTAGTGTTTTTTTATCACGGTCTATTTGAAAAAAAGTTAGTGCTTCTGGCCTTTCGCGCGGGGAGGGTGGCATTAATTGTATATCGCGAGACGCGTGTTAGTGTTGCATGCGTTCCTGCTTTCAGCCCTCCCTCTCTCTATCCTAAGTTCATCTGTCTTTCCGTTTATGTTAATGTAGTGTATAAAATGAAATTAATGGAAGTATTAATTTAGGTCATTAATCAGCTTGTGTATCTCAAGGTTTTCTTAGAAATGCAGTACACGTTTTATTGTAGAAAGCGTGTAGTGATGCAGTAGGCTTTACTATCAACGTGAAACGTTACAATTTGCAGACGAAGTAGAAAACAAGGGGGATTTTTGTACGCCATTGTGACAGCACTGTACTTTTACCATTTCTCTTTCCTTTTGTTGAATTTATGTGTTAGGCTTTACATTTACCTTTTAATTTATATATGTGGATTTAGAATGTTTCACGACAAATTCTCCCCTCTTAAAACAGACGTTATATGTCAGTCTATAATTCTATATACACATAGAGAAATTTATTATTAGTTCTGGGGCTTACGGTGATTATCATCACACGGATGGCGGCTTAAAAAATCCGCTCCCAGATTTGTTTTTCCAGATATATACTCTATGCTAAACTCAAATGGCTGCATAAGTAAGGACCACCTGAGTAATCTAGAATTTTCATGCCTAGCCTGCGCTAGAAACGACAAGGGTTTGTGATCCGTTTGCAACTTAAATGCCTTCCCATACAGATAAATATTGAATTTCTTTATCGCCCATATTACTGCAAGACATTCTTTTTCGCTAGTTGAGTAATTGGTTTCAGCTTTATTCAACTTTCTGCTAGCATATGCCACTGGGCTTAATTCCCCATCCAATGCATCTGATTTCTGTAGCAGTGTCGCACCTAACCCAATATTACTGGCATCCGTCCTTACAATGAATTCTTGACTTAAGTCAGGTAGTTTCAAAATAGGTTTGCTTGTAAGCTTTTCCTTCAATTCCTGGTAAGCCAATTCACATTGTGGTGTCCATGTAATTCGATCTGGATTTCCTTTACGTGTCAAATCAGTTAACGGTGCACATATGGAATTAAAGTTTTTGATATACTTTTGGTAGAAACCACATAATGAGACAAAGGATCTCACGTCTTTCTTGGTTTGTGGTCTCGGGGCTTTCTTTAGTTTCTCTAAATTCTTGGGGTCAGGGGTCATGTTTCCCTGATGGACTGTGTGTCCCAAGAATTCTAATTCTTTACATCCAACGCAACATTTGGTTGGTCGGGCTGTTAAATTCGCTTCTCTAAGTCGATTAAACAGCATATTCAGAGAGTCAATGTGTTCCTCAAATGTTTCTGTTGCTATAAGGATATCATCCATGAAATTTGTAATGCATGGATTATTCAGAGGGTCCAATAATTTTCTCATCATTCTAGAGAAGACACTAGGTGCATTCTTCAATTCAAATGGCAATCTGTTAAACTCATAGTGTCCCTCTGAGGTACTAAAAGCTAGGTATGGTCTAACCTCAGGCTTTACTGGAATCTGATAGTATCCTTTCCTCAGATCCACTTTTGAGAAATATTTAGCTTTATTTAGCCTGGGAAACAACTGACCTGTATCCGGCAATGGATCCACCTGTCCTTCTGTAATAGCATTCAGTCTCCTGTAATCTATACAGAGTCTATATTCTCCAGAGGGTTTCCTTAAGAGTACAACACTGGAACTATACGAAGATTCACTGTGTGAAATAATTCCTTCCTTCAACAAATAGTCTATCTCTTCCTTCAAAGCTTTCTCCTTAGCAAAAGGAATCGAATAGGGTTTCATACAGACAGGTGTGGGGTCTATCAGTTTCATATCATATTCCAATAAGTTTGTATGCCCCAGTCGGTCCGTTAACACCTCTGTATGATTATCTAGAACCTGTTGCACTCTCTCTTTCTGATTTTTCGTTAAATGTGTACTGATTTTCACCTGTGCCGCTGTCTCACAGGGATGTAATGGATATTCAAATGATGAAAGTGGTTCCTTTTTCATCTCCATTGCAATGGACAAGGTCAACAAGTGTGTCTCTTCCTGATGTTCTCTTTCCAAATATTTCTTCAGGAGATTCACATGATAGATTTTTTCTTTCCCCTTCTTATCTATCTTATAATTTGTTCTAGACACCTTCTCTAGAACTGTATATGGACCTTGCCATCCAATTTGTAACTTATTCTGACTACCGGGTAGAAGAAGCAGTACCTTCTCTCCCACAGCCAAATCTCTGTCCTTAGCCTTCCTGTTGAAATAGGCAGCATGTTTCTTCCTGGCTTGTCTCACATTTTCATTGGCAAGTTTCCAGCCAGTTTTTAAACGAGTGGTCAGCTCATTCACATATTGGTATGAGGATGTAATATTTTCCTCTGCCTTTTCATCAGTCCACGTTCTTAACAGCGTTACATATGGACCTTTAATTTTGTGGACCTATTTGTCCATGCACCGGTATGGTCTCTTCCACTCGAAGCGCTATAGTGATGATTTTTCTTCCCAGAATTATCATGCACAAAACGACCGCTACTAATTCTTCTCTTGGGGCTTTCTCCCCACTTAGAATTCTTGATGAGAGATTTCCTCTCTACATCTTCTTCCTCCAGTTTGTTTAAGTCCGATTGAGGGATTTTCGGCTTATCCTGGGGTAAGACATCTTTTTGCACTCTCTGCATAGTGGCCATTGTAAAACAGTTAATTGAAGCTTGTCCGTGAAAAGGGGCTTCCCATTCCATTTGGTCCACTTTATCAAATTTATTTCTCTTCTTATTTTCAGGCCTACGTTTGCCCCATGGCGTGTCCAGGTCCTGATCAATGTTCCCACTTGTGGGTGTTCCCTCATGTGCTATGCTACACCTTTCTACAAAATTCTCAATGTCCCGCCTGGCCTTGGGCCAATAATAATTGTGAGCCACCTTTTGTATGATGGTACCTATTTTCTCATGGTCCCCATCTCGTTTCACATGTAGGCTCCTTATTAAGTCTGCCCTATATGCCTTTGGAAGAACCAACTGTCCGTGACCATTGGATCTAGTTCCGGCCTTCCTGTAAATCAACTTGTTTTTCGTGTAAAAATCTCCCTTGCCTGGAGTTGTATGACAAGTTGACAATTTCCTGAACTAAGGCTTGAGGGTCTTATCCCCAGCCTGTGCCTTCCTCATCTCTTCTGAAGTGGTATTTAACATAATATCCTCCTCCTTTCTTGAGGTCGACCTGACCTGAAGGGTAGCCATTACTATAGGGTTCCTTCTGCAACGGTCAGTGTCATGATTGTTCATCTTACAATTTTTACACCATCTCTTTCCTTGGTTGAAAGATTTTCTTTCATCATATTTCCTTTCATCGAATTGTGGGGTTTTATTTTTATTGTCATACCGTGGCCTATCAAACTGGTGCTTACTTTTGTTTTGATCTCTAGGATCAAATTTATTAAAGTTCTGTGGTGCCCTAAAATTATCTACCTGTTTCTTTTTATTACCTGATACCTCTGCTTGAGCTGCTTGATATCTTTCTGCAACATTTAGTAACTCACCCAGTCTCTCTGCACCTTGTTCCATGAGAAACTTTCTCAGGTCTGGAGCCATGGACTCTCTTAATTGTTCTATAAGGATCATTTCCTTAAGATCTTGGGTTTTCCCCAGAGAAGTTCATTTCTCCAAGTATGTCTCTAACCGTGCAGAGAACTGGTGATAGGTTTCACCTGACAGTAGTTTAGCATTCCTAAATTTTTTCCTATAAAATTCTGCGTTCTTTTCATATTTTAACAAAAGAGCCTGCTTTAGCATGTCATAATTTTCTTGATCATTTCTGCTCATTTTGGCAAAAACTTCATAAGCTGCCCCACGAAGCCCTTGAGATAACTTTAAGCTCCACCTTTCTCTCTCTAACCCATACGTGGTAGCTAATAGTTCATATCTATTTAGATAGCTCTCAATATCATCGTCTTTCTCAACAAAATGATCTAAATGAAAATTCATAGCTGAGGTTGAGGCTCCCTGACTAGCAATAGCATCGGAGGTAAAGGGACTGGCACCATTTTCAGGAGCATGGCCTTGAAACTCAAACACCCTTAGTCGTAACTCATGTTCCCTTTGTAATCTCTTCTCCTCCTTTTCTGCTTCCCTCTCTGCAGCCTGTCTTCTTTCCTCGGCTTCCCTTTCTGCAGCTAATCTCTTGTCTTCCCTTTCTGCAGCTAATCTTTTTTCTTCTGCTTCCCTTTCTGCAGCTAATCTTTTTTCTTCTGCTTCCCTTTCAGCCTTTTTCTCTTCCAACTGGAGCCTCTTTATTTCCGCCTCACGATCCGCCTCCAATGCTTTAGCCTCTTTGTCAGCCTCAATGTGCAACCTCTTAGCCTCAGCCTCAATCTGCAGCCTCTTAATTTCTTTATCAGCCTCTAACCTTCTTTCAGCCTCAAATCTTCTTTCTTCACGTTCAATATATTTGTCACATTCCGTAGTGACACAGGCAATCATAACTTGCCCGTCCATTCCTAACTCTTTAGCAGTCTGCACAGCAGCCGATCGAAATTTGGCCAGGTCCGCCATTTTCTAACAGGTAAATTTATATAATGTCTAACTAAACAATACAATCTGTAATTAATTATCCAAGGACCATCACAGGCACTGAGAGCTCAACCTTATTTAATTCCACCCAAGGATACCTTTTTAAATTTTTATTATTCCCTGAAGTGAATTACCCCCAATATTTATAATAGGGAACGATTCAAAATCCCGGACAGGACCCCAATATATGTGGTAAAGTGGGATGTTATAAATATTTATAGGGGACTTAGTGTACTGATTGAGATCAGCTGTGAAGGTATCTGTATCTATTAAGTGTGGTGTATTACAGATGATCTTACTTGCTACCACATTTATACCTCAGTCAGAATTATTCTGGAATATTGTGATGACTACGTTAAATGTCTAGGGTATGAAAATGATGAAGTGTAAGTCACAACAACAACAGACAGATAAACAATTTAATTTATTCCACAACACTTTGCAACACTGTGACACTCACACACATATAACACTCTATAAGACTATCTTAAATGAGTCAAGTGTTTAAGTTTAAAAATATATGTATTAATTCTTTCAATAATGGGTATCCTGATTCAACTACACAGTGAACCAGGAATCACAATCAAATGTAATTACAAGTATTATGTACACAGTTTATATATATGAACTTTGTATTGACATATTTTATTATTATTCTATGTGTGTAATTTGTGAAGTAGTAATATGAGGTAATACTGGTTTTGTTCAAGCTTGGTTGTTGTTTTTCATCATGACTTCAAGTGTTTGATTATCGTGGAAATAGTATTGGGAAAAGTTCACAGTTCCTGTCATTTGAACCAATTAATTGTCCCTCTGTGTTTGATAAAATGTCAATTTTTGAGGGGGGCACATAATGTTGAGCTACTGTGGCCACAGAAGCTTATCTTTCGTGATGGCGGCAGGAAAAGACTCCTCTGCTCGATTGCTTCACTGTGTTCTGGAGACACCTCACTGGTCGCTATCTGGACCAAGGAGTATGCTGTCAGCCTCTGGATTCAGCAAAACTCAGACCAGGTGCTGCTTCAGTAACTTAGGACCACAGTCCCTGAAACAAGAAGGTTGTACCTCCTACTTCAGATCTAATTTATAATCTATTTCCACACTGAACACAATACATAACAAACACTGAGTTCAGAGCGGTAGGCCAACTGCTAGCTTCATCTGAAACAATTTACACCAGTATACTCCTCCCTAATGGTTACTACGCCTCTGCAATTCCAGCATTATTTCCTTCTAGTCAATAAGATAGGTGTCAGTGTACTATTTGGCAATTCCATGCAGTTTTCTTTTCTCCGACACGTTCTGTTCAGGTTGGAGCACTATCTAGGCCTTGCCTCATGTTTGCTACTGAACCACGCACATATACAGACATAAATTATCAATTTACATTCAATTTTCATTAAAAAGATATCGAATATGTCAAGCTTACCACAATTCATGGAAATAATACACAGATACGTTGACTGGCGATGAATATGGCACAAATTCCGATCTGCCTCTGTCCCAGACTTTTATTTAGAAAAATATGATCTGGATCTCAACGCACTGTTTCTTAGTAAGTTTATTTTAAAATGTGGCACTGAACTGACGCTCTTAATTGACTATATTGGCGGGTCTAACCAATCGGGCCATGTTTACACAGCTTTTCAAAAAAAGTACCCTTACTACCGTTTCCCCTAACAACAAAGAATTAGTATCTGTAGTCCGACTAATCGTGTTTAGCCTTACATTTACTTCTATCCAATCAAATAAGATTTTACATGGTGGCCCATTTCCCGTAAAATAGTGGTTTCAAAACATGCCACTGTGCGATTATTTTTTGGTGTTGTCTGACACCCTCACTATTTTCTTTTGGCTATAATTTGTTAATTCCTAAACTATTTGCGTAACACTTAACATATTCTTTGTCAGCAAGTCCTAAGGAACCTAAATATATAAGTTTAATGGGGCTAAGGGGCTGCGTTCAAAATATGCATTTTCTTCTACCTCCCGTTCACTTCGATACGATGTGGTGTCTGGGTATTGTCAGGCTTTCAGACATAAAACAGTATAATGTCATGTTTCCTAATAAGCATTTTTCAGGTTTTTAAACCTAACTCTCGTATGGGTAGTGTTTTTTTATCACGGTCTATTTGAAAAAAAGTTAGTGCTTCTGGCCTTTCGCGCGGGGAGGGTGGCATTAATTGTATATCGCGAGACGCGTGTTAGTGTTGCATGCGTTCCTGCTTTCAGCCCTCCCTCTCTCTATCCTAAGTTCATCTGTCTTTCCGTTTATGTTAACGTAGTGTATAAAATGAAATTAATGGAAGTATTAATTTAGGTCATTAATCAGCTTGCGTATCTCAAGGTTTTCGTAGAAATGCAGTACACGTTTTATTGTAGAAAGCGTGTAGTGATGCAGTAGGCTTTACTATCAACGTGAAACGTTACAATTTGCAGACGAAGTAGAAAACAAGGGGGATTTTTGTACGCCATTGTGACAGCACTGTACTTTTACCATTTCTCTTTCCTTTTATTGAATTTATGTGTTAGGCTTTACATTTACCTTTTAATTTATATATGTGGATTTAGAATGTTTCACGACACCTTAGCAGTAGAGTATCTGGAAGGATAGTATTCCTATGTAATAAGCTCTGAAGGATTGTGACGTATAATGGAAATATAGCCTACAGTATCTGACAGCCCTGAAATCCCGTTAGCGTTTTATGATTTGCTAGTAAAAGTCAAGCATTTTTCTGCCTGCGTTTACTCATTTTAATCCACGCCTTATTTCCTTGAGATGTAAACAAACGGAAAGTTTACCTACTTCCGCGACCTGCCACTCATAACTGGGAGCGAACCTGGTTTGTTTACCTGAGTTTCTCACGCGAGCTGATCTGTCAATCATCGGATATCAGACAGACGCACGTGGGATAACACCGGACATTTGAAGTGAGAACGAACGAACGAACGAACGAACTTTATTTTCGAAGGGTTGAGAATTGGGCGCGCAGGCCCGTCTAACATTCTGCCCTTTCACTCTCATTTATCTTGCATACTATATCCTTTTATTCCCACATATTACTTTAAGCATTAATTTAAAGGCATGCAACATTATAAAGTTAACATAATAGCATTCATTTACAGTATACAATCATAATAAAAAATGAGTAGCCTAGGTTTTTTTTTTTTAAAAATAAAGATAGTGACTTGAAAAAAATAATAATAATAAAAAATAAAATAATATAAACAAAACAATAAATAAATAAGTTATGTATACCGACACTCACTTATGCGGTCAAAACGTCTAATCTGTAGTATTTTTGAATGTGTCATCAATCCTCAATACAAGAATTACAAAAACACATTCTCGCTTACATCCATACATTCTTGGCGGAAATTGAAATAATAATAATAACACTTTCTTGCGCACTTCTGTAACAGAAAAAGTCTTTCAGCAGTTTAAAAAAAAAAAAAAAAATATTATATCTGCATGTACATCACCCATTTAAGCAAACGGAAACATTCACATCTCTAAAGTACAGTGGTATGCGGGTACATTCTCACATACATTACATTATGTAATAGTATTACATGGATATAAAACAAATTATTCCCATTAAAAACGAGTGGAAGAGGAAAAGAAATGTTGACCTATAGGTTTGCTTGTAAGCTTTTCCTTCAATTCCTGGTAAGCCAATTCACATTGTGGTGTCCATGTAATTCGATCTGGATTTCCTTTACGTGTCAAATCAGTTAACGGTGCACATATGGAATTAAAGTTTTTGATATACTTTTGGTAGAAACCACATAATGAGACAAAGGATCTCACGTCTTTCTTGGTTTGTGGTCTCGGGGCTTTCTTTAGTTTCTCTAAATTCTTGGGGTCAGGGGTCATGTTTCCCTGATGGACTGTGTGTCCCAGGAATTCTAATTCTTTACATCCAACGCAACATTTGGTTGGTCGGGCTGTTAAATTCGCTTCTCTAAGTCGATTAAACAGCATATTCAGAGAGTCAATGTGTTCCTCAAATGTTTCTGTTGCTATAAGGATATCATCCATGAAATTTGTAATGCATGGATTATTCAGAGGGTCCAATAATTTTCTCATCATTCTAGAGAAGACACTAGGTGCATTCTTCAATTCAAATGGCAATCTGTTAAACTCATAGTGTCCCTCTGAGGTACTAAAAGCTAGGTATGGTCTAACCTCAGGCTTTACTGGAATCTGATAGTATCCTTTCCTCAGATCCACTTTTGAGAAATATTTAGCTTTATTTAGCCTGGGAAACAACTGATTTGTATCCGGCAATGGATCCACCTGTCCTTCTGTAATAGCATTCAGTCTCCTGTAATCTATACAGAGTCTATATTCTCCAGAGGGTTTCCTTAAGAGTACAACACTGGAACTATACGAAGATTCACTGTGTGAAATAATTCCTTCCTTCAACAAATAGTCTATCTCTTCCTTCAAAGCTTTCTCCTTAGCAAAAGGAATCGAATAGGGTTTCATACAGACAGGTGTGGGGTCTATCAGTTTCATATCATATTCCAATAAGTTTGTATGCCCCGGTCGGTCCGTTAACACCTCTGTATGAAAGTTTCAATTATTTAGGCATTAAAATGACTCAGGATGGTGACACAACAAGAGAAATCCATACTAGAATTGCTTTGGCAGCTAGCGCCTTCAATAGATTATCTAACATTTGGAAATTACGATATTTGAATATACATACCAAGCTTCGTCTGTTTAATTCAAATGTTATCTCAGTGTTAACATACGGCTGTGAGAGTTGGAAAATAACAAAATCATTGGAGAACAAGCTGAATACATTCGAGAACAAATGTCTTAGAAAACTCATGAACATCAGTTGGAAAGAATTCAAGACTAATCGACAAATAAGAGAAGACTCTAGGCAGAAATATGTCTCCGACTATATAAGGAAAAGACGATGGTCATATATCGGTCATGTCCTACGAATGCAAAACAACAGAATACCACTACAGGCGCTCACTTGGGTTCCTGAGGGTAAGCGGAAAAAAAGGA
This sequence comes from Oreohelix idahoensis, assembly GCA_024509875.1. Taxonomy (NCBI): domain Eukaryota; kingdom Metazoa; phylum Mollusca; class Gastropoda; order Stylommatophora; family Oreohelicidae; genus Oreohelix; species Oreohelix idahoensis. The sequence continues at coordinate 174,617 of JAMPIV010004919.1, forward strand.
AGACCAAAAGAAACACTCAGAAGAACAATAATAAGAGAAGGAAGAACGTTGGGCCTAAATAATGTGCAAGAGCTAAGAGGAGTGGCGTCACAACGAACAACCTGGAGAGCACTGGTTTCTGCCTTATGCGCCGTGTTTGGCGCTTAAAGAATTTATTATTATTATTATTATGATTATCTAGAACCTGTTGCACTCTCTCTTTCTGATTTTTCGTTAAATGTGTACTGATTTTCACCTGTGCCGCTGTCTCACAGGGATGTAATGGATATTCAAATGATGAAAGTGGTTCCTTTTTCATCTCCATTGCAATGGACAAGGTCAACAAGTGTGTCTCTTCCTGATGTTCTCTTTCCAAATATTTCTTCAGGAGATTCACATGATAGATTTTTTCTTTCCCCTTCTTATCTATCTTATAATTTGTTCTAGACACCTTCTCTAGAACTGTATATGGACCTTGCCATCCAATTTGTAACTTATTCTGACTACCGGGTAGAAGAAGCAGTACCTTCTCTCCCACAGCCAAATCTCTGTCCTTAGCCTTCCTGTTGAAATAGGCAGCATGTTTCTTCCTGGCTTGTTTCAAATTTTCATTGGCAAGTTTCCAGCCAGTTTTTAAACGAGTGGTCAGCTCATTCACATATTGGTATGAGGATGTAATAATTTCCTCTGCCTTTTCATCAGTCCACGTTCTTAACAGCGTTACATATGGACCTTTAATTTTGTGGACCTATTTGTCCATGCACCGGTATGGTCTCTTCCACTCGAAGCGCTATAGTGATGATTTTTCTTCCCAGAATTATCATGCACAAAACGACCGCTACCAATTCTTCTCTTGGGGCTTTCTCCCCACTTAGAATTCTTGATGAGAGATTTCCTCTCTACATCTTCTTCCTCCAGTTTGTTTAAGTCCGATTGAGGGATTTTCGGCTTATCCTGGGGTAAGACATCTTTTTGCACTCTCTGCATAGTGGCCATTGTAAAACAGTTAATTGAAGCTTGTCCGTGAAAAGGGGCTTCCCATTCCATTTGGTCCACTTTATCAAATTTATTTCTCTTCTTATTTTCAGGCCTACGTTTGCCCCATGGCGTGTCCAGGTCCTGATCAATGTTCCCACTTGTGGGTGTTCCCTCATGTGCTATGCTACACCTTTCTACAAAATTCTCAATGTCCCGCCTGGCCTTGGGCCAATAATAATTGTGAGCCACCTTTTGTATGATGGTACCTATTTTCTCATGGTCCCCATCTCGTTTCACATGTAGGCTCCTTATTAAGTCTGCCCTATATGCCTTTGGAAGAACCAACTGTCCGTGACCATTGGATCTAGTTCCGGCCTTCCTGTAAATCAACTTGTTTTTCATGTAAAAATCTCCCTTGCCTGGAGTTGTATGACAAGTTGACAATTTCCTGAACTAAGGCTTGAGGGTCTTATCCCCAGCCTGTGCCTTCCTCATCTCTTCTGAAGTGGTATTTAACATAATATCCTCCTCCTTTCTTGAGGTCGACCTGACCTGAAGGGTAGCCATTACTATAGGGTTCCTTCTGCAACGGTCAGTGTCATGATTGTTCATCTTACAATTTTTACACCATCTCTTTCCTTGGTTGAAAGATTTTCTTTCATCATATTTCCTTTCATCGAATTGTGGGGTTTTATTTTTATTGTCATACCGTGGCCTATCAAACTGGTGCTTACTTTTGTTTTGATCTCTAGGATCAAATTTATTAAAGTTCTGTGGTGCCCTAAAATTATCTACCTGTTTCTTTTTATTACCTGATACCTCTGCTTGAGCTGCTTGATATCTTTCTGCAACATTTAGTAACTCACCCAGTCTCTCTGCACCTTGTTCCATGAGAAACTTTCTCAGGTCTGGAGCCATGGACTCTCTTAATTGTTCTATAAGGATCATTTCCTTAAGATCTTGGGTTTTCCCCAGAGAAGTCCATTTCTCAAGTATGTCTCTAACCGTGCAGAGAACTGGTGATAGGTTTCACCTGACAGTAGTTTTGCATTCCTAAATTTTTTCCTATAAAATTCTGCGTTCTTTTCATATCTTAACAAAAGAGCCTGCTTTAGCATGTCATAATTTTCTTGATCATTTCTGCTCATTTTGGCAAAAACTTCATAAGCTGCCCCACGAAGCCCTTGAGATAACTTTAAGCTCCACCTTTCTCTCTCTAACCCATACGTGGTAGCTAATAGTTCATATCTATTTAGATAGCTCTCAATATCATCGTCTTTCTCAACAAAATGATCTAAATGAAAATTCATAGCTGAGGTTGAGGCTCCCTGACTAGCAATAGCATCGGAGGTAAAGGGACTGGCACCATTTTCAGGAGCATGGCCTTGAAACTCAAACTCCCTTAGTCGTAACTCATGTTCCCTTTGTAATCTCTTCTCCTCCTTTTCTGCTTCCCTCTCTGCAGCCTGTCTTCTTTCCTCGGCTTCCCTTTCTGCAGCTAATCTCTTGTCTTCCCTTTCTGCAGCTAATCTTTTTTCTTCTGCTTCCCTTTCTGCAGCTAATCTTTTTTCTTCTGCTTCCCTTTCAGCCTTTTTCTCTTCCAACTGGATCCTCTTTATTTCCGCCTCACGATCCGCATCCAATGCTTTAGCCTCTTTGTCAGCCTCAATGTGCAACCTCTTAGCCTCAGCCTCAATCTGCAGCCTCTTAATTTCTTTATCAGCCTCTAACCTTCTTTCAGCCTCAAATCTTCTTTCTTCACGTTCAATATATTTGTCACATTCCGCAGTGACACAGGCAATCATAACTTGCCCGTCCATTCCTAACTCTTTAGCAGTCTGCACAGCAGCAGATCGAAATTTGGCCAGGTCCGCCATTTTCTAACAGGTAAATTTATATAATGTCTAACTAAACAATACAATCTGTAATTAATTATCCAAGGACCACCACAGGCACTGAGAGCTCAACCTTATTTAATTCCACCCAAGGATACCTTTTTAAATTTTTATTATTCCCTGAAGTGAATTACCTCCAATATTTATAATAGGGAACGATTCAAAATCCCGGACAGGACCCCAATATATGTGGTAAAGTGGGATGTTATAAATATTTATAGGGGACTTAGTGTACTGACTGAGATCAGCTGTGAAGGTATCTGTATCTAATAAGTGTGGTGTATTACAGATGACCTTACTTGCTACCACATTTATACCTCAGTCAGAATTATTCTGGAATATTGTGATGACTACGTTAAATGTCTAGGGTATGAAAATGATGAAGTGTAAGTCACAACAACAACAGACAGATAAACAATTTAATTTATTCCACAACACTTTGCAACACTGTGACACTCACACACATATAACACTCTATAAGACTATCTTAAATGAGTCAAGTGTTTAAGTTTAAAAATATATGTATTAATTCTTTCAATAATGGGTATCCTGATTCAACTACACAGTGAACCAGGAATCACAATCAAATGTAATTACAAGTATTATGTACACAGTTTATATATATGAACTTTGTATTGACATATTTTATTATTATTATTCTATGTGTGTAATTTGTGAAGTAGTAATATGAGGTAATACTGGTTTTGTTCAAGCTTGGTTGTTGTTTTTCATCATGACTTCAAGTGTTTGATTATCGTGAAAATAGTATTGGGAAAAGTTCACAGTTCCTGTCATTTGAACCAATTAATTGTCCCTCTGTGTTTAATAAAATGTCAATTTTTGAGGGGGCACATAATGTTGAGCTACTCTGGCCACAGAAGCTTATCTTTCGTTATGGCGGCAGGAAAAGACTCCTCTGCTCGATTGCTTCACTGTGTTCTGGAGACACCTCACTGGTCGCTATCTGGACCAAGGAGTATGCTGTCAGCCTCTGGATTCAGCAAAACTCAGACCAGGTGCTGCTTCAGTAACTTAGGACCACAGTCCCTGAAACAAGAAGGTTGTACCTCCTACTTCAGATCTAATTTATAATCTATTTCCACACTGAACACAATACATAACAAACACTGAGTTCAGAGCGGTAGGCCAACTGCTAGCTTCATCTGAAACAATTTACACCAGTATACTCCTCCCTAATGGTTACTACGCCTCTGCAATTCCAGCATTATTTCCTTCTAGTCAATAAGATAGGTGTCAGTGTACTATTTGGCAATTCCATGCAGTTTTCTTTTCTCCGACACGTTCTGTTCAGGTTGGAGCACTATCTAGGCCTTGCCTCATGTTTGCTACTGAACCACGCACATATACAGACATAAATTATCAATTTACATTCAATTTTCATTAAAAAGATATCGAATATGTCAAGCTTACCACAATTCATGGAAATAATACACAGATACGTTGACTGGCGATGAATATGGCACAAATTCCGATCTGCCTCTGTCCCAGACTTTTATTTAGAAAAATATGATCTGGATCTCAACGCACTGTTTCTTAGTAAGTTTATTTTAAAATGTGGCACTGAACTGACGCTCTTAATTGACTATATTGGCGGGTCTAACCAATCGGGCCATGTTTACACAGCTTTTCAAAAAAGTACCCTTACTACCGTTTCCCCTAACAACAAAGAATTAGTATCTGTAGTCCGACTAATCGTGTTTAGCCTTACATTTACTTCTATCAAATCAAATAGGATTTTACATGGTGGCCCATTTCCCGTAAAATAGTGGTTTCAAAACATGCCACTGTGCGATTATTTTTTGGTGTTGTCTGACACCCTCACTATTTTCTTTTGGCTATAATTTGTTAATTCCTAAACTATTTGCGTAACACTTAACATATTCTTTGTCAGCAAGTCCTAAGGAACCTAAATATATAAGTTTAATGGGGCTAAGGGGCTGCGTTCAAAATATGCATTTTCTTCTACCTCCCGTTCACTTCGATACGATGTGGTGTCTGGGTATTGTCAGGCTTTCAGACATAAAACAGTATAATGTCATGTTTCCTAATAAGCGTTTTTCAGGTTTTTAAACCTAACTCTCGTATGGGTAGTGTTTTTTATCACGGTCTATTTGAAAAAAAAGTTAGTGCTTCTGGCCTTTCGCGCGGGGAGGGTGGCATTAATTGTATATCGCGAGACGCGTGTTAGTGTTGCATGCGTTCCTGCTTTCAGCCCTCCCTCTCTCTATCCTAAGTTCATCTGTCTTTCCGTTTATGTTAACGTAGTGTATAAAATGAAATTAATGGAAGTATTAATTTAGGTCATTAATCAGCTTGCGTATCTCAAGGTTTTCTTAGAAATGCAGTACACGTTTTATTGTAGAAAGCGTGTAGTGATGCAGTAGGCTTTACTATCAACGTGAAACGTTACAATTTGCAGACGAAGTAGAAAACAAGGGGGATTTTTTGTACGCCATTGTGACAGCACTGTACTTTTACCATTTCTCTTTCCTTTTATTGAATTTATGTGTTAGGCTTTACATTTACCTTTTAATTTATATATGTGGATTTAGAATGTTTCACGACACCTTAGCAGTAGAGTATCTGGAAGGATAGTATTCCTATGTAATAAGCTCTGAAGGATTGTGACGTATAATGGAAATATAGCCTACAGTATCTGACAGCCCTGAAATCCCGTTAGCGTTTTATGATTTGCTAGTAAAAGTCAAGCATTTTTCTGCCTGCGTTTACTCATTTTAATCCACGCCTTATTTCCTTGAGATGTAAACAAACGGAAAGTTTACCTACTTCCGCGACCTGCCACTCATAACTGGGAGCGAACCTGGTTTGTTTACCTGAGTTTCTCACGCGAGCTGATCTGTCAATCATCGGATATCAGACAGACGCACGTGGGATAACACCGGACATTTGAAGTGAGAACAAACGAACGAACGAACGAACTTTATTTTCGAAGGGTTGAGAATTGGGCACGCAGGCCCGTCTAACATTCTGCCCTTTCACTCTCATTTATCTTGCATACTATATCCTTTTATTCCCACATATTACTTTAAGCATTAATTTAAAGGCATGCAACATTATAAAGTTAACATAATAGCATTCATTTACAGTATACAATCATAATAAAAAATGAGTAGCCTAGGTTTTTTTTTTTTTTTAAATAAAGATAGTGACTGAAAAAAAATAATAATAATAATAAAAAATAAAATAATATAAACAAAACAATAAATAAATAAGTTATGTATACCGACACTCACTTATGCGGTCAAAACGTCTAATCTGTAGTATTTTTGAATGTGTCATCAATCCTCAATACAAGAAATACAAAAACACATTCTCGCTTACATCCATACATTCTTGGCGGAAATTGAAATAATAATAATAACACTTTCTTGCGCACTTCTGTAACAGAAAAAGTCTTTCAGCAGTTTAAAAAAAAAAAAAAAAAAATTATATCTGCATGTACATCACCCATTTAAGCAAACGGAAACATTCACATCTCTAAAGTACAGTGGTATGCGGGTACATTCTCACATACATTACATTATATAATAGTATTACATGGATATAAAACAAATTATTCCCATTAAAAACGAGCGGAAGAGGAAAAGATATGTTGACCTATGGATGAGATGTTGACAGGCAAATGATGTTTCTATGGGGGTAGATAATCAGTGTTTAGGAAGTGTTTGAAAAGCGCTTTGTTAAATGAATATTGTGTAGGTAGGCTTTTTAGGTGGTGTGGAAGGCTGTTCCATAAGTATTCTCCAGAGTAGGCTAGACTCTGTTTGAACAGGTCGATCCTAGGTTTGGGCAGACGTAACTGATGTAATTGTAGTCCCTCTCTTCTACTGGTTTGAAAGAATGATCGTAGGTACGGCGGAGCATTGTTTGATAGAATTGCGTGGGTCAGCTTGGCTTTGTTGTAGAGAAGACGTTTTTTCAGGGACAGTATTGTGGGTTCTTTTCCTGTCCTTGTGTGTGATATCGTGCGATTATCGGTGATCAGACGTATTGCTCTCTTATGCAGGGAGTGCAGTCTCTTTGAGGTGGAAGCAGGGCAACCATCCCATAGTGTAGAGCAGTAATCTAGATGTGTCTGTATATGTGAGGTGTAGAACAATAGTCTAGTGTCTGCGTCTAAGAAGTGTTTTATTTTGGCTAGCTGGTACGTCTTTTGAGCTAAGTGTTTGGTTAAATTCCGTACATGGGAGTTCCACGTTAAGTGCTGGTCAATCGTGATTCCTAGAACTTTGTGTTCTGTTACATGTTCAATTTGTATTGATTCCGCGTGTACCTGTAGCGATCTGACGCTCGGGCAGAGAAATTTTCCCAAGGGACCCTTTGATGTTCGTACATACAGGAGGAGACAAATCTTTGATCTCCAGAAACTGGGAAAATCTCGGAAGGAAACCGGTTACACGGTTCCAAGTCTCTGTTGTCGATTAGCAACGCCGACAGAGAGACCGTGAAAACCTTTTATCTGGGAAAACGTAGTCTCCTGATTTTCTGCTATGCGCTATAGTGTGAAAAGTAACGTCATCTATAGATCAGAGCGATAATAATGTATATAAACTGTGGCTCCCCAAACCAGTTATTAGTTGTTGCTCAGAATTTTGGATAGTCTAAAACACGTAGTCTAGAACCATTGTGGTAGACATGTTAATAGCATTTCGTGGGGATTTTCAATTCTGATTTGTGGTAATAGAAATTAGCATTTACGTGATTTAATGTGCTAAGTTTTATCATCTTAAATTAACTGTGATTTTCTAGCTGTTAGAACTAGTGAAATAAATAACGCCGTAGCTATTTTTTTTACCAGATGTGCAGTTATAATGTAATTTCCATCACCCGCTTTCTCACCCAAGAAAATACGTTTAGCTGACTGATATTAAAATGCTAGGCGCGACTGATAGTGGACCATAGAATTCACGGTATATTTCATTTGTGTAATTTTAGTAAGTGACTGTTATTAATACCATACGACGACCCACCGACGCCGACAATCTAATAGCTATTAATGACAGGCGATATTTGTTAAGTGCGCGTATGGATAATTAAATAATAATTGACATTGTACGCTGATTGTTGACCGAGGCAGGAGGGGAAAGGCTGCATGCCTCAACTAAATCTCCACTCGCTAAGCGACGCGCGATAGAATAGGCTAGAGACACCGTGTGCCTTTTAACTTTAATCAGGACTGACGGAGAGGATACGAGATCGTCTTGTCCCCTTCCGTGTACATAGATGTAGTTATATAGAATAGTAGCATTTTTTTCATAAATGTTCTTTATTTCTCAGACCTGATCAAAGGGCGACAGCGGTCTATTTTGGTCCTTTTTCTTCAATTACTGATTGATTAATGGTGTCTTCTTCTTGGCTTATGCGTCCCCAAGTTCAGTTGTGAACAGGATTGGCCAAAGAGACAAATTAACATTTTAAATAGTAAAGTTAACTGGACTTATCAATACCCAGATATTTGTTCAATTTTATCAGCCCACTGTGGCGTAACACAAATAACATTACTATCTGACTTTTGACAGTCGTATCAGCTGATTTATCCAGAAAGTTACGCTGTTTCAAAATGGGCACTCACCACAGAGTCAGCCGATAGGATTTACCATCATCACCATAATTAACAGTTTTTTAACAACCAGATGTTCCCTATACTGGAAGTATTGTCTACTGTTTAATGTGAACACAAGATCTCGTTTTTGCTACATTAACTATTCGAAGTGACATTTGTCTACCCAGGAATCAACCACCAAATTAGGCGTCCCCCTTATAAAATTTAATTATTAAAGGAGGGACTGGTGCCAATTTGGAGGATAAAAACACTGGAAAATATATATATATTCAGACATTGTATGTCCAAGAGATTTCTTCACCAAGAATAGGGTAAGCGTGATTGAGTGGCCACGTATGTCAGAGAGAGTGAATATTTTCTTCGTTACATGAAATGTGTATTACCTGGATTGCTTAAATAGTGTTTACTTTACTGGATAGCATTTAGTAGGAACTTTGTTCTTTTCTTTACTGTTTATTCAGTAACATAGTGCTAACCTTTGACCTTTGGGGTTATTAACTTTTTCCGTTCTTTTTCTCAATAAGGGTGAGGGCACATGTATTCTGTTATTTTTCTATGGATGAAATTCTGATTTTTTATTTGATCTTTCTTTAGATATTCGATGTTGTAAAGTTTAATGATAATAAACAACAAACGAACTTACCTTTGCGTGTTGGTCAGACCCATACCCAATTTACCATAGTTTTTCACATTTGTGTGTCTTGTTGTCACATGGCATAGTTGTGTGTGTGTAGTTAAACTTATATTTACATTTATAGGGAGGTGCAAGATTGTCTTGTACTAACAGATAGTCGTATAGATAGGCTGGACTAGAGAAACTTCTCATTCCAGAGACAGATCTTCTCCTTAAACTATTCACTAGAGAAACTTCTCATTCCAGAGACAGATCTTCTCCTTAAACTATTCACTCATGAAATCTATTCTCACACCTTTATTTCTCACGTACTTATCACCGTCCTCTCTACTCAGGTGAGACCATAAATAACTTTAAAACCTATCTAAATTTACGACAAGGATGGAGGGAAGTCAACTGGAAAAAAAGCTGAGATATATTTTGCGTTTGGAAGGTTTTTATCCCCGTGGATCTTCTTCAAAATACGTAGACACTGATAACAACAGTTGGCTAAATATACGTATGCCCCTGGTGAATGTATTCAACAATTAATAGATATGAAAACAATGTTTAGTGAGTGTGTGTGATGAATTGGTCTTATTCTTTCGTCGTCTTTTACTTTTTTTTCTTCAACTTTCTTATTATCTTCTACCCCGTCTTTGCTCTATCATCAGTCTTTAATTTCTAATCACAACTTGTATTTTATTTTAACGTTAGTCTTTCCCGTCTTGGCGCAATCTTGTAACACTATCGTCCATACCACCATGTGGCATTAGACACTATTGTCACTGTTGGCCATTGCAACATGCCTGACACAAAAGCTAGTCTGATAACGTAAAACCCTTGTGTAAAGCGCATTTTGAGTCAGTACAGTTGGCGGTCGAAGAAACAGGACTTTAGATTGAGGTCCGATTAGCCAAGCCTTAACGTGGCGCGAAACCATTTGGAACAAAAGATTATCTAGAATTGACGCCGCCTGAGAAGCTTAAATTAGTTTGCGTGCAGAGACAATTAAAAAGAGCCACCATTCAACAGTGAAAAAAAAGACTGAGCGCCAAGCAATCTTGAAAAGAGAGACAATTCGGGACCCTAAAAAGATATAACTGTGAAAAAGGCAGTCAATCACAAGCCACGTTTTTTCTTATCACCTGACACCAGGCATGCTGTCAACGATTTTGTAGCGAGAGCGCAACCACATTCTAAAGATTGACAGGGCCAGGCCTCGCAAGCAAGCTCTCAAATGTGGCATGACAAAATGGAAGACGAGTTAGCAGATGAGGAACGGAGGTATAGGAGCCGCCTACAAATTGTCACACATATGCAGTTGGAAAATATAACTTGACGCGCAACTGAATTCAGAACGCTCTCACACATTCACGGTGCATAAGTGGAAGTCCCAGAGCGTAGCCTATTTCATAATTCCATTCCAGTGGAATTAATTGTAATAGTGGTAGTTAAGGAATTTTTGAAGGGAAATAGGAATTTAGTTGACTTTATAAAAGTTTTTAATAATAGACTCATGGCTAAATGTGCGAAATACTGTTTTTTTCCCCAATACTTCTATTTGTTAATGATTAATTGAATCCTTTCATGAAAATTTCAAGTCAAGCCAGTGTCTTCTTCAAGATAGACAGCAGTCAGTTTCCTGAGCCCATTGTCAACAGTTTATTTACACTAGAAAGTTTTCCAAGCGTTGTGGACACTACATCTTACACATTTCTCACTGCTACACGTGCGATATTCACATCAATAAGTACTCGTCTTTGAGATAACCAACACTGTGAAAAAGACTTCTACATAGGACGGTCTTTGTATTCCATTGTATGATCATACAGTGTAAGAAATTTGGAAGGATCCCAGACTTTGTAGAGTACAATCATCAGTATGGTAACTCTTAGTATTGCTCATCATCATGTAATTATTTACCTAGTTTCACTATCATATTTAATTAACTACATTTATACATTTCATGAGTTAGTTGTCTTTCACAATCATCCTTTATACTTTCTACTAACCTTTTAAGTTTGAAGTGGGCCTGAAATACGAAATTCTGAGAAAACATTGTACAACGGTCAGGGCCATGTTGACATTCCGACATCGGTCACCGATTTCCAATTTCTTTTTTCATATGTGTTTAGGATTATTTCTGGCACACGTAATGTATTACACTTGATAACACAGAAATTGGAATTTGTATTAATGCTAAAAACAAACAAGAAAGCACGAACTCAAAATCAATATGTTTAATCAACTAAAAGTTGTTTCTTAATTTTTCTGTGAACCATATGCGGTGACATCACACTGACATACAATCAGACAGAAAACAAAAACGCTAAGACTGGTGGGTAGGCAAAACTGGCAGACAGAGATAAGCAGACAGAAGTCGACAGATAGAGAGGCAGACAGAGATAAGCAGACAGAAGTCGACAGGTAGAGAGGCAGACAGAGATAAGCAGACAGAAGTCGACAGATAGAGGGGCATACAGAGATAAGCAAACAGAAGTCGACAGATAGAGAGGCAGACAGAGATAAGCAGACAAAAGTCGACAGCTAGAGAGGCAGACAGAGATAAGCAGACAGAAGTCGACAGAGAGGCAGACAGATAGACCGATAGATAGATAGATAGATAGATAGATAGATAGATAGATAGATAGATAGATAGATAGATAGATAGATAGATAGATAGATAGATAGATAGATAGATAGATAGATAGATAGATAGAGAAACAAACAGACAAATAGATAGATAGATAGATAGATAGATAGATAGATAGATAGATAGATAGATAGATAGATAGATAGATAGATAGATAGATAGATAGATAGATAGATAGATAGATAGATAGATAGATAGATAGATGGAGGCAGCACTGAAAACATGAAAACTGTCATTACAGAGCGTTTACGGGTGAGTATCAAGATTGAGTACTTGTTACCAAGAAAGGTGCTACTCATAAATGTTCCTGTGTTTTTGTTATTGTTGAGCAAAGTGATAGATGCTCCGTCTCCCTAAAAAACATCACCAGGTATGAGTGTTAATTATTTCCGTAGCGCGCTGGTTGTTTACACGCCGGATGCATCCTCTTATACGCCCATCTCTGCTAGTATTACGTTTGATGCTATATTCCAGAACTATTATCCTTGTTGTTTCATCTAGTGTCGTTCTCTAACAGGCGATCGTTAATTGCCTTTAGTAACCCTTCCTTATCCGTATCCAATGTCCATCAGCTCTCTCATTGCAGCGTACCCAGCATGATCAGGACAGTAGATCCACATCAGTGTCGTGAATTATTCTAATCCCCATATATAAATTAAAACGTAAATGCAAAGCCTAACAAATAAATTTAATAAAAGGAAAGAAGAATGGTAAAGAACAGTGCTGTCACAATGACCGTACTCGAAATCCTCCTTGTTTTCTACTTCGTCTGCAAATTGTAACGCTTTCACGTTGATAGTAAAAGCCTACTGTATTATTACCCGCTTTCTTCAATGAAACGTGTACTGTATCACGCAAGCTGATCAATGACCTAGATTTAATATTTCATTCATTCCATACACGGCGTAACTAAAGACAGATGGACTAAAGGATAGAGAGAAGGGAGAGGCAGAAAGCCGAACACGTGCAACACTAAACACGCGTCGCGCGATACACAATTGCTGCCATCACGCGTGTAAGGCCACATGCACTAACTTTATTTCAAATCGACAGTGATAAAATTCACTACTCTTCCCAGAGTTAGGTTTTAAAATCCTGAAAAACGCTTATTAGGAATTATGACATTATACCGGTTTACGTTTGAAAACATTACAGTACCCAGACAGCACATCTTCGAAACAGGAGGTAGAAGAAATTGCATATTTTGAACGCAGCATATTAGCTCCATTAAATATATATATTTGGGTTCCTTAGGGTTTGCTGACAAAGAATATGTAAAACGTTATGCAAATAGTCTAGGAATTACCAAGTTATGGCCAAAATAAAATAGTGGGGGTGCCTGACAGCATGAAATCATTTCTGCTCATAACATTTTTTTATAACGTGTTTAAAAAAACATTACGTACGGAAATAGCCTACCATGTTAACTCCTATGTGATTGGAGCGCAACAAATGAAAGACTAAACACGATTGGTTGGACTATAAATACTATCGTGTGTTGTCAGGGGAAACGTGAGAAAGGGGTACTTTTTTGAAAAGATGTGTAGACGTGGTGTGATTGGGTAGAGCTGCGAATATACTCCATTCAGAGCGTCTGTTCATTGCCACATCTTGTAATAAACCTACTAAAAAGCAGTGCGTTGAGCACCAGTGTATATTTTTTATAAAATAAAGCCTGGGACATCGGCAGATCGGAGTTGTGCTATATTCATTGCCAGTCAACGAAACTGTTTATTATTATTTCCATGAATTGTGGTAAGCTTGAAATATTCAATATCTTTTAATGAAAATTGAATGTAAATTGATAATTTATGTCTGTATATAGGTGTGGTTCAGTAGCGAACATGATGTAAAGCCTATAGGCTCCAGCCTGAACAGAAGGTGTCGGAGGAAAGTAAAACTGCATGGAATGGCCAAACAGTACACTGACACCTAGATTATTAACTAGAAAGAAATAATGCTGGAATTGCAGAGGCGTAGTAACCATTAGGGAGGGAAATACTGGTATAAAGTATTTCAGATGAAGCTGACAGTTGGCCTAACGCTCTGAACTCAATGTTTGTGATGTATTGTGCTCAGTGTAGAAATAGAGTGTAAATTAGTTCTGACGTAGAAGGTACAACCTTCTTGTTTCAGGGACCGTGGTCTTAAAGTTATTGAGCAGCACCTGGTCAGAGCTTTGCTGAAGCCAGAAGTGGACAGCATACTCCTTGGTCAATATAGCAACCAGTGGGGTGGCTCCAGAACTCATTACAGTTATCGAGCAGAGGAGTCTTTTACTGCAGTCATCACGCAAGATAAGAGAGTGTGGCCATGGAGCTCAACATTATGTACCCCCATCTTAAAATAACATTGTAACATAAAATTAAGAGGGGAAGTAAATTGTTTTAATACCAGGAACTGAGAACATCTCCAATACTAGTTCTAATAGAAACAAACTATTGAAGTCATGATGACAAATACCAACAGAGCTTGAACAAAACAAAACCAGTATTACCTCATATTACCACTACACACTGACACACATAGGATACCATTAATAATATATGTCACTACATGAATCATATTAATAAATTCTGTACATATACCTTGTAATTAAAATTGATTGTGATTCCTGGTTCCCCTTGTATTTGAATCAGGACACATATACATTCATGACAGCAATGAATACATATTGTTATTTGAAAAGTTATCAGTGACTCCTTTAAGATATCCTCTTAGAGTGTTTTATGTATGTGAGTGTCACAGTGTTGTCAAGTGTGGTGGAATAAATTAAATTGTTTATCTGTCTGTTGTTGTTATGACTTACAATTCATCATACACATACCCTAGACATATAACGTAGTCATCACACTATTCCAGAATAATTCTGACTGAGGTATACATATGTGGTAGTAAGTAAGGTTATCTATAATACACTACTCTTATTAGATATAGATACCTTCACAGCTGATCTCAGTCAGTACACTAAGTCCCCTATAAATATTTATAACATCCCACTTTACCACATATATTGGGCTCTCGCCCTCGGGATTTTGAATCTTTCCCTATTACAAATATTGGGGGTAACTCACTTCAGGGAATAATAAGAATTAAAAGGTATCCTTGGGTGAAAATAAATAAGGTTGAGCTCACAGTGCCTGTGTTGTCTTGAGTTAATTAGTCATAGATAAAATTGTTTAGACATTTATCTGTTAGACAATGGCCGACCTGGCAAAATTTCGATCTGCTGCTGTACAGACTGCGAAAGAGTTAGGAATGGACGGGCAAATTATGATTTCTTATGTCACTGCTGAATGTGACAAATATATTGAACGAGAAGAAAGAAGATTAGAAAAAGAGGCCGAAAGAAAGTTAGAAGCTGAAAAAGAGATTAAGAGGTTGCAGATTGAGGCTGAGGCTAAGAGGTTGCAGATTGAGGCTGAGGCTAAGAGGTTGCAGATTGAGGCTGAGGCTAAGAGGTTGCAGATTGAGGCTGACAAAGAGGCTAAAGCATTGGAGGCAGAAAGAGAAGATAAAAGATTAGCTGCAGAAAGGGAAGAGAAGAAATTAGCTGCAGAAAGAGAAGAAAAGAGATTAGCTGCAGAAAGGGAAGCAGAAAAGGAGGAGAAGAGATTACAAAGGGAACATGAGTTACGACTAAGGGAGTTTGAGTTTCAGGGCCATGCTCCTGAAAATGGTGCCAGTCCCTTTGCCTCTGATGCCACTGCTAGCCAGGGAGCCTCAACCTCAGCTATGAATTTTCATTTAGATCATTTTGTTGAGAAAGACGATGATATAGAGAGCTATCTAAATAGGTATGAACTATTAGCTACCACATATGGGTTAGAGAGAGAAAGGTGGAGCTTAAAGTTATCTCAGGGACTTCGTGGGGCAGCTTATGAAGTTTTTGCAAAAATGAGCAGAAGTGATCAGGAAAATTATGACATGCTAAAGCAGGCTCTTTTGTTAAGATATGAAAAGAATGCAGAATTTTATAGGAAAAAATTTAGGAATGCTAAACTCCTGTCAGGTGAAACCTATCACCAGTTCTCTGCACGAATAGAGACATACTTGGAGAAATGGACTTCTCTGGGGAAAACCCAAGATCTTAAGGAAATGGTCCTTATAGAGCAATTAAGAGAGTCCATGGCTCCAGACCTGAGAAAGTTTCTCATGGAACAAGGTGCAGAGAGGCTGGGTGAGTTGCTAAATGTTGCTGAAAGGTATCAAGCAGCTCAAGCAGAGGTAACAGGTAATAAAAAGAAACAAGTGGATAACTTTAGGGCACCACAGAACTTTAATAAATTTGATCCTAGGGATCAAAACAAAGGTAAGCACCAGTTTGATAGGCCACGGTATGAAAATAAAAATAAAACCCCACAATTCGATGAAAGGAAATATGATGAAAGAAAATCTTTCAACCAAGGAAAAAGGTGGTGTAAAAATTGTAAGATGAACAATCATGACACTGACCATTGCAGAAGGAAACCTGTGTATATGGCCACCCTTCAGGTCAGGTCGACCTCAAGACAGGAGGAGGATATTATGTTAGATACCACTCCAGAAGAGATGAGGAAGGCACAGGCTGGGGATAAAACACTCAAGCCTTGTTTCAGGAAATTGTCAACTTGTCATACAACTCCAGGCAAGGGAGATTTTTACATGAAAAACAAGTTGATGTATAGGAAGACTGGAGCTAGATCCAAAGGTCAGGGACAGCTGGTACTTCCTAAAAGATATAGGGCAGAATTAATAAGGAGCCTACATGTGAAACCAGATGGGGACCATGAGAAGATAGGTACCATCATTCAAAAGGTGGCTCACAATTATTATTGGCCCAAAGCAAGATGGGACATTGAGAATTTTGTAGAAAGGTGTAGCATAGCACATGAGGGAACACCCACAAGTGGGAACATTGATCAGGACCTGGACACGCCAAGGGGCAAAAGTAGGCCTGAAAATACAAAGAGATATAAATTTGATAAAGTGGACCAAAGGGAATGGGAAGCCCCTTTTCACGGACAAGCTTCACTTAACTGTTTTACAATGGCCACTATGCGGAGAGTGCAAAAAGATGTCTTACCCCAGGATAAGCCGAAAATCCCTCAATCGGACTTAAACAAACTGGAGGAAGAGGATGTAGAGAGGAAATCTCTCATCAAGAATTTTAAGTGGGGAGAAAGCCCCAAAAGAAAAATTGGTAGCGGTCGTTTTATGCATGATAATTCTGGGAAGAAAAATCATCACTATAGAGCTTCGAGTGGAAGAGACCATACCGGTGCATGGACAAATAGGTCCACAAAATTAAAGGTCCATATGAAGCTTTGTTAAGAACGTGGACTGATGAAAAGGCAGAGGAAAACATTACATCTTCATACCAATATGTGAATGAGCTGACCACTCGTTTAAAAACTGGCTGGAAACTTGCCAATGAAAATTTGAAACAAGCCAGGAAGAAACATGCTGCCTATTATAACAGGAAGGCGAAAGACAGAGATTTGGCTGTGGGAGAGAAGGTACTGCTTCTTCTCCCCGGGAGTCAGAATAAGTTACAGATTGGATGGCAAGGTCCATATACAGTTTTTAGAGAAGGTGTCTAGAACAAATTATAAGATAGATAAGAAGGGGAAAGAAAAAATCTATCATGTGAATCTCCTGAAGAAATATTTGGAAAGAGAACATCAGGAAGAGACACACTTGTTGACCTTGTCCATCGCCATGGAGATGAAAAAGGAACCACTTTCATCATTTGAATATCCATTACACCCCTGTGAGACAGCAGCACAGGTGAAAATCAGTACACATTTAACAAAAACTCAGAAAGAGAGAGTGCAACAGGTTCTAAATAATCATGCAGAGGTGTTAACAGACCGACCAGGGCATACAAACCTATTGGAATATGATATGAAACTGATAGACCCCACACCTGTCTGTATGAAACCATATTCGATTCCGTTTGCTAAGGAGAAAGCTTTGAAGGAAGAGATAGACTATCTGTTGAAGGAAGGAATTATTTCGCACAGTGAATCCTCATATAGTTCCGGTGTTGTACTCTTAAGGAAGCCCTCTGGAGAACATAGACTCTGTATAGATTACAGGAGACTGAATGCTATTACAGAAGGACAGGTGGATCCATTGCCGGATACAAATCAGCTGTTTGCCAGACTAAATAAAGCTAAATATTTCTCAAAAGTGGATCTGAGTAAAGGATACTATCAGATTCCAGTAAAGCCTGAGGTTATACCATACCTAGCTTTTAGTACCTCAGAAGGACACTATGAGTTTAAT
This sequence comes from Oreohelix idahoensis, assembly GCA_024509875.1. NCBI lineage: Eukaryota > Metazoa > Mollusca > Gastropoda > Stylommatophora > Oreohelicidae > Oreohelix > Oreohelix idahoensis. Next base: position 192,613 of record JAMPIV010004919.1, read on the forward strand.
AGATTGCCATTTGGATTGAAGAATGCGCCTAGTGTCTTCTCTAGAATGATGAGAAAATTATTGGACCCTCTGAATAATCCATGTATAACAAATTTCATGGATGATATCCTTATAGCAACAGAAACATTTGAGGAACACATTGACTCTCTGAAGATGCTGTTTGATCGACTTAGGGAAGCAAATTTAACAGCCCGACCAACCAAATGTTGCGTTGGATGTAAAGAATTGGAATTTTTGGGACACACAGTTTATCAGGGAAACATGACCCCTGACCCAAAGAATTTAGAGAAACTAAAGAAAGCCCCGAGACCACAAACCAAGAAGGACGTGAGATCCTTTGTCTCATTATGTGGTTTCTACCAGAAGTATATCAAAAACTTTAATTCCATATGTGCACCGTTAACTGATTTGACACGTAAAGGACATCCAGATCGCATTACATGGACACCACAATGTGAAATGGCTTACCAAGAATTGAAGGAAAAGCTCACAAGTAAACCTATTTTGAAATTACCTGACTTAAGTCAAGAATTCATAGTAAGGACGGATGCCAGTAATATTGGGCTAGGTGCAACTCTACTACAGAAATCAGATGCATTGGATGGGGAATTAAGCCCAGTGGCATATGCTAGCAGAAAAATGAATAAAGCTGAAATCAATTACTCAACTAGCGAAAAAGAATGTCTTGCAGTAATATGGGCAATAAAGAAATTCAATATTTATCTGTATGGGAAGGCATTTAAGTTGCAAACGGATCACAAACCTTTATCGTTTCTAGCCCAGGCTAGGCATGAGAACTCTAGGTTACTCCGATGGTCCTTGCTTTTGGCTCCCTATAATTTTAGCATTGAGTATATATCTGGAAAAACAAATTTGGGAGCGGATTTTTTAAGCCGCCATCCGTGTGATGAGAATCACCGTAAACCCCAGAAATAATAATAAATTTCTCTATGTGTATATAGAATAAAGGACTGACATATAATGTCTGTTTTAAGAGGGGAGATGTCGTGAATTATTCTAATCCCCATATATAAATTAAAACGTAAATGCAAAGCCTAACAAATAAATTTAATAAAAGGAAAGAAGAATGGTAAAGAACAGTGCTGTCACAATGACCGTACTCGAAATCCCCCTTGTTTTCTACTTCGTCTGCAAATTGTAACGCTTTCACGTTGATAGTAAAAGCCTACTGTATTATTACCCGCTTTCTTCAATGAAACGTGTACTGTATCACGCAAGCTGATCAATGACCTAGATTTAATATTTCATTCATTCCATACACGGCGTAACTAAAGACAGATGGACTAAAGGATAGAGAGAAGGGAGAGGCAGAAAGCCGAACACGTGCAACACTAAACACGCGTCGCGCGATACACAATTGCTGCCATCACGCGTGTAAGGCCACATGCACTAACTTTATTTCAAATCGACAGTGATAAAATTCACTACCCTTCCCAGAGTTAGGTTTTAAAATCCTGAAAAACGCTTATTAGGAATTATGACATTATACCGGTTTACGTTTGAAAACATTACAGTACCCAGACAGCACATCTTCGAAACAGGAGGTAGAAGAAATTGCATATTTTGAACGCAGCATATTAGCTCTATTAAATATATATATTTGGGTTCCTTAGGGTTTGCTGACAAAGAATATGTAAAACGTTACGCAAATAGTCTAGGAATTACCAAGTTATGGCCAAAATAAAATAGTGGGGGTGCCTGACAGCATGAAATCATTTCTGCTCATAAAATTTTTTTTATAACGTGTTTAAAAAAAACATTACGTACGGAAATAGCCTACCATGTTAACTCCTATGTGATTGGAGCGCAACAAATGAAAGACTAAACACGATTGGTCGGACTATAAATACTATCGTGTGTTGTCAGGGGAAACGTGAGAAAGGGGTACTTTTTTGAAAAGATGTGTAGACGTGGTGTGATTGGGTAGAGCTGCGAATATACTCCATTCAGAGCGTCTGTTCATTGCCACATCTTGTAATAAACCTACTAAAAAGCAGTGCGTTGAGCACCAGTGTATATTTTTTATAAAATAAAGCCTGGGACATCGGCAGATCGGAGTTGTGCTATATTCATTGCCAGTCAACGAAACTGTTTATTATTATTTCCATGAATTGTGGTAAGCTTGAAATATTCAATATCTTTTAATGAAAATTGAATGTAAATTGATAATTTATGTCTGTATATAGGTGTGGTTCAGTAGCGAACATGATGTAAAGCCTATAGGCTCCAGCCTGAACAGAAGGTGTCGGAGGAAAGTAAAACTGCATGGAATGGCCAAACAGTACACTGACACCTAGATTATTAACTAGAAAGAAATAATGCTGGAATTGCAGAGGCGTAGTAACCATTAGGGAGGGAAATACTGGTATAAAGTATTTCAGATGAAGCTGACAGTTGGCCTAACGCTCTGAACTCAATGTTTGTGATGTATTGTGCTCAGTGTAGAAATAGAGTGTAAATTAGTTCTGACGTAGAAGGTACAACCTTCTTGTTTCAGGGACCGTGGTCTTAAAGTTATTGAGCAGCACCTGGTCAGAGCTTTGCTGAAGCCAGAAGTGGACAGCATACTCCTTGGTCCATATAGCAACCAGTGGGGTGGCTCCAGAACTCATTACAGTTATCGAGCAGAGGAGTCTTTTACTGCAGTCATCACGCAAGATAAGAGAGTGTGGCCATGGAGCTCAACATTATGTACCCCCATCTTAAAATAACATTGTAACATAAAATTAAGAGGGGAAGTAAATTGTTTTAATACCAGGAACTGAGAACATCTCCAATACTAGTTCCAATAGAAACAAACTATTGAAGTCATGATGACAAATACCAACAGAGCTTGAACAAAACAAAACCAGTATTACCTCATATTACCACTACACAACTGACACACATAGGATACCATTAATAATATATGTCACTACATGAATCATATTAATAAATTCTGTACATATACCTTGTAATTAAAATTGATTGTGATTCCTGGTTCCCCTTGTATTTGAATCAGGACACATATACATTCATGACAGCAATGAATACATATTGTTATTTGAAAAGTTATCAGTGACTCCTTTAAGATATCCTCTTAGAGTGTTTTATGTATGTGAGTGTCACAGTGTTGTCAAGTGTGGTGGAATAAATTAAATTGTTTATCTGTCTGTTGTTGTTATGACTTACAATTCATCATACACATACCCTAGACATATAACGTAGTCATCACACTATTCCAGAATAATTCTGACTGAGGTATACATATGTGGTAGTAAGTAAGGTTATCTATAATACACTACTCTTATTAGATATAGATACCTTCACAGCTGATCTCAGTCGGTACACTAAGTCCCCTATAAATATTTATAACATCCCACTTTACCACAATCAGTTCCTGGAGATTCAATGTTTCTATGGATGTTTTTCCGCCAAACGTAGCTATCCGTTGTGGACTTTCCGAATCATGGAGTGAGAGTTTGACACACTAAATGGTCTGGTTAATGCAGTTTCACTCAGCCGCCTCATGGCTGTAGTAGTTACCTCTGTCTCAATTCTCATGCTGGAGGTTTCTGTTTGTAAGCTCGGCTCTTTTAACCAACGACCGTGAACTTTACTCTAGCCGACAAGTCACAATTCTCATGCTGGAGGTTTCTGTTTGTAAGCTCGGCTCTATTAACCAACGGCCGTGAACTTTACTCTAGTCGAGAAGTCCCAATTCTCATGCTGGAGGTTTCTGTCTGTAAGCTCGGCTCTATTAACCAACGGCCGTGAACTTTACTCAAGCCGAGAGGTCACAATTCTCATGCTGGAGGTTTCTGTTTGTAAGCTCGGCTCTATTAACCAACGGCTGTGAACTTTACTCTAGCCGAGAAGTCACAATTCTCATGCTGGAGGTTTCTGTTTGTAAGCTCGGCTCTATTAACCAACGACCGTGAACTTTACTCTAGCCGAGAAGTCACATTTCTCACCAAGGAGTTTAGACCCAGTTCTTGTGACGACTGGGTACTCGGCAAGGTCACACATATTTAATTTTTTTTCCTAAACGTGATTTAGAAGACACTGGGCCCAATCAACGTGTCTGTGTGTTTCACGACTTTGGATGCCCAATAGAAATTGTGATGCTTTCTAGTTTGTCCAGAAGTTAAGACGAAAACCACTTGCTGCGCAGACATTGCGACATTTGTTGGGAATATCTTGCCATGAGGACTGAAAGGATCTCCGGCCACAATCATGAGTCTGATGAACATAATTTTGGAATTGACGGACACGTTTTCTATGGCATGCATTAACGATACCCTTGTTCATACAAAAGGCGATGTTTAGTGTCATTTGCATTATTTACGACAAGTGGTTGCTGGGCATGTGGCATTAACATAGATCAGTGCAGCTTAACCGGTTTTGTGCAAAGGACCCCTTTGATTGTCCGTTGAAGACTATGGACCAATTCTTAGAAGATAAATATTCACTTAAACACACAATTAATAATTAAATAAGCAAGTAATACATTTTATTACACAATAAACAAATTGTTAAGTTTACATAGAGTCATGTTGAAATAAGAAAACAATGTGTAATATCTATATATATAGATATCGTTAAATGCAAAAAAACCAATGATAATTTCCCGAATAAAAATTTGTTGATAGCAATAGTAGGTTATGTAAACCCCCCACAATTCATTCTTGGACCGCAAGGGGCCGGTGTACCACAGGTTAAGAAGCCCTGGTATATAGTGTGTAATGCTAGATACAGGCAAGGTTGAAAAGGTCAAGGTAAAGGATCCAGTAACACGCCCATTGAGGCATATTGGGAATATGGTGTTAGACCCATATTTACTTGACCATCGGCAGACTAGGGGTGATGTGGTCAGCATCACGCCGGCCGCCTTAACCTTCTCAGAGTTGCTCTGGTACCCAATTCATGAGGCTGGGTCCACCCCGGAGCCGTTTGCGATCTAAAAAATCCCACCTCAGATGGGAATGGAACCATAGACCCCCGAACTAGGAAGCTAGTGCACTAACCACTGTGCTGCCCCAAGCAAGGTTGAAGCTGTGACTAAAGGGAAGTTACTTATGAATGTTAAAGAAGTACCTGCTGTCCTAGTGTATGTGTGGTCTTTAGCGTTGTTTTCTTCCCAAAATGTCTGCCCTGACCCAGCTTTGACACAACGCACAAACAAATGCCCGATTCCGTTGGTCAGTCTGATTGGTTACGGCTTTAGAAGACTTGATATAGGGACTGACCACTGTACCAAAGCTATTGACAACTTCTTCTTCTTCTTCCATCCTTAGCCATCAACCGGCAAAGCAGTATGTGGCCAGTACGCCTAGTGGCGTCTTAGGGCAACAACAAATTGATCAATCTATCGCTGTTTCCACCACGCCTAGTGGCGTCTTTGTGGAACAAAAACAGACCAAACAATCTATCATTGTTTCCGTAATCAGATTGGTTGGCAAGCAGGTGATCAGCCCACTGTGCGAAGTTTTTTACGGGATGGGGTAAACAGCCCCATGCCCATACCCTCCTTAGTCGCCTTTTACGACATGCGTGGTAGGGTGCAGTGTTACTATTCTTTGCTCCCCTTTCGGGCCCCGGTAACACACGGGTGTATTGACAACTTGGTAGGCATTAATCCTACATACAGATGCATCTGACCAGGAGCGGACTGACATTGATCTAGGCAACCGGGGAAAAGCGTCATTGGCCTCTAATCACCCTTCCGACATAGATGAAGGCTAGCGCAGAGATGTCCCCTGCTTCTGTGAGTCTTCGGGCATGCCCGACTGCCCGTCTGCAATTCTCAGCCCCTACGTCTAATACTGCTTTAGATGCATCATTGCGCAACCTGCCAATGAAGGGGAATAGGAGATAATACCAGCCATCAAAATGAAATGTTAATTATTTCCCCTCGCACAAACTTAGCAAGTAGCAAGAAAAGTGATCAGTTGATTTAAAAGAAATGCTGTACCATGCATTATGCCGCGCAGAAATTACGAATGTATCCACCGAATACACACTTTGTTATTTACACCTACTCTATGTCTTCAAAAGGATGCTAAGCGATCAGCAAGGAGACTGGCAATACAAGCGTTAAAAGACCGAAGACGCAGCAAAAGAGATGAAGGCAGTCAGCGACTCTTAGCTTGACTGCTTGCGTCAGGGTCAGCGAACCAGAGCTGACCAAGACCCTACTCCACCTCCAACTGGTGGTCCTGGAAACAGGCTGCATCAGTCTGGTCGAGAGAGTAGGGATCGAAGAGGAAAGGCAAACCCGGTCCCAAAAATGCCGTGCGGAAGTCGGATGTGTCGGGTCGAAAGGCGCAAATATCGCAGCATCGCTGTAAACAGCGACACAACACAACCAACGTCCTATTCAGGTCAAACGAGGAAGAGGAAGAAGAACATGTAAAATGGTCAGGGCCAGATTGTGTATATTCCTAGGACAAGAGAAAGAACGCCTGCGTAGAATGTATGAAAATGAAATTAGTACATTAGAGGAAGACAGTGAAGAAAAAAAAATTGATGAACACAAGTGGAAAGATCCCCGACTAAGAAAGGTAAAAGTAACATTGATTCTAGGCCATGAGTCGTATGGTGCGCCGCGATATAGTACGAGTACAGTATTCTCCCAAGAGCCGTCTGGCACGTACTTGTGCCTGCAGTCATATTTTCTTAGTCTACACCTCACATGATGAACTAAAAAGCTCTAGGGTTCACAGTAATACTAGACAGCGGATCAAGTAAAGACATCTATAATAGAGTGAATAAAACCATACAGCCTTTACCTATCTAAGCAATGTATGGAATTCTTTTCAGTATAGCACAAACACCAAATTACGAACATACTTTCTGTACTTCTGTATGGTGCGGAATGCTGGAGAGTAACAGAAAAGGAAAATGTCCAAATTGTTCCTTCCACACAACCTGCATAAGGAAAATCCTCCAAACTTTCTTCCCGAACACCATCACCAAATGAGAGCTGCTTACTCGGAGCAAGCAAAAAATATATGCACACGATCATTGCTGAAACTTGGTTGGCCATGTCCTCAGAGGAGACCCCGACGCCATCACAAGAACTGCTATGCTATGGATCTCAGGAGGAAAGTAAAAGAGAGGCGAACCAAAAACAACTTGACGAAGAGCCGTTTAGGCCGAAATATAAAGCTTGAACTTGAGTCAGGGCACTGCACAAGGATGGCCACCGATCGAGCAAAGTGGAGACACTTTGTTACTGCCAATCAAGACGCCACTAGGCATAATGGCCTCTGACTGCTTTGTTTCGACCGTTTTATCTCATTTAGACTCTAAGGAGGCCAGCCTACTTGGGTCATGACTCCTGTTTTCTCTTTTTTTTTAAACTGTTCCCCTGCTGGAATTAAACCAGTGTCATCTTTGCTGCACCTTTATGGTTTTAGTCATTCTGAAACTTGAAGCAGTTGTGAAACTAACAATTTTGTTGTATATAAATTACTGTCTTGAATTCCACAGCCCAATACGACAGTTCCACAGCCAGCACGATATCATTTACGCAGTTTAGCAACGCCTCTGATGTGCTAAAGTATGACGAATGGAACAACCGGACTGATTTGCTTTTCAAAGTGTCTATTTCTCCGTATAAAATATATGTCTGAAAACACATAACTACTATACGTACGATTTTCGTAGGACGAATGGAACAACCGGACAGATTTGCTTTTCAAAGTGTCTATTTCTCCGTATAAAATGTATGTCTGAAAACACATAACTACTATACGTACGATTTTCGTAGGACGAATGGAATAACCAGACAGATACGCTTTTCAAAGTGTTTATTTCTCCGTATAAAATATATGTCTGAAAACACATAATTACTATTTGTACGATTTTCGTAGGACGAATGGAACAACCGGACAGATTTGCTTTTCAAAGTGTCTATTTCTCCGTATAAAATATATGTCTGAAAACACATAACTACTATACGTACGATTTTCGTAGGACGAATGGAATAACCGGACAGATATGCTTTTCAAAGTGTCTATTTCTCCGTATAAAATATATGTCTGAAAACACATAACTACTATTTGTACGATTTTCGTAGGACGAATGGAACAACCGGACAGATTTGCTTTTCAAAATGTCTATTTCTCCGTATAAAATATATGTCTGAAAACATATAACTACTATACGTACGATTTTCGTAGGACGAATGGAACAACCGGACAGATTTGCTTTTCAAAGTGTCTATTTCTCCGTATAAAATATATGTCTGAAAACACATAACATAATTTTCGTACTATTATGTCAAACGATAAAATTTGTCGAATTTGGATGAATGGAACAACCGGACAGATTTTCTTTTCAAAGTGTCTATTTCTCCGTATAAAATATATGTCTGAAAACATATAACTACTATACGTACGATTTTCGTAGGACGAATGGAACAACCGGACAGATTTGCTTTTCAAAGTGTCTATTTCTCCGTATAAAATATATGTCTGAAAACACGTAACTACTATACGTACGATTTTCGTAGGACGAATGGAACAACCGGACGGATTTGCTTTTCAAAGTGTCTATTTCTCCGTATAAAATATATGTCTGAAAACACATAACTACTATACGTACGATTTTCGTAGGACGAATGGAACAACCGGACAGATTTGCTTTTCAAAGTGTCTATTTCTCCGTATAAAATATATATCTGAAAACACATTACTATACGTACGATTTTCGGAGGATGAATGGAACAACCGGACAGATTTGCTTTTCAAAGTGTCTATTTCTCCGTATAAAATATATGTCTGAAAACACATAACTACTATACGTACGATTTTCAGAGTGGTTAAAGCGCTAGTCTTTCGCGACAAAGGTACCGAACTCGATTCACGGTATCGACACGCTTCAGTCTACCCAGCTGTAAATGGGTACCTGACTTTGCACCTGAGTTAGGGAAGGAAAAGGCATCGAGGAAGGGAACTTGTCACCCCAGGTCTCGATGCTAAACCTAGTATATCGAAGTCTCTAACACTTCGCTCCTCTACCCTTAGCTCCACAAAGTTACAAACATAACACCTATCACAACAACATCTACAACACAACCGATACTAAATACCGCCAGACGATGTCAACCCTTAGCTCCACAAAGTTACTGAAACATAACACCTATCACAACAACATCTACAACACAACTGATACTAAAGACCGCCAGACGAGGCCAACCCATAGCTCCACAAAGTTACTGTAACATAACACCTATCACAACAACATCTATAACACAACTGATACTAAAGACCGCCGTATTCAGTTACATTTTGTTGTGCTTACTGATTACGTGAAATTTCCGTGGTCGGCACATTTCTTTCTCAAGCAGATATTAACTATTTTCTATTCACCTTACACTCCTTTCAGTAATAATTCGTCTTGTCTGTTTACCTGACCATCCCTGCTGAGAGAGTAGACCGGTGATGCAATATTGACCGACAGCCATGTTGGTAAAATTCTCGTATACTTAACCTTGACCGCGCCGGATGAGAACGACGTACGCCCAGCCAGTTTATTTAGCGCTGATATGGTGATTGGGATTCCCTAAATTACTTTCGTGAAGAGTCACAGACCAGATGGTTTCACGAGGGTCGATGTTTGCACAAGGACGGGAGATAAATTACCCGCATATTACAGACATGCACCTGGAAGACGGAATGAGGTAATAGCATACGGATAGAAGTATTACGAAGATATTACTTGAGATAAAAGGAAGAAGTTATTTGTAATCACTGACGAGAATATTCGGAGGTTTCACATCCATATTTGGGAGACGTGACCTTTTCTATAATACTCCTATGAGGAAATGTTTTGACTAGACGCCATCAAACTACGCATGATTATAACTATTGGCCGGCATTCGAGATGTAAACATAACAACAATTCTTATTGGATTATGTCTAATAGTAAACAACAACGTACATGGGACGAAAGTTGCAATATAAGTTGACACTTTAGTCCGCTGAAAGCACTGTGAAAATTCACCTAGCGCCAAGAAGACAACCAGACCTTGCCAGAGTTAATACGCTCGATTGTTAAGATATACTCTCCCATTCATACCTTTGTCTTTTCCTTTCTAATTTAGCAACGCATTTTATTGCTGTTAAGCTAAGTTCTTTGATGAGACCTTATCGTGTTAATTCGTTCTCGACAGGGATAAGAAGTAAGACTATCGTCTCCCCTGATTTCGGAGAGATATATACTCCAGAATTCTAACTTAATTACTTCAGAAGGACGAACCATCTAATGGTTAATAGAAGATATAAATATCTAGTAGTGTTGAGTAATTTTAGTGGTAGATCGCCTATTTCATTTTACATAGTTTAATTTCTGTGCAGAGTGATTAAAGGATAATTCTTTAAAGTTTACTGTGTTACAGTGGATAGCAAATAAATTATATTTCTATCTAAACTCATACAGCTATAAATTAATTTAATTTAATTGCTAGTATCCAGTCAGAGAATAGTTTTACCATCTAAATTAATGCACTGATTCATCATTGAGTATTGACGAAATACGTATGTATTTCTAATTCATCATGATTGATTTTGTAATGACTAGAATTTATTTCACGGAAGTTTAAACGATGAGACAAGCGCTAAGCTTATAGTCTCTAACTTAAAGTTAATAACCGATGTGAATATTATGTTTCACGCGAGGGTAGGATAGGATGTGTATAATATTATGTTTAAGTATTCTGTATGTTTCTTTTTCTTTATACAGGATTCTGGGTAAAGCCCAACATCTTCCAGCGGTTTCAGTATATGAGAAGAACCTAGAAGAAACATTTTTTTGTAATTTAAATAAGTGAGTTTCCAAGTTACAACCTGTCTGGCATTGTGTTTGCATCCAGAAAAAGACAGAGTACTCATCTCACGAACTTTAATACTAAATGCAATAACTGGGCCTATCGAGCCAGATTATAATTCTTCCCAACAATCTCATTGTACATTCAGCCCCTGTGGCGAGAAAAATTACAAACCATTAACATTTCCGAAGTTTTTTTTTTTTGACTAATTGTGGTGTGACCAAGAATTTTACATTTGAGAGAAGTTACGAACCTGTCATTTTCCTAAGTAGTGGAAACCTCGTGATTCTGACACTGTGAGCCAGTTTAAACTTTCTTACCCAAACTGATTCAAGTGACATTAACAGTAATCTTAAAATATAATTGTGAAGTGAATGCTCCCCCGAACATTGGAAGAAACCTGTATCTGCAGAGCTGGGATTCTCTTTATCAAAAGAATACAGATTCACTGTAGAGAAGTGTCCTGAAGTTTGCGCCAGACGGCGAGAAACACCACGTGTGTAGGTAAGAAAGTATGTCAGGGGCCCCTGCTGAATGAACAGAGAGAAAGCAGAACGAGTGATTCTTTCTTTTTTATATTCATGTACCCACTTTGAAATTTTTGTTGCAAATGCTGATTTCCTCTTAGGATAGATTAATATATCAACTCTGTTATTAACTATAGAGGGAAATCCTAGACCATAGTGTATAAATCTGGGACTCTTTGGGGCTATCACTTTTCTTCTAACGGGATCGTGGGCTAAACAGAGGGGGAAAGGATTACACCTATGGGTCTATTATTCTTTTAGTAATTCATTAACCTATGTGTATTTATATGTGCTTGATAAGCAAACTTATTTGTTGTGGAAAATGTTCTTTAATGTTAATAAAATTTACATAAACTTTATTCCAGTGTGTCGGTCAGCTCGTTCCAAAATATCTATATTCCATTGTTATAGTTTTTTTCACGTCTGTGCGTCTAACCGTCGTTACTTATGTGTGTGTGTATGTGAGTGGTATATATAGATTACTATATACGTTCTAATAGACTGTCTGACTATTCTAGATCTGTTGTAGAAGATAGGCTGACCGAGAGAAGCTTCTCGCGTATCAGGGACAGACTCTATTAATTTTCACCATCTCACTCGTGAAAATCTATTTTCTTTACATTACCTCTCACTGAGCTATCATCTATTCTATTTCTATTCAGAAGGGACCAATCTATGTCTTAATTCCCCTATCGAAAATCTACGACATTAAGAATAGCAGCAGATTTCATTTACCAGACCTGACGTTGTTTGAGCATCTTGAGGAATTACAGCCCAGGAAAACTCTACCATTTTAACACGGAAAATCGGATTCTGAGAAAACTGTAACACAAAGTCAAAGTGGGAACTTATTGCTAAAATAACAACACCCCAGACCACATGTAAGAGGCATTGACAAGCTGCCTTAAACTATTTCTCTGAGCCAGCAGTCTGTGAGCCTAAAGATTGGGGTAAGTTGTACATTTTAAATTCTATATTTTGCATTATTAGAATGTGAACTTATATTTATATATTGACATGTGAATATTAATATGTGAAAATTGCTACTGGGTGTCCAAGTCATTTGAGGCTGGCAGCCTCAGCATATAGAATGATGATTTCATGAACCACCACTGCAAGGGCTGGTAACTGCTTTATGCGAGTTTCTTATAGAGAACTAACAGCAGAGGTAGTCCTAAATTCCATATGGAGCAGGGAGGAAATGATGAGAGAATGATGTACATACTTGTTATATTATTAACATTTTCAACCAGTGTAGATGTAAATGTAAACATATTCGCTCTAAAAGTAATGAAAGTTTTTCCGCTCAATAGGATTAACATTTTCTGTGCTTCTCTATGGTGCAGAATGCTGGAGAGTAACAGAGAAGGAAATGTCGAAACTGTCTTCCTTCCACACAATCTGCCTAAGGAAGATTCTCCGAATCTTTTGGCCGAATACCATCAGCAACCAAGAACTGCTTATTCGGAGTAACTAGGAGGACATGCACACGATCAAAGCTGGCAGACGCTGGAGTTGGGTTGGCCACGTCCTCAGAAGGGACCCTGATACCATTACAAGAACAGCTATGCTATGGATCCCCGAAGGAAAGCGAAAGAGAGGCCGACCAAAAGCAACCTGTCGGAGAACTGTGGAAGCCGAGATGCAAAGAATGAACCAGAGTTGGGGGACTGTACGAAGGATGGCCGCCGACCGAACAAAGTGGAATCAATTTGTTGCTGCCCTACAAGACGCAACCAGGCGTGATGGCCACTGACTGCTTTGACGGTCGACGGCTATGGATCAAATAATAAGAAGAAGGATTAATATTAATTCTCATCGAGTGTAAATGTCTGAGATAGATAGGATTGTCGAAGAAGGAGGGGACACATAAGTATGTGTCGGAAAATGCAATACTCAAGAGGGTATTTGTTCTCTTCTTTTGTGACACTAGTTGGTGGTACCAGTTGAGGGTACTATCTCTGGAACAAGTGAGGGTATAAATGGCCTGAAGTCGACGCTAGACACCATCATCAGACGGGTCTTAGAGACGCGGGACCAGCTTGGTAGTTATTCCATGACACTTCTTGGAACGTGCTACAACTTTCAAACTTCTTCTTCTTCTTCTTCCTTGTTCATCCTGAAAAGGACTTTGGTTGCGTTGTGTCCATTTACAACAAAGCTGCGATATTTGCGCCTTTTGGCCGACACATCCGACTTCAGCACGGTATTTTTGGGACCGCGTTAGCATTCCCTCTTCGATCCCTACTCATTCAGCCAGACTGCAGTGATGCAGCCTGTTTCCAGGACCACCACTTGGAGGTGGAGTAGGGTCTTGGTCAACTCTGGTTCGCTGACCCTGACGCAAGCAGTCTAGCTGTGGGTCGCTAACTGCATTCCTCACTGTTGACGCGTCTTGTGTCCCACTTTCAAACTTGACCAGTGACGAGTGTGAATCAGGCATCCATCTACAAAGAACCAAACATCTCCTGGAGCTGAACAGACAACGTCATTGGCAGCTAAGCAGAAACATAAAAGCTGCCAAGTGAACTATCTAATTTTAACGCCATAACATCACCCTGTGATGATAACTTTTTCTATAAGGAATTATTCATGTTTATAACTGTTAAAACATAATTGATAATTAAATTTGTTACTTGTATAAAAACAAATATAAAGTTGTTTTAATCAAATTTGAATGTAGTACATCCGTATGTCTCAGATAATGTCTTAAATACATTTAAACAGAGCTATATAATAATAAGAGGAATTTCGCTGACTTAATTCAGCTGGCTGCTTGAACGAGCTAACGAACTATAAGATAACTCTATCCTTCACAAAAGTTGACGGCAGATACTAGATTTAACATTTGCTCAGCTTCATACAGTATTGTTATCGCTTTCTGAAAATCTTGTGAACATTACCTTGAGGTAGAAGCATCATTATCCCTCTATGTACAACTCTGCCAAGAGTAATCTTGTGCGAAGGTAAACACCTTTGAAGACCCACATCAGTTACTCTTGAGTTTTGGCCACTGTTGGACCACTAATGCAGAGCTAAGTGGAGGCAACCCGTGACACTATAAATATTTTTTTTTTGTTGTGGGTAGGTTTCCAACTTTTTTTTAAATGTTGCCAGGACAGCGGCCGTATGGCTTACTCTTTACGATTTATAAATGTCGTGGAATTTTTAACGTGCGCTACTGGCACACATGACCTCCTATTTTGTCGCCCTTATCCAAGAAGGCTAGGCATCCGATCTCACTATCCAAGGGAGTATTACATCATTAGAAACCACTAGTTCTGAAACAATTTCCATTAATTACATTCCCTGTTTCCCTGTACTGGGATCGAACCCGGTACCTTTAGAATTAGAGGCGGGCGCCATACCTCTTATCCTCTCCGACCCCTTAAATTTTCTTAAATATACGTATGTCACTCAGTAGACATTTTCGAATATTCCATAAAACACGCTGACGTCATGATTTGTATGGCCCTTAGCTAGATCTAAGCCTCATATTGATTTCCGTTAATGTGTTCGCTGCAACATAACTATTTTTAGAATAAACTCATGCACTTTTCAGTGGCTGTCTGGGTCAAAATGATCTCACGTTTTATACAAAAAAATGTTTGGTTATCTATCTATCTATCTATCTATCTATCTATCTATCTATCTATCTATCTATCTATCTATCTATCTATCTATCTATCTATCTATCTATCTATCTATCTATCTATCTATCTATCTATCTATCTATCTGTGTGTCTGTCGTTCATCCGTATGTGTGTCTGTCTGTCTAGACGTCAGTCAATCAGTTCTGTCTATCTGCCTCTCTATTTGCCCATCAGAATGTCTGTCCGCTATCTATGTGCCACTGTATCTTTCTAAGTCGTTATTTATCTGTCATCCTACAGGTCTGTTTGCCTGTTGGCTCTTGCATATATGTATGTATGATTGTGACTGTTAGCTCTTGCATATATGTATGTATGATTGGTACTGTTAGCTCTTGCATTATATGTATGTATGATTGTGACTGTTGGCTCTTGCATATATGTATGTATGATTGTGACTGTTGGCTCTTGCATATATGTATGTATGATTGTGACTGTTGGCTCTTGCATATATGTAAGTATGATTGTGACTGTTGGCTCTTGCATATATGTATGTATGATTGTGACTGTTAGCTCGAAACTCCTTACGCGTCTTGTTTATATATTATCAAATATGGAAGCCATATGACATCAATAATGCATATTAAAACCAGTTCAAAACAAAACCATCGATTATATGTCTGGAATATTTGAAGTTTTATAATGTGTTTCATTGCTTATGGTGCTTTCCGTCGTTCTGGTCCGAATATCAGCATTGACCTTACTCCATATTTATGTCTTGCTGGCAAGTGTTTCTATTTCAAACATTTAAAGTAAGCCAGCCAATCATATGTACTTCAGTTTTGGTATATCACGTGTCATTTTGGTTTCGTTTTCATTGTCGCAAAATGGTTTAAAGCCATTTGTTTTATCTTTCTATCTTTTTCAGCTTTTTTTTTTTTTTTGCCTTTATCTAATCTGTCATTCTTGTCTAATTTTGATCTTACTTTTCGGGGTTATCTTCGGTCAGATATCATTGCAAAAAAAAAAAAAAAAAAAAAACTCCGTTCTTGAGAGAATTAAAAAAAATAAACGAATCTTAACAAAATCTTAACACGCTAGACATCTGGAATGATGAAATCCACAGTTGGGACAGAATAAACATTGACACTTTTGTTTTGGAGCGGAAAGATGGAGCAAGGTTCAAGGTCGACGACCTGGCTAAAACTCAAGGCGCTCCTTTCTTTACTTTACGTACATTTTAATGTTAGGCGAGAATAAATAAATAAACAAATAAATACATACATGAATAAATGCATAAATAAATATAGGTATTTAACAGACACTCGTTAGAAATAATGAGCGTCAGTAAAACCAGAAAAGAAATATAAGTGACGGGCTCGCCAGGAATCAAACCAGGGACTAACAGAACGAAGCCATCGCCTTACTACGAGAATTGATCCAGTTTTATCTAAAGATTGTCTACAGATCTCTGTGACTAAGAGTACCTAGGTGTAATTTCTAGTAAAAAGATAGAAAGCTCAATAGCGTAACTAAGGTGAAGGGTGTAACTCCCACGTCATCATTGTGATAATATTGTTAATAGACACAATATAATTAGCCTCGAACAGTAGTCGTCTGGTTAAATTCGCCAGTCAGCAGGAACATTATATTGGTTTGGTTTGGTTTGGTTTGGTTTGGTTTGGTTTTAAGGACTATCTTCATTGCACACGGACAACTCCATCAGTGCTCCGATCTCCTCCCTTAGATCACACAAGGAGGATCTCATCTCAGTGCTTGAACTCCTTAGCACCGGCGAGAATCCCAATGTGTGTATATAGGAATCACTTATTCTATAAATATTTTTGTGGTGGGTAGGTTTCTAAGTGTAAAATTTTGCCAGGGCAGCGGCCTTATGGCCTACTTCTTTAAAATTTCCAATTGCCTATTTTTTCACCCAGGGGACCGGGGGGGGGGGGGGGTATGACATCTTTAGGACACTGTGGGAAAAAATTTCCATAAATTATATTCCCTCTAAAAGCAGCGGCTGGGAGACTTTTTCAGGTCATAAATCGTGGATTCCTCAGCAAGAAAGAGGTTGGTAAGAAAACGAAGATGGCTGTATACCGCTCCACCTATGTCCCAGTCTTGACATATGGATGCGAGTCGTGGGCAATGACTACAACCCACAAAAGCCAGATCCAAACCTCAGAAATGAGGTATCTGAGGAAAGTGGTTGAAGTAACAAGAAGAGACATGGTCCGCAACCAGACGATCCGTCAAGGCCTAAAATCCCATCCGCTGCAGACCCAAATAGAACAGTCCCAACTAAGATGGTTTGGCCATGTCTGCAGAATGGGAGAAGATCGGCTACCACGACAAGCATGGGAAACAAAGAGCCAGGGATCCAGACCTCCAGGACGACCCAGAGTCCGCTGGGAGGACAACATTAGACAATCTTTGAAGGACCGAGGACTAGAATGGAACCAGGCCAGGAAGAAGACAGCTGATAGAATGGTCTGGCGCTCTCTCTTCCAAACCTCTACACCTCACGGTAGAAGGGGAACGACTAAGTAAGTAAGTAAGTAAGTAAGTATATTCCCTCTACTGGGAATCGAACCCGGTACCTCTAGAATTCGAGGCGGACGCCATACCTCTTAGCCACTCCGACCCCCTAAGTTGTTATATTGGGTAACGTCTTACCATAGGAAGAGGTCAGTAGATCGTATATATTAATCATATATTAATATATTCATGTATTTACAAGGTTTAGCAAATATATACTTTTTTAGGGTCACTGTAGTCTCCTTAATTTGCCGTGGTGATCCAAACAATTGTGGCTTGTTGTTGCGATACAACGGGTGAAATTTTTCGCAACACAAAGACTGGAAGTTGTCGCTACACAACGGGTGGATGTTGTCATGGCCCAATGAGACCAAGTTGTCATGGCACAATGGGTCCAAGTTGTCATGACATAATGGGTCCAAATTGTCGTGAAAATGGACCAAAGCTGTCAACAGATCTTCAGTTGTCCATATTTTAAAATAGTGCTGAAATTATAGGAGACGCTCTTGAAAACCAAAGAGTTTCTATTCGATGGAATATGATATCCTGCTAACCAGTTTCTAAGAATCGCAATTCTAGAGTATTCTCTATGACCATATCCTTCAGTACGGTATCATACTTCTGTTAATCAGACACGGGGAAACTTTTTTCGTCATGATCTAAATAAAGAACATGTCCAAAAACCCGGTCAAGATTCAGAATTCCGAATACCAGAGCTGATCACGAGCTTTTTTTTTTTCATAGCCCCAATCCTTCTTTCTCAAGGTCATTATCACCTCCGTTATAATCCTGTCTGATGACGTCAGTACCGCCAGCGGGGCACGACTTCTTGGAATCCTTGTCTGGATCTAGATTAGAAATTTGTGTCACGAGTGAGGTATGTCCTGGGCTGGTAACACCATATAGTATCTTTTTTCCTCGCTTTTTTAAAACATGTCTTAAGAATGAACATGGGTCAGTTTAAAGTTTGGAAATTAAACGGTCGTTGAAGAAAATGAGAACCTGTATATCTTACGCTTGAAATTTCATGAACAACTGGCTGGCAGACGAGAGAAAGAATTTAAAAGCACGTCATTGATCTATGGACACGGACAGCAAACGACATTGATTGATTGATTGCAAGTCAGCCTGCATTCTAACACGTAGATGCACTTACCAACTGACAACTAAATCCTGGTGATTTAAACTGAGGTGTGACCTTGGGATTAACACTTACTGACGCATCGAATACTTGTAAAATAGGTAAAGCAAAAAACAAACACGGAGGCGGGAAGTAAGTACGGGACAGCTTTAGCAAGTTTCCTTTTTCTATGTGTTATGTCTTTTTAACTTCTGCTCATGTGTTTCTAAGCTTTGTTGACAGATTATGTGACGCTTCTGAAACTCTCTAATAAAAAAAAAGGAAATCTAATCCCATAGCAGATAGGCTACTGCCTTTGAAGAGTGAAGTGTTGCAGACTGCACCATACTACGTACAACTTTACGAAGTGTGGTGACCAGTTACCTTCCTCTCTGCCTTTACGTTCCCTGACTCAAGAGCAGAGTCAGGTAAGGATTTATGTCTTGGTAGACTGGAGCATGACACTAGCGTATTTCGATCCTGGAACCCTGGTAACTTCGCCACGAGAGGGAAACGCTCAAACCGCTTAGACAATCGCACGCTAACTATCTCTAGAGCTTATGTTAAAACATCGCACTACGAAACTTGCCCAGAAAATAAAATGAGACTGCCTAAGAGTCGTGTCATAAAGGATGTCGCATAGAGATTTATGATCGATAAATTTTCTATATTCTTTTCTTTTTCTACCCGTGTCCTCTACTTTATTATCGCTCTTTTATCCTTTTCCTGTGTTTTTCGTATTCGTTCGTTTGCGATAAATATTACTTTCCCATTCAAACTTTCGCCTGTTTCTATTCTCATTTAGAAACGCATTTATTGCATAAGATGTCATGGTAACGAATAGTGTGATTATTCGTCCAGTCAGACATGATTTCTGACATATCGTCTGGTATTTCCATTTGACACGTAGCTTTTACGGCTAAGTTGCTCGGTGAGGTGTGGAAACTGCCATCTAATGAGACATACCGTCTACATTTTTCACCTGACACAGCGTTTCTTCGGCTGAGTTCTTGAAGTGTGATATGACACTCATGCATCGGATCAGAAATGGCCTTAGTCGTAGAGGTGTGAAGACGCACTCTTGGCAGTTATGGCGAGTGTCTAAGTTAACGTAAGTGTTAAGACGAGAAGGGGAGGCTATTTCGGGTTTTTGAAAATAACGCACATCCTTTGTCCGTTTAAGATATATCTTAACCGGAGTTTTAGATTTCAGTCACTCAGTAACTTCGCAGTCAAGACTAGAACAACCTACGTTCGATTCCTAAGAATCTCTGTTGATAGAAGATGGCATTTAGTTGGTCGAATTGGTTTAGTTCTTAGTAGTTCTGTGTTAAGGTAAATATTATATTGTATATCTAGTATTTTGTGAGTGTTTAAAGTGATAAATCGCTTATTTCATTTTTCTAGTTAGATTTGTGCGCAGAAGAATTAAATATAAGTCTGTTAGATTCTCTAGCTGACGTGTTTCAGTGGAAAGCAGAATAAATTATAATTTCTAGCTTAAAAACTTATGCAGCTATAAAATAATTCAATTTAACTGCTTAATCGAGAATATTGTAAAACTAACATATAACTGCACAGATTCATCACTGAGTATTGACAAAATACGTATGTATTTCTAATTCATGATGATTGATTTTATGAATATAACTTATTTCACGGGAAGGTTTTAAACGATAAGTCAAGCCTCCGCTTGCAGTTGATAATGTAAGTTATATCCGAGTACATAGTATGTATAGTATTTTATATGTTGTTTTTCTTTATTCAGTGAAACTGGGGTGACCCAACTTTGCCAGTGTTTTAGTACATCTGAGAGAAGAAACATTTTATATCTTTAACCACGTGGGTTTACAAGTTAACACCTGCCTGACAGTGCGTGTGCCTCTAAAAATAGCCAGAGAACCACTCTCACTAACGTTTGTTAAAGACTAAATGCTTATACTGTGCCTTTGAGCCAGATCATATTTCTTCACAAACTCTAATGTACATGCAGCCCTGTGGCGAGAGAAAAACATTACAAATCATTGACCTTCCGACATTTTGACGAACTGTGGGTGTGAACTATAATTATCTATTGAAAGAATTTACCAACCGGTCATCTTCCTAAATAAGGGAAACCTCGTGATTTTGACACTGTGTGCCCGCTTAAAACTAATTCTTACCTGAACGGAGTGGAAGTGACACTAACTTAAATCTGTAAAGAAAACTATCGCACGAAGAGGACGCTCCCCGGACCCCGTGAATGAAACCACGATCTGCAGAGCTGGGAATCCGCTTCAGCAAAAGATAGACAGATTTAAACGGTGCGTCATACAGTGCGCCAGACGGCGAACACCAGCAAGGTATTAGGTAAGAGCCAGGGTACCCTGATGAAAGAACCGAGTGAAAGTAGACTGAGTGATGGTTTTATGATAACTATTTATTCACCCACTTTGTAATTTCTTTATGCAAGTTTTGTTTGTTGCTAACAATATTTTTCCTTAGGATAGATCAGAGTATCCAAGTCTGTTCATACCTTTAAATGGAAATCTTAGACTAAATCATATGTATCCGTGACTCTTTGTGGCTATCACTTTTCTTCTAACAGGACTGTGAGCTATACATCGGGGGAAAAGATCATACCAATGGGTCTATCATTCTTGTAGCAATTCATTGACTTTATGACTATTTTGTATATGCTTGATGTAAATTTTATGTGTTGTGATGGAATTTAAGTCTGATAACACTGACTAACAAAAAAAAACTTTTTTTTTCTTTCTCTAACATTTCTATGTTTTTCTGGTCAATTTTAATGCGCTGTTTTTAAATCTGCAAACCGTTTTTCTCTATCAGGTCGGGATCTCTAGAAATACGCAATTGAAGTTTTTTAACAACGCATACAGTATTACAACATCATTCGTACAAGAAGTATAACAGTTATGTAGGCTTGAATTTCTTTGCAGTTGACTTTCGTCGGTGAATGGCATGTGGTACATCGTGATGAAGCATCCAACAATAATCGGCAAGCATGGTCACACTCCACCGTTCTTGATAACGTGACTCCATTACGGCGATATCTTGATGGAATCGTTCTCCATGTTCATCGCTGACCTCGCCAAGGTTGTCAGGGAAAAAGTCAAGATGCGAATCGAGCAAATGGATTTTGAGGGACATGTTACAGCCCATAATTCTGTATGCATCTATGCACTGCTTAACAATATGCAACATAGTCGACATATTTGTGATTTCCCAGAAAGTTATCGACGATCAATTTGAATGCCATCCATGCGCGAAGTTCACTACCATGTAACAAGTTGTTTGTCTGCAATAACTTTCCTAATCTGAGGTCCTACAAAGATACCTTCCTTTATCTTTGCATCGCTAACTTGCGGAAACTTTTCTCGAAGATAAGTGAAAGCTTTGCTCGTTTTATCTAACGCTTTTACAAAATTCTTCATGAGCCCCAACTTTATATGTAACAGTGGTAAAATGAAGCTGTCTTTGTTAACTAATGGCTCGTGTATTTCATTTTTATGCCCGAGCTGCATACGATCCCGGATAGGCCACACCTTTCTTGCATAATGTTCCTGTCTGTTGCGGCTGTCCCATTCACATCAGAAGCAACAAAATTTAGTATACCCAGTCTGCATGCCCGTGAGAATTGCAATGACCTTTAGATCTCCACAAATCCGCCATTGGTAGTCATTCTACTTTATTTGTTTCCAAACGTATAGCCATATTGTCATAAGTTTCTTTCATATGAACAGAGTAGGCGACTGGAACTGATGAAAATAAATTTATGTTATGCAATAACACGGCTTTTAGACTAGTCTTGGAAGAATCGATGAAAAATCGCCATTCGTTGACTATGTGCTCATGACCGTTTATATCTTTGCAATAGCAAATGTCATCATCCATCTCAAAGTATTGAACAAGTTCTCTGTGTCTATGACGAAATTTAGATATCGGAGTATTGGGCGCTAAAAGATTCCATTCTTTGAGTCGCGAACCGAGTAATTCCGCTTGTACTTTGGTAAGAGCGAGATCACGTATTAGTTCTGAAAATTCTGAATGGTTAATTAAGTAAACACCATCATTCACCGGTATGTAATCTGAGTCAGAATTAGTTTCTAAAGCAGGTAAACCATCACTTTCTGATGGTTCATTCACGTCCAGCGGATATTGTTCTGGTGGTACTTGGATCGGACACATGATTGGATCATGAGGCACTGGTTTCGAAACCGATTCAATATTTGGATAAACCACAGACTTTCTAGTTTTTAAAGTGAAACCATGGATATTTGTCAAGCAGAAGTAACAATCAGTAGTGTGATTTGTATGTTCACGCCATATTACTGGCACTCCAAAAGGCATCGACTTATGCTTCGGCGATTTTCGTAACCAACCTGCCAATGTATCGAACAAACTGCATTTGGCTTCCAAGATTTATTTGCATCATCAACTTTCGAATCGAAATAAAGTTCATATGCTTTCTTTAGTAATGGTTGTAAAGTTTTTCTGGTCAACACGATCGGTAAAATATCCGCACATGTAACAGAACAGATCAGCCGAATTTCTACAACTTCTAGAAGCCATATTTTGCTGAGAATTATTTCAAAATACAGTAACTATTTGAAAAATCGCGTAACATATGTCATGCATCTTTTAGCAGTATAAAAAGTAGAATTATGTTGCTTTTTATTAATTTTTAATAAGTTATATAGTAAAAATGAAACGGAGCAAATAACGGTTTCCCAAAAATATATTTATTCACAAATATCTTAAGAACCCAATGTGATAGAGATAAACGGATTTCACATTTGAAATCAGCGCAAGAAACTGACCTAAGCACACTTATTCTTATATAAGAAAGAAAAATTTTGTTTGTCAGTGTAATTAAAAATTCAATTAAACTTAATCAGTGTGTTGGTCAGCTCGACCCAAATATCCAAATTTTTACATTGTCATAGTTTCACGTTTGTGCGTCTATTGTCGTCACTGTGGCGAGAGGTTTTATTTGGCTGTAGGATCAGTATAGTACTGAAAATTACAGAAATAGAATTTCTGCAGAAAATGGTGAAGTCCCAGTGTCTGAGAGGACTACTGGTATCACAAATTAGTTACGGCTGTGAATGATCTGATCTCGAAACAATAGTAGAGAGGAGACCGACATAAAGTGCCACCTCCGCTGTGTAACTAACTGTGATATTAAACAAAACAAGGAAACAGATTTTTACTTAACAATGATAAAATTGACAAGTCGTTCAAAATACAATTTCCTTATATTTTATTTAGTATATACACTATCTACTCTGGTGCTGAAGGGTGAATGTTGAAAAAATGGAACGTAATGAATTTGTAAGTTTACATATATTTTACAAATATTTATATTTATATAGACAACAAGTTTTCCAATTATAGGAACAAAAATTATATCAGCTGTGCTGTTAATTAAGGATATAACACTTATCAGCTATGTTGTTATTTTTGTCTCTTGCTATGCTAATTTCACTTTCTCATCACTGACAGTTTCTATGCTCACAATGCTGACAGAAATGGTACTAATGTGTACTCATCTCTTAAAACGTTCTGTTCTCCCTAGTTTGGTTCACACAACTCCTGCTGAGGCTCGTTACTTTAGCCCACCCAAGACTGAGGGGGGACTAAAGATGTAGCTTCTGTACAATCTCTATGCTCCTGCGAAGTTCCAGGCAGCGGGATTGACTCGAACATACGACCTCAGGTTTTTAGGACACAAATGAAACCTGTAACAAGGAAAAATAGGGGCTAATTTCTGTCCTCGAGCCCACCTATTTCTATTGCATATGATATGAGCGTGTCTCAGTGTCTGCATGTGGGATGAATGACAACATGGCTCAGTATGATTTAGCAATAGCGAGACAAGACAGGTGTCTACTTGCAAAACATTCTTTCTGATAAACTAATGCATGGATACATTCAATAATATAGATTCAATACATGAATACATTTAATACATTAATACATCCCATAATATAAATCAATACATGAATAAATCCAATAATATGTACACCTAGGTGTGATACAACAATGTCCTTCCCCCTATAATCCCAGGCCCCCTCTGACGAGTGCTATACAAGCTGGTAACATATATCCTAACAATAACGTTATGTTCTTATGATAGGAATATATGCGACGAGGACTGTTTGGTGATATATCAGGTGGGAGTTATAGGAGACAATAGATTGGAGTTAGATGCGACAATAGATTGAGTCCTGACAAGGACTGTTTTGGTTATATTTGCAGTTGGTTTTATCTGAGACAATAGATTGAGTCCTAACAAGGACTGTTATGGTTATATTTGCAGTTTGGAATTATCAGAGACAATAGACTGAATATAGGAGACAATAGATTGAAGTATGAGTCCTATTAGTCTTCGTCTATTCAATCATATACATTCATAGGGAACCCAAAATATATTAAATATATACAGGTGTAGGTAGTATAATGACACACAACAAATACCAACATTATATGCCTGCTGAAGGCCTATTTTCCTAAAGGTTATCGTAAATTTATAATTACCCTCCAAGATTTAAAAAACGGCCAGTTTGACTCGACTAGTGAAGTAGGTTGCAGGTCGATGCCCTCAGGTAAACAATCAATCAAGGTGACAGCTTCTTCCTCTTCAGTCAGTATCTCTGGCGTCAAGTTCGGGATTGCGTGTTTAGCATAAAATTCCGCCCTATTATATAGGCAGGTAACTGCATAAGAAAGGCTTTCGGTTGGTTCCTGGCGGAGCAAAATGATTGGTTTCCTCCGGTTTCGTCTTTTGCTCATACAGCCTAATTTTATTCAGTTTTTAGCCGCCATCTTGCGTGAACTGCGTGAACAGTATAATTTATTCTGTGTCAGAGACTGGTGAACGGTACAAGTTGATTGGTTGAAGCAAATCTGTATTTCGACATAGTGATTAACCAAGTAGTGGCTTACACTCGTTTCACGACATAGCCCCCTCTTTTCCTAGCTGTGACTTGTCATAGCTGACGTGTAAACCCCTGCTGTGGTTAATCCTTTTGCGTCTGTCCTTCCAGAGTACTAGGGTGTCGACTTAAAAAATCAGCTCCTACATTGTCTCTTCCCGGAATGTAATTCACGGTAAAGGAATAAGGCGCCAGAAGCAGACTCCACCTTAACAATCTCGAATTTAGCTTTTTAGATGCAGCCAAGAATGTTAAAGGTTGGTGATCGCTTTGGACAATGAAGTGTGTCCCATACAGATGAGGTGAAAATTTGTTGATGGACCAAATTAGAGCTAAACATTCTTTCTCTATGGTCGAGTAGTTCAACTCAGCTGCATTCAGCTTTCTACTGGCGTAGGCGACTGGTAAAAGTTCCTCCGGCTGGGCTTTTGATTTCTGCAAGAGAGTTGCACCAATCCCTATACTGCTAGCGTCCGTTCTTAATACAAATTCCTGTGTGATATCGGGTAGTGTAAGGATTGGTTTGCTGGTGAGTTTTGCTTTTAGCTCTGTGTAAGCTTTTTCACAATCAGCATTCCATTGGATTTTATCAGGCTGTCCCTTCTTCGTTAAGTTAGTTAATGGTGCACACAGAGAGTTAAAGTGGGGTATGTACTTCTGATAGAACCCACATAAAGACACGAATGATCTCACATCTTTCTTCGTTTGAGGTCTGGGTGCCTTCTTTAACTTCTCTATATTCTTTGGATCAGGAGACATATGACTTGTAGAAATAGTGTGACCTAAGAATTCCAACTCCTTACAACCGATATAGCACTTGGTTGGACGTGCAGTCAATCCAGTGGCTCTCAGTCTGTCAAACAACATGGAGAGCGCTACTATATGCTCTTCAAATGTGTTTGTAGCAACAAGAATGTCATCCATAAAGTTAGTGATATGGGGATTTTGTAGAGGTTCCAATAATTTCCTCATCATTCTTGAAAAGATACTGGGAGCATTTTTCAGCCCAAAGGGTAGTACATTAAACTCGTAGTGTCCGTCTGATGTACTAAATGCCAGCATTTTCCTAACTTCTGGTTTCACTGGTATTTGGTAGTATCCCTTGCTTAAATCTACCTTTGATAAATACCTAGCCTTACTCAGTGTAGAGAACAGCTGGTTGGTGTCAGGTAATGGGTCCACCTGAGATTCTGTGATCGCATTAAGCTTCCGGTAGTCAATACATAACCTGTGTTCACCACTCGGTTTTCTCAATAGCACCACACTTGGGCTATAGGGAGAGTCTGACTTCGAGATAATTTTCTCCTTCAACAGATAATCAACTTCCTCCCTTAGTGCTTGGGCTTTCGCATAGGGTATAGGGGTATGTTCTCATGCATACTGGGGTAGGGTCTGTAACCTTCATGTCGTACTCTAACAGATTCGTTCGACCTGGCTTATCTGTGAGCACATCAGCATGGGTTTCCAACACTTTCTGAACCCTCTTCTTCTGTTCTGGAGTTAAATGTTCACTAATATTTACTTGAACATAATCCTCTGTAGTTGTGAGTGGATACTCCATAGAGTGAAGTGGTTCACCGTGCATTTCTGTTGCAATGGCTAGGGTCATGATATGTGCAACTTCTGATGATTCCTTGTCATAGTATTTTTTAAGAAGATTGACATGATATACCTTCTCCTTTCCTTTCTTGTCAATCTTATAATTGGTCCTAGAAAGTTTCTCCAGTATGACATAGGGTCCCTGCCATCCAATCTGCAATTTATTATTGCTGCTTGGCAACAGTAATAACACCTTTTCACCCACCTCCAGTTCCCTATCCTTTGCTTTTTTGTTGTAGTAGGCGGCATGCTTCCTCCTGGCCTGTCTTAAGTTATCATTGGCCAGTTTCCAACCTGCTTTCAATCGAGATGTCAACTCGTTGACGTACTGGTATGAGGAAGTCACTGTTTCCTCTGCCTTTTCATCAGTCCATGTCCGCAGCAATGCTTCCAGTGGACCTTTGATTGGTCTTCCAAACAACATTGTAGCTGGAGCCAATCCAGTTGAGTTGTGGGGTACTTCCCTATATGCAAATAGTGCAGCGGGTAAGTAGGTATCCCAAGTATCAGGTTTTTCACTCGCCAGCTTTCTAAGGATTGAAATTAGCGTACCATTGAACCGCTCTACTTGACCGTTCCCTTGGGCATGGTAGGGACTACAATGATAGTGCCTGGCTTGAAATATCCTGAATACTTCTTGTGTTAGCTTTCCCTTGTCAGTCAATATCTGATGCGGGAAACCTAATCGGGTAAATATTGTCAACAGGGCCTCTGCCACGTGCTTTGAATCTATAGCTGACATGGCCACTGCTTCTCCCCACATAGAGCAAGTATCAACCAAGGTTAAGATGTAAGCATTTCTCTTCTTGGTCCTAGTGAGGGGTCCAACAATATCTACTGCAACACGTTCAAAAGGGGTTCCCATAATAGGCATTTCTCCCAGTGTTGCGGGTGCAGTCCTATGCTTAGGAGCTACTCTTTGGCATTCTGGACAGGATCTTACATATCTTTTTATGTCCTCTGTAATTCCTGGCCAGAAGTAGTGACAGGCTATCCTTTGTCCAGTGGCCCCTACTCCCATATGTCCACTGAAGGGTATAGCATGTCCTAGCGTCATAACCTTCTCCCTGTAAGATTTTGGCACTACAAGCTGTCCATGCCCTTTAGGTCCTGTTCCAGCTTTTCTGTATAGTAGGCCATTCTTAATATACAAGTCTCCTTTCTCTGGAGGGTTATGTGCTTTAGGCAATTTGCCAAAACAAGGCTTCAGTGTGCTATCTGCTGCCTGAGCCTTTTTCATCTCTTCTGGATGAGTATTGATAGGATTCTCCTCCATTTTCCTGGAGCTTTCCCTGGTCTGGACTGTTGCCATAACTACAGGTTTTATAGATTCTCCAAGGAAAACATACCTACACCCCAAAATCAAAGGGTAAATATGGTCGTCCATCACTGCTGCTTTGATTTCTCCTTCCACATAGCGAGATCTTATGTTGATTCGAGCTATGGGTAGTGTCATGGTTCTTGCTCCCTTGATCGGTCCTCTGATTTCCACTGTTTCTGTGGTTATCTGGTCAGGACTCACTAGAGAAGAGCACACAACTGAATCAAAGTCCAATCCTGTGTCATATAAACACAGTACTTGAGTGCCATTCACGGTCACTTCCTCACAGACAGGGGGATGATGGAAGTCCTTTTGACTTACTGCCATATACTTCCTTCCCTGATTCCCTGTTGTAAGACATGCAGCATGATGAGGAGGATTCTTCCTTCTGCAGTCTGCAGTATTGTGGTTACTCATTAGACAAGTTTTACACCACTTTCCTTCCTTCCAGTAAGGTGTCTTATCCGATCTTAGAGGGTTTTTGTCCTTTTGGTCAAATCTTTGTTTGTTCCTTGTGGCATGGTCCTTTTGTTCATATTTGGTATAGTTTTGTGATGATTTGAAGTTTTCACCCTGCTTCTTCTTATTTCCTATTAATTCTGCCTGAGCTGCTTGATATCTCTCAGCAACAGTTACAATATCTTCCAATCTCTCTGCTCCTTGTTCCATGATAAACTTCCTCATTTCTTGAGGCATGGACTCTTTCACTTGCTCCATCATTATAATTTCTTTCAGATCCTGACACTTTCCTAAACTACTCCATTTTTCCAAATAGTTTTCCAATCTAGCAGAGAATTGATGATAGTTTTCTCCTGGAAGAATTTTAGCTGTTCGGAATTTCTTTCTATATGATTCTGAGTTTTTTTCATATCTCACAAGCAGTGCCTGCTTCAGGATTTCATAATCTTCCTGGTCATCTCTTGAGAGCTTCAAATACACATCGTAGGTCACACCTCTCAATCCCTGAGATAGTTTAAGACTCCATTTTTCTTTCACTACGCCATAGGTAGTGGCTAGTCTTTCGTATCTATCCAGGTACGACTCAATGGCGTCTTCTTTCTCAACAAATGGGTCCAGATGAAAATTCATGGCCCCACTTGAGGTGCTCTGGCTGGAGCTACTCTCAGAGTGAGGTGAGCTACCACCATTATTGCCAGTATTTGCCTGAATTTCAAGCTCTTTTAATCTTAACTGATGGTCTCTTTCTGCTTGTAATTTCCTTTCCTCAGCTTCAATTTTCTTTGCCTCATTTTCAGCCTCCCATTTCTTGGCTTCAACTTCCAGTCTTTTGTCTTCTCTCTGAGCTTCCAGTCTTTTGTCTTCTCTCTCAGCTTCCAGTCTTTTGGCTTCTCTTTCAGCTTCCAGTCTTTTGGCTTCTGCCTCTAATTGCAAATTTCTTTCTTCCCTATCCATGTGTTTGTCCACTTCTGTTGTGACATACTGAGTAAGAGCATCACCTGTCATATTTAATTCCTTACCCATCTGCATGATCGCAGTCCTGAACTTCACTAGATCAGCCATGGCGTTACTTAGATTGGGTATGTACATCTACTATAACCAAATTATTGTAATTAAACTTAATTAATTCAAATGAACAAAAAATTTCCGTGCAATTTTATGAGCATCAACTATTTACTGAGTACTAAATGGTACTCCTCCTAAGAAAATATTAAAAAATCCTATTATAGAATTTCTCAAAAAAAATTTTTTTTTCTTAGTTATCTATGGGTGGCACAAGATAGAGTGTAGATAGATGAATAGACTAAGTATGGCTCACGATATACAAAAATATCCCAGGAACGAGCCCCCAGTGTGGCGAGAGGTTTTATTTGGCTGTTGGATCAGTATAGTACTGAAAATTACAGAAATAGAATTTCTGCAGAAAATGGTGAAGTCCCAGTGTCTGAGAGGACTACTGGTATCACAAATTAGTTACGGCTGTGAATGATCTGATCTCGAAACAATAGTAGAGAGGAGACCGACATAAAGTGCCACCTCCGCTGTGTAACTAACTGTGATATTAAACAAAACAAGGAAACAGATTTTTACTTAACAATGATAAAATTGACAAGTCGTTCAAAATACAATTTCCTTATATTTTATTTAGTATATACACTATCTACTCTGGTGCTGAAGGGTGAATGTTGAAAAAATGGAACGTAATGAATTTGTAAGTTTACATATATTTTACAAATATTTATATTTATATAGACAACAAGTTTTCCAATTATAGGAACAAAAATTATATCAGCTGTGCTGTTAATTAAGGATATAACACTTATCAGCTATGTTGTTATTTTTGTCTCTTGCTATGCTAATTTCACTTTCTCATCACTGACAGTTTCTATGCTCACAATGCTGACAGAAATGGTACTAATGTGTACTCATCTCTTAAAACGTTCTGTTCTCCCTAGTTTGGTTCACACAACTCCTGCTGAGGCTCGTTACTTTAGCCCACCCAAGACTGAGGGGGACTAAAGATGTAGCTTCTGTACAATCTCTATGCTCCTGCGAAGTTCCAGGCAGCGGGATTGACTCGAACATACGACCTCAGGTTTTTAGGACACAAATGAAACCTGTAACAAGGAAAAATAGGGGCTAATTTCTGTCCTCAAGCCCACCTATTTCTATTGTATATGATATGAGCGTGTCTCAGTGTCTGCATGTGGGATGAATGACAACATGGCTCAGTATGATTTAGCAATAGCGAGACAAGACAGGTGTCTACTTGCAAAACATTCTTTCTGATAAACTAATGCATGGATACATTCAATAATATAGATTCAATACATGAATACATTTAATGCATTAATACATCCCATAATATAAATCAATACATGAATAAATCCAATAATATGTACACCTAGGTGTGATACAACAATGTCCTTCCCCCTATAATCCCAGGCCCCCTCTGACGAGTGCTATACAAGCTGGTAACATATATCCTAACAATAACGTTATGTTCTTATGATAGGAATATATGCGACGAGGACTGTTTGGTGATATATCAGGTGGGAGTTATAGGAGACAATAGATTGGAGTTAGATGCGACAATAGATTGAGTCCTGACAAGGACTGTTTTGGTTATATTTGCAGTTGGTTTTATCTGAGACAATGGATTGAGTCCTAACAAGGACTGTTATGGTTATATTTGCAGTTTGGAATTATCAGAGACAATAGACTGAATATAGGAGACAATAGATTGAAGTATGAGTCCTATTAGTCTTCGTCTATTCAATCATATACATTCATAGGGAACCCAAAATATATTAAATATATACAGGTGTAGGTAGTATAATGACACACAACAAATACCAACATTATATGCCTGCTGAAGGCCTATTTTCCTAAAGGTTATCGTAAATTTATAATTACCCTCCAAGATTTAAAAAACGGCCAGTTTGACTCGACTAGTGAAGTAGGTTGCAGGTCGATGCCTGTAAAGTTGCTCACTGTAAAGTGCTGTGTAAAAAGTCATCTGTGAACCATCTGTGTAAATTGTGGTGTATGGTGTTACTGAGATCAGGCATGCTCCAGTCTACCCAGCTGTAAATGGGTAACTCACCCTAGTCCTGAGTTAGGGAAGGCAAAGGCAGCTGTAAGCAGTAGTTTCCCTCTAAGGCTCCAGGGGAAGAAGGCCCTAAACTTGGTCACTTCAACCGACGCAGGATGGTGTATATATGGAGTAGAAGTGTAGAGTGTGATTAACGCGAATGGTGTACTGTTTGTGTTCTGACCAATCTAAGCACTCATTCACTTGTGTCTACAAGGCACCAATGCAGACTGTTGGAATCTTTGTTTACACAGTTTATTTAGACGCACACACTGGGACATAACGAGTAAATCATGGGTATGTTGACATATCAATTTGCAGGCATACATAGTAGATCCCATGTCATGACACATTCATAAATAATAGGTAGTACATCAATAGTTTCCAATGTCATGATACATAATGGCCGCATCCCCTATCTGACTAAGCGCGTCAGTGAAGGCGGATCGGTAAGTAACTAAAGTTGCTTTAAGTTCACAGTTTATATCATATTATGAAACCTTGGAAGGGGTTTCTATCAAAACTGAGATCTCCTTGCCACTGTCCGAATAGTAAGATACATGCCCCGTTCTTTGGACAGTGATTCAAAAATACGATGACAGGAATGTAACATGGCCGCCTTCCTGAGTTGTCGCTCACTCGCTCACAGGAAGGTATATATATAAGCCAAAGTTAATTCGAAATACATATGAATGATTTCCTAAAGTTTCTCCATACAGTTCTACAGTAATCCAATTACTTCTCGTAGACATAATTGTTGTATGGAAGCCCGTCATCTTCGTCGATACGAAACATGACCCTAGCGTTGCGAAGCACAAAATTCCAGCTAGGTCTAACCGACGTGAGATCATCAAAAATAGGGTCTGGAATTACCTGGAGTCCGAATCATACATGGTACCGTACATTAGGAGAGTCTCTAACACAAACTCTAGTAGAGACACAATCTCCTACAGAAGAAAAACCACTTCATCAATCATTTTTACTTAAGAATATACCAGCCCTTGGAAATGCGTAACCGCCATTGTAAACGGTACCTCGGAACTCATCACGACTTGTCAAGACAACTCATACTTCCGCTAGAGCGGCATAACAAGAATATAGTCCTGCCTACCCATCAAAAATATACAATATAGGACTGATTCTACTTGTACTAATAATATGTAATACATATGAATTCAGGCCATAAACATAATAAGCAAATTAATATATTTTCTGGCCCTAACAAATAAGTACGGACATGGGTGTCATATCCATGCGCCGAATCAATATCAAGAACGATTACTCCTATAATCAAAAGTGTGAATCAATCATGAATTATCTAGCTTTACTATAGACAGCATTTTCATACACAAATGAATGAATGTCTATATCTTTTCCATATTAAATAGCCATATCGATTTTTGTAATATGTGCGTCAAAATATGCACGCAACAGATTACCACACCCCTCGGGAAAAAAATGGTACATTTTTTTTTTTGAAATACATCTAGGAGCAACATACAATAGGCTCACAATGCACCAATAACAATGCGCAGATGATAAGCATAATTTTTCTGACCTTAGAGAAAGTACTTCTCTAAGTATAAATATTTCCAGAGAGGTGTCACCAACGCATACTACAATATTAGCAATGACACAATTTCTACATTAGTTTATACATAAATTTCATCTAAGATATCTTAACATCATGATCATCAAAGACGAAAAAAAACATTGAAAGATCAGCGGTGAATAAACATCAATGAACCGCTAAGTAGTGTTACAATCAATATATGATATTACCTATGTGTACACATTTCAACATAGGAACAACTGTATCAAAGTTGTATAACAGTTATGAATCATGTGGGCATCTAGACAAAATATCTGCCATCACATTTTCTGACCCACGGATAGCTCGCACCGAAAAATGAAATGGCTGCAGAGCAATCGCGTATCGCGTTCATCTCGCGCTCTTCAGATTTTTACTCTGAATAGCCGTAAGAGCTTTCTGGTCAGTTTCCACGATGAAATGCGCGCCAAGAAGAAATCTTTGCAGTTTAACTCTTAAAGGCCGGAACTGGTTCACATCCGCCAAAACCCCTAGAAGCCGAAAGAGTTTCACTTTTGAATTGCCGTGAAATTTTTTCCGTATTTCTTCGTTTCCATGAAATGCGCGCCAAGAATCCTTCATAAATCTTTGCAGTTTAAGGATTGACCAAACCATAGCCAATAAGGTTACTGCGGTCTAATTCTGGCAAAACTCGTGAAAAAATTCCGGCCTGCAAGAGTTAAGGATTGACCAAACCATAGACAATAATTCACGGTCTAGAACCGAGTAATTCTTCTCTGCGGCATTCAATTTTCGAGAAATATACATCACAGGATGCAGAGTTCCAGAGTACTCTTGCATTAGTGCTACTCCAATCCCGGTGGATGAAGCGTCACTACGAAGAATAAATGTCTTATCCTTAGAAGGCAATACTAGGATAGGTGGAGTAGAAAACATAGTTTTAACCTTATCCAAAGAGGATTGACATTCTTGAGTCCAATGGACTACATTAGGAGACCCTTTCTTTAGCAAGGAAGAAAGAGGTGACATAATGGAGGACAGATTCGGAATGAATCGTCCATAAAATTGTATTAGACCTAAGAGACTTCGCACTTGCTTTTTAGTCTTAGGAATAGAAATGTTAAGTATCTTACTTGTATTATGGTCTTCTGTTTTTAGGAACCCATGACCAACACGGTGTCCTAAGAAAGATATTTCGCTAAAACCAATACATGCTTTCGATGGTTTCGCTGTCAGGTTATGCTCGCGTAAGATAGACAATAGTTCATTTATCCCATTATAGTGATCGTTCCAAGTATCACTGAAAAGACAGATGTCATCAAGATACGCAATGACATCTGAGCGATGAGATAGGATTCGACGCATCATGCGTACGAATGTTGCAGGGGCGTTCATAAGACCGAAAGGCATGAAATTCCATTGGAATAGACCCCTAGGCGTCGAAAAAGCAGTAAACGGTTTGGCGTGTTCGGATAATGGAACTTGCCAATATCCCTTAGACAAATCGAGTTTAGTAAAGAAATGAGAATTCGATAGTCTCGTAAGTAGCTCTTCTAGTAAAGGCATAGGTTCAGCATCAAATTTCGTCACTTGGTTCAATTTGCGATAATCCACGCAAAGACGTATGTTATTGTCTTTTTTTCGTACAATAACCATCGGCGAAGAATATGCTGATGTGGATGGTTCAATAATTTTTAACTCTATCATCTCATCCAACTCTTTCTCTACCTGTGCTTGAAAATGTATCGGGATAGGATACGGTCTGACTCTTATAGGACTATGGTCAGTAAGAATAATGTCATGTTGAATGACATCAGTTTGACCAGGAATGTCAGTAAGGACATCCTGAAATTGTTCTAACATAGTAGAAACTTGTTTCTGCTCTCCTGGAGATAATTCGGGAGAAATTGCAACATCTTTCCATGATTCATTAGAGTGAAGAGGAATCATTGGAAAAGGTAGATTTACATCCGAGAAACTCGTTTCCTCATCCTGTATTACTGACAGAGATGAGTACTGTCCATGTTGGACTGGAAAATCGTCCGTTGCCTGGAAAACAGGTTGTAAATAATCGGACGTTCATGGAATTCCGTGAGCATGTTGATGTGGAAGGTTTTACGCTTCCCGTCAATATCGACGATATAGTCAACATCGGAAACTTTTGATATTATATCGTACGGACCTTTCCAAGAAATAAGAAGTCTATTTTCCCTACAAGGTAGCAAGACAAATGCTTTGTCACCTGGACAAAGTTGTCGCAAGCATCTCTTTTTATTGGCAAATTCCCTTGCCTTCTGTTTCGCAAATTCAGAAGAAGCAGTTGCCAATTTGCATGCTTCAATAATCTTGTGTCTAAGTGCGATGACATATTCATAAGAGGATTTTGTGTCATCGACAATATTATCAGCAGTTATAAGATCATGAAGTAAGGACATAGGACCTCGCGGTTTCGCGCCAAAGACAAGTTCAAAGGGAGAAAATCCTGTATGTTCGTTGGCGACCTCTCTATATGCAAAGAGAGCCGCGGGTAAAACCCTATCCCAATCCTGAGGATGATCTTCTGTTATCTTACCTAGTAGGTTTTTCAGAGTTCTATTCAGACGTTCCACCATCCCATTGGACATAGGATGATAAATACTACTCAGCGATCTCTCTATCTTAAGAGTCGACATTACTTGAGACATGGTATCCGATATGAGTTGGGTACCATGGTCGGATAATATTTCTGCTGGAAATCCCAGACGAGAAAATATTAACCAAAGAGCATCTGCGACATCAGCAGTAGTTATGCTCTTTAGAGGAACAGCCTCCGGCCAACGTGTGCACATATCAACACACGTCAAAATAAATTGGTGTCCTCTAGCAGACTTTATCTTAAATGGAC
The DNA here is from genome assembly GCA_024509875.1 of Oreohelix idahoensis. Classification (NCBI taxonomy): domain Eukaryota; kingdom Metazoa; phylum Mollusca; class Gastropoda; order Stylommatophora; family Oreohelicidae; genus Oreohelix; species Oreohelix idahoensis. The sequence continues at coordinate 229,078 of JAMPIV010004919.1, forward strand.
CAATGATGTCTATCGCCATTTTTTGAAATGGTCGAATGGGAATGTCTGCAGCCTGAATAGGTGCATCATGGCGTGGACCTCTGGATTTAATCTCTTGACATACTTTACAAGATCGACAATAGATTCGTATGTCCTTATTCACAGCAGGCCAAAAGAAAGATTCAAGAACTCTAGTTTTAGTACGGGAAAAAACCCATATGTCCAGCACACTGCGAATCATGAGCGTGCTGTAAGATTTTAACTCTCATATTTTTAGGCACAAGGATTTGAGCATGAATGGACTTAGCGGAGTCTTGTACCATACGTACAAGTACGCCATTCTTCATCGTAATCCAAGATTTACGATTTGTATCCTTATTCGGATCACCTTTTGTTGCCAGAGTAAAGAATTTCTTTAGAGTAGGATCATCTTCCTGCTGTTTTATAAAGGAATCATGGGAAATCTCCAAGGGATCATCTTGGATCTGCGCATCATTATCTTCAGAATGTGAAGATTGTGGCATATTAAGAGCTTGAGCCCTAGTGATTACTGCATTAGCAGATTGCATATTAACATTTTCCCAATTAGAAATTTGCTGTGGAGTGCATTCTTTCACTCCATGAATGCGACCGATGATAAGATCAGCGATCGGATTCGGCAAGAGACATGCTTGCACCTCTCCTGTAAAGAAAGGCGTAGCAATATTGATAATGGCAGTGGAGTACTTCTCCAATGTGCCACCAAATGTTACACATTTGACTACATCGCCTGTAGCTCGAGAAGGATTTACGAGTGATTGCCTCACTCCGATGGTAGTGCACCCCGAATCGAAAAGAATTGATACCGGAGTACCATCTATTAGGCCTCTATTGAAAACAAGAGCACCCCTTCCATTATGCGCGATTGACGCAGGGAGAGCGGGAAGCGGGTGACCGCAGCTTAAAGTAGAAACTGTGGTTGGATCGATAATGTTTTGCATTGCGAACACTCAGATGCTCTAGCAAAATCGAAAGCGGAATTTGCTACACTATTGGAGTCTTTTTTATCATTATTCTGATTACCGGCGTCGTGGAACTCCTGTTGTGCAGAGTTAGCCTGGTAATAAGATTTACCATGTCTTTTGTGTTTTGATCTACCTCGGTTATAATTGTCTCTATAATTATTATTTCCTCTTTTATAACCCCTATTTGGGTTTGAATCATAATATTCATGATCATAATCATCACGCTCATTATACTGAGTATCCCTGTAATATTGGTTTTTTTCTCTCCATGAAGCACTTGGGTAATTCCTATAGCTACTCCCCTTTCGAGAATGTCTAAAATTATGGGTACCCCTCGCGTGTCGAGGACTATCAGCCCGATTCCAGTTCTTCGAAGAAGAACCCTGATTTGAGTGGTTATCTTGGTTTTGATACTTATTCCAATTAACCTTTTTATCAAATTTATTTTTAGCTCCTTGGAATATGTGTGAGTAATTCTGATTATATTCTGTTGCCGAAGCAACTGGCATACTCTCTTTAATGTTCGAGTTACTAAGAATCATGTCAGGGTGTGCCGTGGCATACTGGTCACAATATTCTTCCATTTGCTTTGATGTACTAGGTTTACGCTCATGTAAGAACTCTAGGAATGGTTTATTTACCGAAGACATGACCTTGTCTCTTAGCAATAAATCCGTAAGACCATCAAATGTTTTCTCTATTTTGGATAATTCAATCCATCGTGAGAGTGTAAGTCGTGCTTTTGAAATGAAATCTGAGAATTCTAAACCTACCTCAGGTCTCATTGTTTTAAACAAAAGACGATAACCTTCTTCTGACAGCTGATATCTCTTTATCAAAGCTGCCCTAATAGCATCATAATTATCCTTGTCGGCCTCTTCAACCAAAGATAACTTAGTCAGAGACTCCCCTTTTAAATTTTCAGACAACTGATGCACATACTGTGATTTGTCAACATTATGAGCTCGACAAGCACGTTCAAATCTATCAAGCCAGAATGTTATATCATCACTGGCAGAGTTGAACGCTGGCACCTTGACCTTATAATTAAAAGGTTTACCATTACCACCAGATGCCTGATTAATATTACTCATACTAGTCAATCTTAATTTCTCTAACTCAAATTCATGTTCTCTTATTGCTTTTCTCTCTTCAGCTTCTCTATCTAATCTTTTCTGTTCAGCTGCAGCAGCAGCTTCTAATTTTTTTTTGTTCTGCAGCAACTTCTAATTTCTTCTGTTCTGCAGCAACTTCTAATTTCTTCTGTTCTGCAGCAACTTCTAATTTTTTCTGTTCAGCAGCAACTTCTAATTTTTTTTGTTCAGCAGCAACTTCTAATTTTTTTTGTTCAGCTGCAGCAGCAGCTTCTAATTTGTTCTGTTCTGCAGCAAATCTCCTTTCCTCCACTTGCATCTGCAATTTCTTTAGATCAGCAGCAGCATCAGCTTCTTTTTCTAATCTTTTTTCTTCAGCCAGAGCTTTTCTCTCTTCAGCAGCAGCTTTTCTCTCTTCAGCAGCAGCAGCAGCTTCCAATTTTTTTTTCTTCTATTTGAAGTTTTCTCTCCTCAGCCGCAGCTTTCTTTCCTCAGCTTGCATCTGCAATCTGAAATTCTCAGCATCTATCTTCTTTTGTTCAACTTCTGCTTTCAGTACTTCTGACTTTAATGCAATAGCAAATTGAGCAGTTGCCCATTCTTCTAACTCTTTTCCAGTCTTATCAAGAGATTTTCCTTGTGCAATAAAGTAATCTAATGTAGACATCTTGTCTTCTTAAATCAGAAACCTGAAAAAGTAAATAAATTACCTTATTTCACTTTAATGGGAGACAAGTCTATATCATAGACTTAGTCTTAGTGAAAAACCTGTATGGTTATTTTGTTTATAATAACCAATGATAACTTGAGTACCTGTGGAAAACAATAACTGTATATCTCAAATACTGTGGGAGACAAGCCTTACAAAGGTCTTGTATACCTTAATGTAATCAATGATCACTTGAGTACCTGTGGAAAATAATATTTCCTATACCAATCACTTTGGGAGACAAGCCTTACAAAGGTCTTGTACACTTTGTTTTATAACAATAATAATCATAAAGTACTGATCTGTACTATAATATAAGTGTATTCAAGTATACCTCCTATGTCATATGTCAACTAAAGACATTACAAAGGACAAACAAGAAAAGACAATCTGAAAACATTTGCAGAGATCAAATTAAATTAAATAGGAGAAATGAAAAAAATGATCACAGAATCTGTGATGATAACTGCAATAAGATAACAAGACAAATAACGCCACAGTGTATAAACATAAGGGTGTAAAGAACTGAAATGAAAGGAAAGATGAGACCTACAATTATACAAACAAATCAAACAAAAATAAAGAACAGAAAAATGTTACAAATACAAATATGAACACAGTCGTCACAACTAACCAAATATTTGCAAACTATGTTGCATGCAAATTTCAATTAAGAAATTGCTCCCTATAGAACGCCAGAACAAGACCAATATCACTTGGTATTTCCTGTTCTAGTCACCTCCCATCCAGGCCCGCAAACACATAACAATCACACATATAAACAAATTTTTTTTTTTTTTTTTTTTTTTTTTTTTTCCGTACGCCCGCTAATACTCGAGGCGAAATCTCAGGTTATTGTTAATGTGTGACATTGATACGTATAATGAGACAGGTGTCCCTGCCATTCAGGCAGATACTCGTTGTAAGCTGCCAATTGTCGACGACACTCCTTCAAATGTCTTCGCCAGGTCTCGAGTTAATCCAGTCCAATTCCCGGTCGACGAAAAATCCTCAAATGCCGTCGCCCGGGTTTGATCCTGAATCACCCGGTCGCCAGAGCGGTGTTGTAACCACTACGCTAGCGCGGCTCCCCATAAACAAATAATATATAAATATAAATACATATAAATCATCAATGTGTACATTATATAATGAAATGTGTTGCAGTTGTAATGTATTGTTCTGTATGCTCAGTTTTAACAAATTAGACTACCACTTTATTGAGAAATAGATTTGGTTTCTAACTATTACACTGTTCAATTTTTTTGAGCACATAAGAAGATCCAACGATGAAATTTGCACTTTATTTTCAACATTGCTCTTCTATTACAGCAGGATAAACAATCACTAGTTTAGAACACTGACTGTACTGTGCTAAATGTCAACAAGTGCTGACCCAGATATTGCTACACTTGTCAGAACAGGTCAAGCTGACATTGATTGTATAGCTGTCCTACTGGTGTTGATGTGGTCAAACAAATGTTCTTGTAACTGTAAAATGTGATTCTCAACACAACAAAACTGCGTAGGCTGGACCCAGGAATCTGGCTCACCACTGTAAAGTTGCTCACTGTAAAGTGCTGTGTAAAAAGTCATCTGTAAACCATCTGTGTAAATTGTGGTGTATGGTGTTACTGAGATCAGGCATGCTCCAGTCTACCCAGCTGTAAATGGGTAACTCACCCTAGTCCTGAGTTAGGGAAGGCAAAGGCAGCTGTAAGCAGTAGTTTCCCTCTAAGGCTCCAGGGGAAGCAGGCCCTAAACTTGGTCAATTCAACCGACGCAGGATGGTGTATATATGGAGTAGAAGTGTAGAGTGTGATTAACGCGAATGGTGTACTGTTCGTGTTCTGACCAATCTAAGCACTCATTCACTTGTGTCTACAAGGCACCAATGCAGACTGCTGGAATCTTTGTTTACACAGTTTATTTAGACGCACACACTGGGACATAACGAGTAAATCATATGTACAGGTTGACACATCAATTTGCAGGCATACATAGTAGATCCCATGTCATGACACATTCATAAATAATAGGTAGTACATCAATAGTTTCCAATGTCATGATACATAATGGCCGCATCCCCTATCTGACTAAGCGCGTCAGTGAAGGCGGATCGGTAAGTAACTAAAGTTGCTTTAAGTTCACAGTTTATATCATATTATGAAACCTTGGAAGGGGTTTCTATCAAAATTGAGATCTCCTTGCCACTGTCCGAATAGTAAGATACATGCCCCGTTCTTTGGACAGTGATTCAAAAATATGATGACAGGAATGTAACATGGCCGCCTTCCTGAGTTGTCGCTCACTCGCTCACAGGAAGGTATATATATAAGCCAAAGTTAATTCGAAATACATATGAATGATTTCCTAAAGTTTCTCCATACAGTTCTACAGTAATCCAGTTACTTCACGTAGACATAATTGTTGTATGGAAGCCCGTCATCTTCGTCGATACGAAACATGACCCTAGCGTTGCGAAGCACAAAATTCCAGCTAGGTCTAACCGACGTGAGATCATCAAAAATAGGGTCTGGAATTACCTGGAGTCCGAATCATACATGGTACCGTACATTAGGAGAGTCTCTAACACAAACTCTAGTAGAGACACAATCTCCTACAGAAGAAAAACCACTTCATCAATCATTTTTACTTAAGAATATACCAGCCCTTGGAAATGCGTAACCGCCATTGTAAACGGTACCTCGGAACTCATCACGACTTGTCAAGACAACTCATACTTCCGCTAGAGCGGCATAACAAGAATATAGTCCTGCCTACCCATCAAAAATATACAATATAGGACTGATTCTACTTGTACTAATAATATGTAATACATATGAATTCAGGCCATAAACATAATAAGCAAATTAATATATTTTCTGGCCCTAACAAATAAGTACGGACATGGGTGTCATATCCATGCGCCGAATCAATATCAAGAACGATTACTCCTATAATCAAAAGTGTGAATCAATCATGAATTATCTAGCTTTACATATGTGCGTCAAAATATGCACGCAACAATGCCCTCAGGTAAACAATCAATCAAGGTGACAGCTTCTTCCTCTTCAGTCAGTATCTCTGGCGTCAAGTTCGGGATTGCGTGTTTAGCATAAAATTCCGCCCTATTATATAGGCAGGTAACTGCTTAAGAAAGGCTTTCGGTTGGTTCCTGGCGGAGCAAAATGATTGGTTTCCTCCGGTTTCGTCTTTTGCTCATACAGCCTAATTTTATTCAGTTTTTAGCCGCCATCTTGCGTGAACTGCGTGAACAGTATAATTTATTCTGTCTCAGAGACTGGTGAACGGTGCAAGTTTATTGGTTGAAGCAAATCTGTATTTCGACATAGTGATTAACCAAGTAGTGGCTTACACTCGTTTCACGACAGTCACTTATGTGTGTGGGTATGTGAGGTCCTATATATATATATATTAATATATATTATATCAGATTTGTCTGACTAATCAAACTCTGTTGTAGATGATAGGCTGACTGAGAGGAGCTTCTCGAGTGTCAGAGACAGAATCTACTATATTTCCTCCACCTCACTTGTGAAATCTATTTCTATTGTATCATCTCACTGAGCTATCACTTATTTCTATGTCTATTCAGAAGGGAACAAACTAAGTCTTAATCACCTATCACAAATCTACGACAAAGAACATCTTGTACAAAATGCATACATTTATCAATAAATGCCTCCTTCACAGCCAGTGGCGAACTATCGGTGGGTGGTGGAGGGGACTGCGAAGGTGGCGGTCGACCCCGGTTGACAGCCAGTATGAGTGTGCCATTGGACACTATTATGACACGGCTGTTCCGTTTAAGACTACTTGAAAACATAATGTATTTTTCTGTGTGTTTTATCGTGGAGGGGTGCCGAAGGTAAGATCCGCCCCTGAGTGTCAAATACTTTAACTACGCTCCTGGTCATATCCCCCGACGTAGACGAGAAGATATTATAAAAAATAACCAGTTCCGTTGATGAGAACGAGGCAACACCAAAAACACGTGGAGATTAAAGAGAGAAAATGGAGTTGGACAAGACACGCAGTCAGGAGAGAATTAAACAATCAAAATCATAATTTCCCTCGATTAGAACCCATAAAGGACGATGAGTGTAGGGACGCCAAGGGGATTTGAAGAATAAGGGTGGAAGAGGAAGCCAAAATAATCAGACTTCTAAGACTCACGAGCTACTGAAGGGGGCTCAAAATAGAAATCACCTGGAAGCTTTATGTTTCCATGGTGACGACGACGATGATATAAATCTGGGGTTCTCAACCTTTTTTTGCTCATGATCTCCCTCCCCCCTTTCAGAGCCTCATTTACCTCTGTTCCCCCCCCCCCCCCCGATAATCACTGTTAGCTGGAGGAAAAAAAAGATACTTTACCATCTTACTGTAGTCCCTTGAAATATGGCATGGTCCTTTGTTGGGCTATATGGGCCACGTTGAGAAACAGTGATATAAACAGTTATACACAGGGTTGGACTTAGGGCGGTTATTCCATCCTGTAGACTTTTGACTGATTTTTCCGATACCCTAGGTACTGAAACATTTCTGCGTATAGTGATCTTGCAGTTGAGCCTGTGGCCTAGCGGTCCACTGCTGTTTGCAGTTGCTGTGTATCATGTATTTATGGTTCTTAAGTTGGTGGGAATGTTGTGTTGTGGCATATTTGCTCCTTTCTTTGCTAGTTAGTCAGCACTCTCATTGCCTCGGATGCTTATATGACCTGGTATCCACTGTAGAGTTGTGCTGACGCCATAGGAGGCAAATACATTGATTTCTTTATGTTAGCTGTGGTTTTTTTTTCGGCTGATGAGATCCAGTTTTCAAAGGCTTGCAGGGCAGATAGCGAGTCAGAGAAGAAGGCTAGGTTTTTTTTTTTTTTTGATGTGCTGTTTTTATAAGCAGGGCTGTTGTAGGGCCCTGAAACATGGAGAACGACAAAAACGCTAACCATGAAGTGACTTTCATAAATGGGGGCTTGTATAGAACAGAAGGACTGATGTGGTATGACAAAGTCACTCATGTGGAACTGATGGCAAGAACCAGACTAGGATCAGTGAAACAAGCGATGAAGAAGCTGCTGACGATAGATAGGACACACATTGAGGAAACCTGCTGACAGTGTTACAAGGTACAACTTGTTCTGGAATCTCCAGCGTAAGAGAAGTACAGGAAGTTGGAGGAAAAAAATCAATGGATAATGGAGGTGGAAACATACATCAAATGGATAAAGACGGCATGTAAAGGTGTGAAGGGATGGCACAGGATAGGAAGACTTAGAATACATTTATATAAGTCTTATGTTCCTCTTAGAACTGAAAGGTAATGATGATAAGTGTGAGGTGTTGAGGATTGTTGCATGGTTTGCAAGCATCTGGGTTTGAGCTCGATTCGGATGGTTGCACCATGAAGCACCTCGGCTGAATAAATAAATGAAATATACCGCGTATATCGATGCATGACGCGTTAGACATAGTAACGAGAGTCGTTGTGTGGCCTTCAAGGCAAATGGCAGTGTTTCAAAATATGTGGCATGGCCACTTAGCCAAAGTGTTTTAAAGATGTGGTATAACCACTCAAGTGTGATAGTGCATAACTAGGAAATTATATTTAAAGCAGAAATAAAGAATGCATAAGGACCCTTGAGTCTGAAAATATAAGACGGCAATATAAGCCACAATAATTTATGATTAACGTAAGTCGTAAAATATGAAACGCAGTTAGAATATGTAGGGCTAATTAAGCCTGGCTTTGAATGCCAAAGTAAATTTATATATTAGACAGTGTATCTAATAGAACTAGCAGAATGTTTAATTCTGTATAAATACAAGAATTATGCCAAACTGTTTTGGTGGAAATATAATCGAACGTTAATTATAATGATAATGTATCGGACATGCAATGTCTGTGAAAATATAGACTCTACGCTATAATGTATCCAGTGCGCTTGATGTGAACTATATTAAGTATTGTCTGTGGTTCATGATGGAAGAATAAATCCTTATTAAATTATTATGTCGTCAAAAACTGGTCTTATTCAGAAACGTATTCAAGGTTCCAGTTATGACTGTTTTTTATCAACAATGACCATTGACCTTCAAATGAATACACACGCTGTCACAATGGTAATATGAAATGAAAAGATATAACACGGTCATTCAAATATATATGAACTTTTATTGAATGCACGTTTAAAATGCAATTACTTGAAAGAAATATCAAAAGAATCCATGGTTGTAATCAATATCGATACCGGGTGGAACACAGAACAGACGATCAAATAATTGTACGAAATATAATGCTAGACTAACCCATTTAAATCAGGGAAAAGCCCGTAACATGACGACTGGTCCAATCTTCTCTTCATTTAATTTACGAGACACCATTTTTTTTTATTCATCGTCAATGCATGATCGGAAAACCGGTAAAAATACGCGGCAAATTTCGCTCATTGATAACAACTCTAGCGTCTAGTACTATTTTTAGATTAACGGCGCCATTCTAGACCTAACCTCATGGGCCTATAACCGTTTTAATTTATGGCAGACTACTGAGACTTTGTTAGAACCAGTTTAACCCACTTTAGGAAACCCCCACGTGACTTTTAACGTTATTGATTGAAGCGTCTATCGGATGCCATAGTCACATGAGGCATGCTTCGGGTCACGTGCCCAAGCGGAAATCACACGCTAAAAGTTGCGCCAACCGAGGCAGTTTCCACTTGCACCCAGGAAGGCGAGAAGGCCAGACCTAATCTAAGACCGCTGCGAATTCACGCGTTAAAGCACTGTGAAGCCACGTGTCAAAATTGCTGATTAGAATCCAATCTCTGAGTAGGTAAGTGAAATCTCGGTAGAAAATAGTATTGTGGCTAAATGTGTAGTACCTTGCAAATTTGACGCAGTGATTGGTACGAATTGGTTTGCTTTATTAATTTTGCTTTACGATCGCATCTAGCCACACGTGATCGGGTGTATTTTATGATTCCACGGGATGAGATTGTACAAAGTGTTCCTATTAACTTTAACTGGAATATATATGATAAGTGTTAATATTGGAGTATGATCGGTTGATATGGTATAATTCTGGTTACCCCATTGATACAAGTATTATGGTCAACTCAAACCGACACAGTGTTGGGCATACAGGTCACCTTGTCCATAGAGTATTGAGGCCCCGACAAGGGACAGTGTTTATGTTGAATGAGAGTGCAAATGTACGTTATGCGAATGGGTGGTACTGTTCTGCAAAGTTGACAAGTAATAAGGCACTCATTCACTCATGTATGAAAGTCAATGATGTCTGGAACTACTGTTGATAATTTCACACATTTAATAGGACGCAAACTCTGACGACACATATATAGTCACTGGAACAGGTTGGCAAAGAACATCACATGCTTGACAAAATGGTCTACGACATCAAATATGCATTCATATAGAATGTGGATACAACCGAACATTCGTAGCTAGTCCCTCAGGGTTCCAGTTGTATAACTTTCAAGCCTAACTGACTGATCGCGTCAGTTAATGTTTGTAAACGTTTATTATAAATGGCTCCCTGACAGAACCGCTTCTGTCGAGGAATTACAAGCCGTAAATCAGTAGGCTTAAGTGACGACAATCTTAAACCACAGTAGTGGGTTACCATAGTAGACAGATCTTTGTACCATCATCAGATAATAAGGCATTCCTGTTCTCCGAACGATGATCCGCTTAGGCAAAGGCGAGATCCAAAAATGGCTCCTAACTTCGATGAGCTTCGCTCACTCCGAAGCTGCATAATAAAGCATAAGTAAAGGGCGCTGTCCATCATATCAATAGTGCTGTGTAGATTATATGCATAATAATGCAATGTATATCATACGAATAATGGTGCTGCTGGCAAAATGTCGTCTCGAAAATAGTCAATCATATACATGTGCAGACCATAACATGGCTGCAGATCTAGGCATGTGAAAAGGTACAGTAACTGTCTCTCTTTACCTTATCCTCCTAGAAAAACACTAGAAAAATAGCACCCGCCTTCCTTTGGCGCTAAGAATATATTCTGGGGAGGAACATAGACATAATAGTCACACAGACGATGTCACCTTCCCCCAGAATTTCACAGCAAAGAACAAATCTTCGGACCTCTGTCCGTACAGCGATCAGGATCCGCCCATCATCACGGAAGTCTCTCTCGACAACCCTTATTCGACACATGCGCAGAAACGCGTGACCCCCAGAGTTCAACTCAAGATGGGCCGACGTAAATCTAAGTATCCATATAAGACCCAAGAGAAGTAACAGACATAATAAAATGTACCATCAACAAAATCAAGGGTTATGTACCTTTGACTAACAACAAAAGTGTTAACAGATAAATAAATATCTTTCTATATATATCTCTATATTCATTGCCTACAAAAGAATCTGTGCGAAACAGACTACCACACCCCCCGGAAAAAAAATGAAAATCCTTTTTTTCCATCTAAGAGCAACATACAATAGGCTCACAACGCACAAATAATGCGCAGATGAGAAATATCAGTAATTTATATAATGCCAAATAGGCTAAGTCGACGAATAGATCGACAAGTGAGAATATATCTCAACATCTCAGAGAAAGTATTTCTCTAAGTATAAATATTTCCAGAGAGGTGTCACCAACTTATATTACAATACTGGCAATATCAAAATCCATACAATAATTCATACAATAATTCCATATTAGGTACTATGAGTTCATGATTAACAAGGAAGAAAAAATCATCAAAGAACCAGCGGTAAATATACATTAATGAACCGCTAAGTGGTGATACAATCAATATATCATATATTACAAATGTGTACCTATTTTGATATAGAAAAGAACTATTGTAGAGTTAGACGTATTAGGTAGTCCAAGACATAACAGTTAGGTGGAATCATGTGGGCATCTAGACAAAATGTCTGCCATCACATTTTCTGAACCACGGATTGCTCGCACCGAAAAATGAAAAGGTTTAAGAGCAATCGCGTATCGAGTTGATCTCGAGCTCTTCAAATTTTTACTTTGAATAGCTGTAAGAGCTTTCTGGTCAGTTTCCACAATGAAATGCGCGCCAAGAAGGAATCTTTGAAGTTTGAGAATTGACCAAACCATAGCCAATAATTCACGGTCTAAAACCGAGTAATTCCTTTCTGCCGCATTAAGTTTTCGAGAGATATACATTACAGGATGCAGAGTTTCTGAGTACCCTTGCATTAGTGCCGCTCCGATCCCAGTGGATGAAGCGTCACTACGAAGAACAAATGTCTTATCTGTAGTAGGTAACATTAAGATAGGTGGAGTTGAAAACAAAGTTTTAATCTTATCCAAAATGGCTTCTATCTCCAGTGAGCGTCGCTCACTGCGAAGATGCATAATGAAGCATAAGTAAAGGGCGCTGTCCATCATATCAATAATGCTGTGTAGATTATATGCATAATAATGCAGTGTATATCATACGAATAATGGTGCTGCTGGCAAAATGTCGTCTCGAAAATAGTCAATCATATACATGTGCAGACCATAACATGGCTGCAGATCTAGGCATGTGAAAAGGTACAGTAACTGTCTCTCTTTACCTTATCATCCTAGAAAAACACTAGAAAAATAGCACCCGCCTTCCTTTGGCGCTAAGAATATATTCTGGGGAGGAACATAGACATAATATTCACACAGACGATGTCACCTTCCCCCAGAATTTCACAGCAAAGAACAAATCTTCGGACCTCTGTCCGTACAGCGATCAGGATCCGCCCATCATCACGGAAGTCTCTCTCGACAACCCTTATTCGACACATGCGCAGAAACGCGTGACCCCCAGAGTTCAACTCAAGATGGGCCGACGTAAATCTAAGTATCCATATAAGACCCAAGAGAAGTAACAGACATAATAAAATGTACCATCAACAAAATCAAGGGTTATGTACCTTTGACTAACAACAAAAGTGTTAACAGATAAATAAATATCTTTCTATATATATCTCTATATTCATTGCCTACAAAAGAATCTGTGCGAAACAGACTACCACACCCCCCGGAAAAAAAAATGAAAATCCTTTTTTTTCCATCTAAGAGCAACATACAATAGGCTCACAACGCACAAATAATGCGCAGATGAGAAATATCAGTAATTTATATAATGCCAAATAGGCTAAGTCGACGAATAGATCGACAAGTGAGAATATATCTCAACATCTCAGAGAAAGTATTTCTCTAAGTATAAATATTTCCAGAGAGGTGTCACCAACTTATATTACAATACTGGCAATATCAAAATCCATACAATAATTCATACAATAATTCCATATTAGGTACTATGAGTTCATGATTAACAAGGAAGAAAAAATCATCAAAGAACCAGCGGTAAATATACATTAATGAACCGCTAAGTGGTGATACAATCAATATATCATATATTACAAATGTGTACCTATTTTGATATAGAAAAGAACTATTGTAGAGTTAGACGTATTAGGTAGTCCAAGACATAACAGTTAGGTGGAATCATGTGGGCATCTAGACAAAATGTCTGCCATCACATTTTCTGAACCACGGATTGCTCGCACCGAAAAATGAAAAGGTTTAAGAGCAATCGCGTATCGAGTTGATCTCGAGCTCTTCAAATTTTTACTTTGAATAGCTGTAAGAGCTTTCTGGTCAGTTTCCACAATGAAATGCGCGCCAAGAAGGAATCTTTGAAGTTTGAGAATTGACCAAACCATAGCCAATAATGCACGGTCTAAAACCGAGTAATTCCTTTCTGCCGCATTAAGTTTTCGAGAGATATACATTACAGGATGCAGAGTTTCTGAGTACCCTTGCATTAGTGCCGCTCCGATCCCAGTGGATGAAGCGTCACTACGAAGAACAAATGTCTTATCTGTAGTAGGTAACATTAAGATTGGTGGAGTTGAAAACAAAGTTTTAATCTTATCCAAAATGGCTTCTATCTCCAGTGAGCGTCGCTCACTGCGAAGATGCATAATGAAGCATAAGTAAAGGGCGCTGTCCATCATATCAATAATGCTGTGTAGATTATATGCATAATAATGCAATGTATATCATAGAATAATGGTGCTGCTGGCAAAATGTCGTCTCGAAAATAGTCAATCATATACATGTGCAGACCATAACATGGCTGCAGATCTAGGCATGTGAAAACGTACAGTAACTGTCTCTCTTTACCTTATCATCCTAGAAAAACACTAGAAAAATAGCACCCGCCTTCCTTTGGCGCTAAGAATATATTCTGGGGAGGAACATAGACATAATAGTCACACAGACGATGTCACCTTCCCCCAGAATTTCACAGCAAAGAACAAATCTTCGGACCTCTGTCCGTACAGCGATCAGGATCCGCCCATCATCACGGAAGTCTCTCTCGACAACCCTTATTCGACACATGCGCAGAAACACGTGACCCCCAGAGTTCAACTCAAGATGGGCCGACGTAAATCTAAGTATCCATATAAGACCCAAGAGAAGTAACAGACATAATAAAATGTACCATCAACAAAATCAAGGGTTATGTACCTTTGACTAACAACAAAAGTGTTAACAGATAAATAAATATCTTTCTATATATATCTCTATATTCATTGCCTACAAAAGAATCTGTGCGTAACAGACTATTAATTTCCATATTATTTCATTGTAATCGACCCGACGATAAGACTAGAGGAAATAAATATTAACAATAATGTTGACAGACCGTGACATATATTCATTATAATTTACATGACGATTCGTCCAGAGAAGTGTTGTGATAATGTCGTCAGACAATTCTATAATACTGGTGTCCGAAAATTATATGTTAATTCACCATAATTGACATGACGATTAGGCTAGAGGCACCGAACTAGAATACTGTCGCCCGACATTTCTATGAAAAATTCAGGGTGTTTAACATGACGTTAAATGGGTAAAGAATTATTATACTGCCACTTGGGCAGGGAAATATAATAATAAAAGGCAGAAAGTCATACACAAATAAACATAGGTTAAGGAATCAATAACAGAGTTGACCCATAGGTGTAATCCTTTCCCCCTCTGTTGAACCAAGATCCCGTTATAAGAGAAGTTATTCGCCCCAAAGAGTCACAGATTTATACACTATGGTCTAGGATTTCTCTCTACCGTAAATAACAGAGGTTTTTCCTGTAATCTACTCTGAAATAGATAGCATATGTAATCTTTAAGAAGAAAAAACAATCAATGGATATATGGATTATAGAATCAAAGAATTAATCATCCCTGCATTTTCTCGCTCTGACACACTTGTGATCACAAGACATGCTCTCTTACCTAATAGGCACTCTCACCACATCTGGAACAATTGTTTAAGGAATATACAGCCCATCCAATGGTGTGTTTAGGCGAAACAAGCCCCAGCTTCTCCAGTGCTAATAAATTCAAATCTTGGGAAGCGCTTGCTTCACTATGGTACGTAGGATGCTAATAAATGTCACTTCAATTTTTGTCCAGGTAGTAAATAAATTAAGAAGTCTAATGTTCACAAGGGTACAGTAGCTTGAATTAATCGATTGTTACCTCGAGTTGCAGGTAAATAACTCTGTTCAGGATTTATCTTCTTCTCAACACAGTGGTTGTTATACAAGTAATGTCACAGGTTTGATTCCGTTAAATGTTTGATTTAGTCGCCACCACGGGTCGACTGTAAAACTGTGATTATTGGAAAAGAACTCTGGAACTCAATGCCAGTTACAATATAAAGTTCAGAAAAATGATAGTTCTTTTCGTCTAGTTATTCTCTGCTATACATAAACAGAAACCGCTGGTAGGTTTTGGGCTTGACCCAGATACTGTATAAAAGGAAAAGAAAAACATAAATACTCAACCCTAATATAGTATACACACTCCTACGCGTAAATAGAATATGTTCACTTCGGTCATTTAACTTAAATTATAAACCGCAAACTTAGAGCTTGTCTTATCTTTAAAACTCCCTTGAAATAAATTCTAGTCATTAAAAAAATCAATCATCACGAATTAGAAATAAATACATATCTCGTCAACACTCATGATGAATCAGTGCATTTACTTAGTTAGTTAAAATGTTCTCTGACTGGTTACTAGCAATTTAAATAAATTTATTTATAGCTGAATGAGTTTTAGCTAGAATTATAATTATTCCGCTATCCACTGTAACACAGTAAACTTAGAGAATTTATAAGGACGATTAAACTAGTAAATCACTCTGCACACAATCTAGTGAAGATATAATTCGAACTAACAATTCTATCACTCGACAATACTAGTCATATATATATATATATATATATATATATATATATATATATATATATATATATATATATATATATATATATATATATATATATATATATATATATATATATATATATATATAAAGATATATACCTTCGCACAAACTTCTAAGATTTTCTCCACGAGAAACTAAGACTTTACTATTACGGTGATTCTAGAACTCGCGCTAGAAGTCTCTCTAAAGCTGTGGCAGTACTGAATGAATGAAGTCTAAACTGCTGGGGTATAAATATCTGAAACTGACAAAGAATCAAAGGGAACGTTGTAACTAGCAGACTCTTGCCAGATGTTGGCACCTTTTGGAAAATCTACATAAACTCTATCTCATTCTGCGAATCAAACAACTTTTATCGCACCCATGCCGAAGCCAGGTCTATATTAAGATCTAGATGAAATAGAATCTACATATATTATCGCCTCACTCTCGCCATCTGCAGAAGTGGTTGTAAATGAATTATAGCGAGAGTCTTTGATATGGCGGTTCGCATCTTGTAAATTAACTTACAACGAACGAATCCAGGCAAAGGTAATAGACAAATTGTCTCCCCTTTCCTTCACTGACTGATCTCATTACGGCGATTTTTATGATCGCTGCCGAGATAATTACAGGTGAGCGGGACCAGGTCTGCTCGCTAACCTGCATCAAAGAGAATGCAATTTAATGCTACCAGCCATAAACTGCTTGCCAAATTATAAGAAAGACAGAGGTTTGAATATGGGAGGGTTAAATTCCTACAGGCGTAGGTGACAGAGAAGTTAGAAGCAAAAAATTAAGATAAAGAAAAAGATATATGAAATCACTTAATCATAATCCACCACAACATATGATGTTAGAGACTAAAATCTGATGTGACTGGCAGACGGATGGCTTAGGGAAAATCAGCTTCCTCAAGCTAGGAAAATAATGAAGCCGTATTTGTCTTCAGTTTATGTGGGAGCCTTGCACGACAGTCCAATCTCAGAGAAGAATACGGGAATACGGAGTCGAGCACAGTGAAGGCAGATCCGAACCATTCGAGACCTACCCGGTGCAATGTCATAAGGAGACAGGACAACCAACCACGCTTCACTATCAGCCAGGGCTGAAAAGCTAAGTTCCTATGAAAAAGGGAACTCATCCTATCAATGTCTTAGCCCGAGCCAGTATATGAAGAAACTACTTGAATTGTGAGTCATATATCACATACAGCATACACATAATTTCCATCGACAATACCATCATTCACCATCCATCCATTTTAATTTTACTAAACCAGTTGGGTGTATATAATGTACCCCATGCCTTGTTCATTCTATTAGATGTTACAGATTGTCTGATGTTTATTTTCCTTTATAAAGGGGGGGGGGGCCTCGTAAAATATAACATATAATCGCAGTAATAATTAAGGATAATAATAATAAATAACTGAGAAGGATACTACGGTAGCGAGAGACCAAATATCTCCTTACAAACCTTCCACACCTTGTCTCGTTAGGAGAATTTACCCTCTTTGTCTCCCTTCAGCCGGTGGAGGACCCCAACAGGACTTCTTGAACCAAATCTTCCTCTGGGTGATCCAGGCAAAACTTCACTTAAGTTATTTCTATTATTTCTACTACTATAAGTTCTTATCCTTCCTACGCTACGCCACAATAAGGACTAATGATAAAATCTAACCATTTGACCAACAGTAAATGCTGACATTCTAACCGACACGCAAGAATAACAGTTGGAACCAGCGGTGTGGAGTTGGAATCGGAAGTCGCATCATGGAGTCGGTCATATTTAATGGAGTCGGTCGGTAACAATGTAGGAAACTCCAGCTGCGAATGTTGTGCAATATGACTAGTACAAAAACTGTAATTTGAGTCGGGAGACGTAGTGGGACTTCTAACATTTCAGGAGACCGTCAATTTTTTGACCAACACCACAACACTGGTTGGAACAATAATAGAATCCGTTAGAGTTCTGTGAGAATTTGCCACATATAGTTCCCCAGGGGTGGGGCGAGGGATCGGTCTCTGAGGAGTCACAGAAAGCATAGGATTAATTATTCTTCAGGAATGTCGTAAGAGTCGACTAATATAATGTTGTGCACAGGGCTTGCAAACCTATCATGTAAAAGACACCACTAAGTGAACCACTTCTGTAAGACCATATGAGTGCTTGGCAGCAGGCTTCCTCCAAGTTGAACCCCTTCTGTAAGACCATATGAGTGCTTGGCAGCAGGCTTCCTCCAAGTTGAACCACTTCTGTAAGACCATATGAGTGTTTGAGACCAGGTTTCCTCCAAGTTGAACCACTGCAGATGTGGCCCCGTGCTCTAAAGGGATCGATAAAGAAAGTGATAATAGTGATGACTGTTTATCGTTAGAGTAAGTAAAAGAGTAAATGTAAAGGTTGTCTCATAGCAGATACTGCCGTAGTGTAGTGAAGTGTTAGAGATTGCACTAAACTGGGTCCAGCATCGAGAGGTGGGGGTAACCAGATCGCTTCCTCGCTGCCTTTTTCTTCCCTTACTTAAAAGCAAAGTTAGGTTCTCATTTACAGTTGTGTAGATTGAAGCGTGTCGATACCGTGAATCGAACCCGACATCTTTGCCGCTAGAGACCTGTGCACTAACCACTCTGTCAATCGAACGATTTTACATTTAGTATCAAATGCTTAAAAAAAAAGTTCAAGTATATTTTTGTAAGAAAAAAATACTTTGTAACAAAAGTTGTATTTTTAACTTCATTGTGCAATATTACTATTCTACGGAACGCACCATTAGTGAATGGGACAGTCCAGGAACAAGTCAATAGATTCAAATACACAGGGACTTTAATAACATCAGTTGGAAGATACATCTCAAAGGTGAAGGGTGAAGTACATCTCAAAGGTTAAGGGTGAACTACATCTCAAAGGTTAAGGGTGAAGTACATCTCAAAGGTTAAGGGTGAAATACATCTCAAAGTTTAAGGGTGAAGTACATCTCAAAGTTAAGGGTGAAGTACATCGTGAAGGGTGAAGTACACATGCTAAGACAGCATTCGATATAGTGGAATGTAATTAATACAACACATCTTTGTCAAAGGAAGTAAAAAAGAGTTATATCGAACCAATCCCTGACATACGGAAGTAAGTCATGGACTTTTAGGGGACAAGCAGGTTGGTTTGGTTTGGGTATAAGGATCATCTTCATTACGCAAGAACAACTCCATCAGTGCTCCTCACGTAGATCACACAATGAGGATCTCAGCACAGCGCATCAACTCCGCAACACCGGCGAGGATCCCAATGTGTGCATATAGGAATCATACATTCTATAAATATTGCTGTGGTTTGGTAGGTTTTCTCATTTTAGATTTCTCCAGGGCAGCGGCCGTATGGCCTACTCTTTACTATTTCCAACTGCCAAGGGATTTTCAACGTGTGCAACTTGCACACGGGACCTCCTATTTTGTTGCCCTTATCCGAAAAGGCTAGGCATCCGATCTCACTACCCATGACATCGGGGGGGGGGGGGGGGGGGGGGGGGGGGGGGGGGGGGGGGGAAGTATGACATCATTAGGACCCACTGGTTCTGAAAACATTTCCATCTTATATATTCCCTGTACTGGGAACCGAACCCCATACCTTTAAAATTAGAGACGGACGCGATACCTCTTAGCCACTCCCACCCCCCCAGACAAGTAAGACAATCCCGGAAGGCTACAGATATATGATTTTACCGAAGAATGTTGATAAAATACCGTGCACAGCTAAAAATAGTAATGATAATGTCGACAAATAGGCATATGCTAAAAGGAAGCTTATTACTTTGTTAAAAGGAAACAATACACTTTCTCTTAACAAGTTATCAGTAGAGGACAGCTGCAATATACAGGGTGTTTATACAGTTCTGGTACAACTTTAAGTGTCAATGACTGTCTACCTGTGACTGGTACCATTTTATATGTCTGTCTGTGACTGGTACCATTTTATATGTCTGTCAGTGACTAGTACTATTTCACTTGTATGCCTGTGACGGGTACTATTTCATATGTCTGTCTGTGACTAGTACCATTTTATATGCCTGTCTGTGACTGGTACCTCTTTATATGTCTGTCTGTGACTAGTACCATTTTATATGTCTGTCTGTGACTGGTAATATTTCGTCTGTCTGTATGTGACTTGTACTGTTTCACTTGTATGCATGTGACGGGTACTATTTTATATGTCTGTCTGTGACTGGTCCATTTTATATGCCTGTCTGTGACTGGTACCTCTTTATATGTCTGTCTGTGACTGGTACCTCTTTATATGCCTGTCTGTGACTGGTACCATTTTATATGCCTGCCTGTGACTGGTACCTCTTTATATGTATGTCTGTGACTAGTACCATTGTATATGTCTGTCTGTGACTGGTACCATTTTATATGCCTGTCTGTGACTGGTACCTCTTTATATGTCTGTCTGTGACTGGTACCATTGTATATGTCTGCCTGTGACTGGAACCATTTTATGTGCGTCTTTTTAATTGCCATTCCGTCTTTGTCTTCTTCTTCTTCTTCCGTCCTTAGCCACCGACCGTCAAAGCAGTCAGTGGCCATTACGCCTAGTGGCGTCTTAGGGCAACAGCAGATAGGTTTTCTTTGCCATTGTTTCCCATCACGCCTATTGGCGTCTTTAGGGCAACAGCAAATCAATCCATTTGCTGTTGTTTCCGTAATCGAAGTGACTGGCAAACGGGTGATCAGCCCGTTGGTATTCCGTCTTTGTGTTATAATTATATTATCTATGCCGATTGTCCTGTTCGTTCCACACCACACAATTAGTAAAATGCTTGACAGAAATAGGAGGGGGAAAAAAGCCAAACACAAAAATAATTCTCTCAAATGAGATCAGCACGTTTCTGGAAACTATTACTCACGACCAGGGTTTCTTAACCTTTTTGCACCATGAATCCCTTTGATTGTACGATGAAGACTACAGACCCCTTTGATTGTCTGATGAAGTCAATGAAATATGGATCACATTGAATGATCGACAAAGGCTATAGACCCCTTTGATTGTCCGATGAATTATATGAACCGCTTTGATTGTTCGATGAAGTCTATAAACCCGTTTGATTGTTCGATAAAGTCTATGGGCCCCTTTTATTGTCCAAAGAATTCTATGAACCCCTTTGATTATTCCATGAAGTCTATGATTGTTCAGTGAAGTTTATGAGCCCCTTTGATTGTCCTATGAATTCTATGAACACGTTTGATTGTTTAGTGAAGTCAATGAGTTCATTTGATTGTCCGATTAATTCTATGAACACCTTTGATTGTTAGGTGAAGTCTATGAGCACCTTTGATTGTCAGATGAATTATATGAACCCCTATGATTGTTCGATGAAGTCTATGTCCCTTTGATTGTTCAATGAATGATATGAACCCCTTTGATTGTTCGATGAAGTCTATCAACCCCTTCTTGAAAAAAAATGTACGCAAAAGCATAATTAAACATTTTATAATTAAAATGTGAGGTTATATACATGGACCCCCCAATAATCGATTTCGGGAGTCCGTGGACCACAGGTTAAGAAGTCCTGCTCAAGACATTTGTCGCCTTAAACTGGAAGACAATGTGACCTCTCTTCGCACAGTGTGACTTGACCTAGTTACACCAAAGTGTCCTAACGTTGAATGACATTAACAAAGACGGTCTGGGGCAGAATTATGAGTTTATCCCGACCCAGGTTTTTGTTTTAAAATTATCTGATCGACCTGTGAAACATTTCGACTATAAATACTTAACACAGACAGCACGAGTGATACATTAACGAACTAAGTAATGATCAAAGCGGCTATGCGTTTTATTTGTTAAATATATACACATACAGGGTTCGTAGTAAGTGAAACGGGTGATGTTGAAAGACAATTTACAAACACCAATGAAATGTCATAATGAAGTTCATTAAATATGAGAGTGAACCGAAGTAAATGGTGAAATAAATATAAGATATATTAAGTGTTACCACACTGATATCCAATCTACACTGTCTATGTGTCTCTCAATTTTCATCCACGGTATGATTATACACAGATATGCATAGACTGTAAAATGAGGAGTATTGTATGTCGTGTGGGTTATCTCCAAGACGAGTAAGTATAGCTGAGCCTCTGGTACGGGTCTTAGTGAGATCTTGCAAGATGTAATGTCTCTCAACACTTGGAAATCTCTGTAGTTTCGAAAACCCATTGACAGTTGTCTCAGGACAATGTCTGCTGTCTGATGTTGGAAAGGCACTGACTAGAATGGATCTCTTAACGAAATGAGCTTCTGGTACCAAGTGAGTTTCGCGCAAAGAAGCTTGTTTGGATGAATTTCCGTCGTGCGATACCTGACGAGAGTAGACGAATTCGCTTCGTGCACTGACGTAGTGAGTAGCTGAACTTGGTGATTTGAACTAGATATCTTGGCGAATCAACTTGTGACTAAGTGATCTTGGTATATAGACTCATCAACTTGTGAGTATGTACTCTTGATTCAAGAACTACGCTCATGAGTGATTTGAACTTAATATATGTGTATGCGAATCAACTTATGAATATGTAGTCTTGATTCATAATATACGCCTTTGAGTGAGTTGAATATAGGAGAATCAACTTGTTAGCACTTGATAAATAGGTGGCTAAAATGCTTTGCGACCAACGTATCCAAATAGCAGGCGTAGAAATCTTTCTTGTAACTTAGGAATTTTGGTCTCCTAAGTTGTGAATTCTGCTATCCCGATGTACTCTCTGCTAGCTTCTTTCCGATTAGGCACCAAACACGTAATGTGTAGAACCAGACTTCTGTAGGACTGAAGACACAAAGGTTACTTCATAAGTAATATCAATAGTTGACTTTCTTTTTGTTAATTCCTCACTACTGATCGCTCTGTTTTTAATTCTCGTAATGATATATGACATGAGACATACATGAAAAGCGTTAAATAAATGGCGTATGAAAGTGTGTGATAATGTACGTCTGTAATGGTGATATTATTATTTCGATTAAGTGTTCTCAACCTTATGTTGCTCCTGCCCCCCCCCCACCCTCATTTTGAGCTTCACTTGCTTCTGTGCCCCCACCCCCTCAAAGTGGCTGTCAGTTGGAGAAAAGGTACTTAACCATCTCACTGTGGCTCCTTAGAAATACGGCTTGGCCCCTTGGGGGGCCATATAGCCAATGTTGAGAACCACTGCTCTAGATGAATGTGAAGTATATAATTATGAATTACTTCGTTATCTTAACGTATAGAAAAATATTTTGGTTTTATTAAACATTAACGAATGGGCGTAACAGGAAAAAAACAGTCTTTCGCACAATTAGCTATGTGGTTACGTGCAAAATTAACTTAAAATAATTGATAAGAATTAATAATAATTCTTCAAAAATTTACTAACCTCCTTTTCCTTTCGCAAATTCATTAAGAACAGTATAAAAAAATTAAACTCCACAGATATGAATTATGTATCCTCACAGGAATGAAATTATGCAACAGGATGTGAAGAGGATATGCTCTGGAAAAACTCTATGCTCCACATGTGCTGGAAAACCAGTACCGACATCTGGCGAACTTGTCGTTATATTTCGAGTTGCCACTATGTCAGAAGTCGTGGACTGTGTCCTATGATTCTCTGGCCCAGTAATCCACCTTCCATCTTGCAGTGTGACGCATGCAAGCTCGCGTGCTATTTCAGTGAATGTTAATCGCTGAAAATGGGTGAGCTCTCGCAACCAACGCTTCACTCCGTGCTGTGTGTTCGATTGCAAGACAAACCGTGGTTTTGGATTGGCCGCCCGACACAGAAATTATCTGTCCCTTTTTCACTCATTTGGCAACTCGATTATAATCCCCTTGTGTCGCTCGCCTGCGTGCTATCTTTTGTTTCATTGTTGTATGGCGGCTTCTTTTTTTTGTCTTTTTCATTATCCGTCATGTAGATAACCTGCCGCTTTCAACGCAGACTACTATCTGCTAACTAAATTCCTGTGCGTGTCACGAGTTCTTTGTTGCCGATCGTTCTGGCGGCATGCTATTGTGTCCCAATGTGGTGACACTCGGTTTGTTTAAACAGGGGATTAGGTATCAACAGAATCCTTTTTATTCCCAGGTGGGTGTCTCCAGCGCCAAACATTATGTTGTTGCTATTGTTTAACTAGAGCTGCTGTGCTTCTCGCTCTTTTGTGTCTACTACCAAGCTGAAGACTCCTGGGATTTTCTACACTGTAGATCTAGGCTTTTCCTGTGGCTTTTCTGCCATTACGAAACGTGTTGAGTTGAAGTCATGAGCTCCAGTTTCTCCAGCTTGTTTGGCATTATGTTAGGTTTTAAATAAAAGATCATCAAATCTGATCCCAAGCTAGGAAGAAGAAGCTCTTGGCATACTGTGCATTCCCCGTCATCCAAGGGGACTCTCCAAATATGCAGAGCTTAAATACTGTGCTCTGGTTCTGAGCTCTCCAAAGAAATATTCACGTCCACCACAGAGCCGCTTCTCAGCCATCATAGGGCCATAATGAGATCTTCCTGCATGCAGCCAACCAGATGAAAATCTAGAATTACGTCTGGTGCTGAAATGACTCTTCCAAGTTTAGTGTGCACTGCTGGGTCCTCAACATGTTTCACGACAGGGGGATTCTTTGGAAGTGTATGGATGATTTCAAGAGACAATGAGGGCGTAATTAGCATCACAGACTGGTTCACTTCCACATTTGAATAATGTAGCATTTTTTTCATATAAGGAAGACTCCAGATATACATCCATGCATCCTAACATAATTTCTACCGAGCCAGGTGTGTTCCAAGAGATAACGCAAGGTTGGAAAATATTAAAGAGCATTGAAGTTACACTTGGGTAAAAGCCGTGATTAAGACATATTACTGTAAAAATAGTGAAAGAGCTAAACGGGAGAGAAATAACATAAGAAAGATTATGATAAAGATACAATGCGATAAAAATAGGCGCACTATATCACAGTGACCTTGATTCCATTATGTGATACTGCGCAGTTCGTTTTGGGCTGCCATAAAGTGTATTGTTTGTTGATGGGTTGTGTGCCAGCAGGAGTTGTCTCATTCCCTGGAGTGCATAGCACAATAAAAGATGATGTTCTAACTGGTTTGGGCAGTGTCTACATTTTGCTATATTTTGTGAGCACATTCATTTTCTGTTGTCATTTAGCGTGAAGTGACCTGCGCTCAATTTGGAGATTCTGGTTTGGTATTTTCGTTCGATATGGTTGATAGCATCTTCCTTATCTGGGACTGTTTAGATGTATGAAGTCCTCTTCCTGTTTTAGCTTGTGCCCATGTGTTCAGCCAGTCTCTTTTACAGCTGTTTTTTATTATTTGTATTATTGTTAGCATACTCAGTGGTTGATCACCTGCCCTCCCTTCTTTGCTTGTTTATCAGCTGCTTCATTCAACATGACGTATATTTGGCCAGGTATCAAGTGCATGTAGATTTCTATTCCATACAAGTTCATTATTTTGTAGATTTAGTTTTCCAGTTTTCTAATGTCTTCTAGATGGTCAAAAAAAATTGTCCCATGAATTTCATTCCTGTTGGCTGTTATCATTGTTTTTGTCAATCAATTTATAGCTAATAATAACAGAGCTTGTAACAGTGTTTCTGTGGAAGCATGTATCTTCCTACAGCAATTTGATCTGAAGCACAGAAGTTTATGAACTGTTGCCCATGTTAGTTCATTGCTTGGAGCCTCTGTTTCCTTCTCACTCCCTCAAAGCCGCGTATTCCCATCTCTACAATTAGGTGGCCCATTAAAACTGTATAATCTTTTTTCTCTTTTTATCCGCATTAATCTTATAGGTGGGTTTATATACTGTTATCTTTTTACTTTAGTATCTTTTGACAGTTATAGAACAGTCATATCCCATTTCGGGATAAAAATAGCATATGGAGTCACGTCCAAGGCCATAGTTTCCCGGTTTAAAAATAGAAATGAAGTAATAATAATACCCTTAATGAGCATGTCACGTTAAGGTTGTATCCTTGAGCCCTGACATTTAAGATTAATCCTTGTCTTGGCGGAGATGGATGAGAACGTTTTTGGGCAACGTTTTGAGGTTACACTATTTATACGGTCGTATGTTTCCTCAAATATTTTATTCAGATGTCATCTAGAAAATGGCAACGTCATGAAAAAATAGGAACACAAAAGTGTGCGGCCACACACACTTACACAAACACACTTTCAGGTAAATAAATGTTCATCATTTTGGGCTATCGTTCCGCCTGGCGTTGTCTTTTCTAGTTGGCTTCCTTCTGTGTCACTGTGGACATGCTTGAGGTGTTACTTTACGATGATGAAGGTAAAGGTAGTACCATATCAGATACTGCTGTAGGGGAGTGAAGAGTTATAGACTTGACTGTACCAGGTTCAGCTTTATGAGATGGAGTGATCAGTTCCCTTCCTCACTTGCCTTCCCTAACTGGGTAGACTGGAGCGTGCCGCTGCCATGTTTTGATCCCGTGACTGTGTAACTTTGCCATGAGAGGCAGACGGCTCTAGCTGCTTAGCCAATCGCACGCTCAAATAACAGTGCCGTCGGCTAAACAATGCAATGCCAGTTAACTGCGAGCAAGTAACCAGCCAAAACATGACGGAAAATAATGATGTTGTTATCTTTCTGCTCAATGCCATGATGACGGCACTGTTTCTCGTGTTGTCACTTCTTTCCTATCCATTGCATGTCTGTTTCATTGGACATTTCTTGTCCAACTACGGTAATCATGAGTTATGATTAATGGTCAATACACTTTAACAAAATTGAAATGCATGCGTGCTCGTCTAGAGGTTGTTCAATATAGCTGTCATGGTGCAATGTGCTCATTTTCTTTCTTTATTTTATTTGTTGGTTATGTTGCGACAGCGGTCCCAACGAGTATTTTAGCATTATTTTCATAGTGAAGAGAAATCAAAGAGGACAGTGGCAACATATATGATAAACAGCGATTGGAAGAAATGAACTGTATCACAGACGATTGGATGATGCGAAAACAACTACGCGTACGTCCGTGTCACGGGTTGCCTCCCCTTGCTCCGCAGTAGTGGTCCAACAGTGGCCAAAACTCAAGAGTATCTAATATGGGTCTTCAAGGGTGTCTACCTTCGCACAAGATTACTCTTGGCAGAGTTGTCGATAGAAGGATAACGATGCTTCTACCTCGAGGGAGTGTTCACAAGATATTTTAGAAGTCAAGAACAATGCCGAATGAATCTGGGCACGGTAACTTTTTATCTGACCCGCCGCCTTTTGTGAAGGATTATCTTATAACTAGCAATAACCCGTCAAAATTGACAGGTCTTTAATTATAGTGTGTTGTTTCTGTTACATGTATTACAGACGGTACAATCACTACTGTGGTCATTTCATTGCAGGTGACCGTCATTAGATATTTGTAGTGACAGTTATATGGATGTATTAAATATGAAGACATGGAGTAACCTTCCTAAATGACAAGTGGTGCAGTGAACTAATGGACCGTAAATTGACTAAATAACTAACATTTCTTTTATGACAACATGTCTCTTAAATGTTCGTGCATATTTTAAAATTTTGCCCTGGTCGACTTACTGCCTCTGAGAACAACGTTTGAAGTTTGACGAAACTCCAGTTCATGTAATGTTTATCGTGTTGTTGGCTTCTTTCCATAATCAAACGGTTCATGCACACCGTCATTGCACACTTTTCTATTTTCGGGAGAGTACATATAATGGAAACAATACAATTATTGTCTAACTTTCAACCACAGTTGCCCCCCTAAGCGGTGGTTGAAAGTAAAATTTAAAAAAGTTGAAAACAAAAAAGTGCGCAAATGACGGTGTGCATGATGTGACCGACCGACCGACGTACTTACGGCTGGAATTATGGTATTGGACTAGCAACAACCCTCCAAAATTGCCAGGTTTTTAATTATAGTGTGTTGTTTCTGTTACACGTATTATATTGCTGCTGGGGAACCGCGCTAGCGTAGTGGTTACCACACCGCTCTGGTGACCGGGTGATCCAGGATCAAACCCGGGCGACGGCATTTGAGGATTTTTTGTCGACCGGGATTTGAACTGGATTAACTCGAGACCTGGCGAGGACATTTGAAGGAGTGTCGTCGACCAGGGATTGGCGGCTCCTGAGCCGACCCAGCTCTAATGGGTACCTCCGAAATCGGCGAGTGTCTGCCTGAATGGCGAGGGACACCTGTCTCTGTACAAGAGAAAAGGGATACTCACGTAAAATCAATGTCAGGTTAGACATTAATAATAACCTGAGATTTCGCCTCGAGTATTAGCGGGCGTACGAAAAAAAAGAAAAAGAATATAGCTGCTTCTTCTATCGTCTCGCTTGCTCGCTGCGAATGACGCGATCGTCTCTTCCTTTTAGCCATGTTATCATTTTGATCCATAATAATAAGTCTGCAATACTTTAATTAAAATTTTGTCTTGAAGAAACAATAAAAAACTTCCATTTTTAAGAAAAATGATGAGTTAAATTCGTTTCCCGAATGAAACTGGACAGAAGAGTATCTTGATTGTCTGTTGATTTAATCTGCATCTCCGCACCTTCCTGTCTCCAGTTCAAGTTGTTGGCTTCTTTCCATAATCAAACTGTTTGCTCGCTGTGAATGACGCGATCGTCTCTTCCTTTTAGCCATCTTATCATTTTGATCCATAATAATAACTGCAATACTTTAAATTAAAATTTTGTCTTGAAGAAACAATCAGAAAATTACATTTTAAGGTTATTTTTAAGAAAAATGATAAGTTAAATGCGTTTCCCGAATGAAAGTGGACAGAAGTGTAACTTGATTGTCTGTTGATTTAATGCACACCGTCACACTTTTCTATTTTCGCGAGAGTCATATAAGGGAAACAATACAATTATTGTCTAACTTTCAACAACAGTTGCACCCCCTTAGCTGTGGTTGAAAGTTTATGTACTCTCTCGAAAATAGAAAAAGTGCGCAAATGACGGTGTGCAAAATATGACTAACCGACCGACCGACCACCGACCGACCGAAGTACTTACGGCGGGAATTATGGTATTGGATTAGCTCGTTCAAGCCCCAAGCTCATTTAACTCAGCAAAATTTCTCTTATTAGCTCGATATATATATATATATATATATATATATATATATATATATATATATAGATATATATATATATATATATATATATATATATATATATATATATATATATATATATATATATACAGCACACTTTCTTTTGGTGGTGGGACATGGTCAACCTATGCTAAAGAAGGCTCAATATCTTCCATCTGTCGTGTGTTGGGTATTTTAGAAGTATTTTGTTGAGTACGACAATTTGAGTGAACAGCAAGAATTATAGAGAAAACACAGATAATGTGCGAAGTTACGGAGAAACTTAAGACAGCCTGGAAGAAGATCTATTAAGGCTATCTCTTTTTCCAAGCCCCACAACTCACTTATGTATTCTTATGTATCACCCGCTCTCTCTTTTCTTTCTCACAGATAGATAGAGAAATAGTACGAGCTTACACAGTTACTTAGTAATATATATGGATGAAGGTCGTGAACAGCGCATTAACAAAAAGTTACAATTTATTAAAGTTCTCTTTAACTTGTATAGAAGAAAATAATAAAAATCTTAGCAAACAATAACTGAGAAAATAACAAAGTAAACAATTACATCAATTCATTCATCAAGGAACAAAACCAACTAGTAAGCCACTGACAATGAAAATAAACAAACAGATAACAATCCTTCCGCTTCTTGTGAAAATACAAAGTAACTTAAGTCAATGGGAGCCGCGCTAGCGTAGTGGTTACAACACCGCTCTGGCGACCGGGTGATCCAGGATCAAACCCGGGCGACGGCATTTGAGGATTTTTCGTCGACCGGGATTTGGACTGGATTAACTCGAGACATGGCGAGGACATTTGAAGGAGTGTCGTCGACCAGGGATTGGCGGCTCCTGAGCCGACCCAGCTCTAATGGGTACCTCCGAAATCGGCGAGTATCTGCCTGAATGGCGAGGGACACCTGTCTCTGTACAAGAGAAAAGGGATACTCACGTAAAATCAATATCAGGTTAGACATTAATAATAACCTGAGATTTCGCCTCGAGTATTAGCGGGGGTACGAAAAAAACAAAAACAAACTTAAGTCAATGTCTCTATGTTTCTGCCCGTAAAACTGGGGGATAATTTATAAATCCACTGAAGACGCTACCCAAGCGCCGTTTTCACACGAATTAAAAAAAAATCAAGATTGGCTGTAGATTAACTCTGTATTTCCTCCGACAGCTAATACACACAAGGGTCGTACTGACCAGAAGGCAAACGAATCATGGTCCGCTCAAGGCAACCTTCTGTACTGGCGCTGTTATCCAGGCGCGGCGAATTATAACAGGCGTGTCTCGCATATGGTACTCGATGCATAATCCGGTTGGGTCTGGTTTGAGAACTTTTGTTGAGATTGCGTCCTCCGTTTAAGAACACAGTAAGATCATTTCAATTAAGCTGGCGATGATGTGTCTACTAAATAGGCGAGTAGGAAACCACTACTGCACAATACGTGTCTTCAGGTTGCGGTCGCTGGTTCCTTACCGTAGTGGAATCGATATTCGCGTGATTTTCCCCAGTTTAGAGGTTATTTAAAGTGGGTTTGTTCGCCAGGTAATTAAACACCCGTCTTGCTGCAAACCGTTAGACAGGAGGGAGAATTTGTTCAGTTCCCTCAGTTTGTGTTTGTAGTCAGCTGTCTTTAGCAGTGCGGGTACCTGGAACCCGAGATACAAAAGAAATTAGGCGACACTGATCGAACTATTTGCTCACAATTTCATGTGTGTCATTCGGTTTGTCCTCGGGCCCAGTTTGTGAACGAAGTGTGAAGACAGTAGCTTCTATCAGGCCTATAAAGTCCTGGAACGGACGCTGACCTAACCATCTGCGTTCGCGTGCTTTAACATGTGTTTGGGCCACTCCGCTTTTAACGTAACCCTGAGTAACATAAACATTAGTCTAGAATCTACATCAGAGACACTAAGTTCCCTGTAATGGCATAACGTTATACAGTGCTCTGCACCGATCAACCACAAGAGACTTTTAGTAAGGCGGTCGCCCGTGCATCGGCTAGTGTAGTAAAAACACTATTTCAAGCGAGGAACGTCCCACTGGGCTGGCGTACCTCAGATGCGTCTTATGCAATGCTATTTTAAGCTGCCGATCGCGTCCAGAGTAGGGAATCCTAAATAAGGGGCCGACACGCAATCAGAAGCTAGACGGGCCGACGGGAACAGAAACATTTTAAAGAAATGTGCCCGGAGACGGCAGAGACGGATTGGAAAATTCAAATTTACTGTCAATTCGCGACACCATCTACGGTGTCTACACAGCATCCTTGGAATTTCGGAGAAAGACAAAGTGACAGATGTCGAGGTCCTCTCACGTGCTGGCCTTCAGAACATATATACACTGCTTAGATAGCGCAGAATACCCAGGCTTGGCCATGTCAGCAGCATGGAAGCTGCCCGCATCCATTAAGAGATCTGCGGACAACTGGCAGATGACAAAAATTAGTTTGGCGACTGCATCTGGGGTTCAAAGATGTGTGCAAGAAAGATATAAAGGCACTGGGCATAAATCCAGCAACCTGGGAGGATGAAGCTGCCGATCGCACCAAGTAGCGATGCTTCTAACGGCACCACCTCAAATTGGGCGAAAATAAACTCTCACTAGAAGCAGAAAAGAAAAGGACAAGCCGAATGGAACACCCGGAACACAAGCAGATTTGAGCTATCTCCTCAAGGGCACTTTCCCATAGTCCGTCCGTTAAGAATGAAAGTGTTGTCTGAGACAGCTTCAGTAAAATTTGTGAAAGTTTATTTTTTTTTTTTTTTTCGTACGCCCGCTAATACTCGAGGCGAGAATCTCCGGTTAGTATATCTAACCTGAGACTGATTTTTACGTGAGTATCCCTTTTTTCCCCGTACAACGCCAGGACTCCACTCGCCATTCAGGCAGATACTCGCCGTCTTCGGAGGGTACCCATTAGAGTTGGGTCGGCTCAGGAGCCGCTAGTCCCTGGTCGACGACACTGCTTCAAATGTTTTCGCCCAGGGCTCGAATTAATCCATTCCAAGTCCCGGTCGACGACACTACTTCAAATGTCCTTGCCCGGGCTTGAGCCCTTATGCGTAAAAGAAAAGGTAAAGACAATTATATGATTCATTTATTCATTCCCCCCCCCCCCCCCCAGTCCCCGCTCCCAAGTAGCAGAGGCTTTCAACAAACGCACGCCAAGATCTCCTGTCACGTGTCATTATCTCAAGTTCTTTCCACATTCTCCTCATCATTGTCTCCATGTGCTTCTTGGTCTACCTCTGCCTCTTTTGCCCTGGGGGTTCCAGAACAAGGACTGCCTTGTAATGCTATCAACAGGTTTCCTAAGTGTGTATCCTATCCATCGCCATCGTCTTCTTCGTGAATTCTATGATACTTAAAAGGTAAATTTTTGAAACAATCTCTGAAACAGTTTTACAGGTTCACAAGGAAACATTACCAAAGGCTAAAAGATACGAGTAATTATCTTGTTCCATGATCTACTGCTGATGCGTTTGTTTCCCAAAAGAGGCTTGACAGACCCCTAGGGTTGTACAGAGCAACCTGGCTGGCTGGAGAACTCGCCATTAAAAAGAAAAAAAAAAACAAAGAACAGGTCGCCGTCTTCGGAGGGTACTTCTAAATATCCCCCGGTTTTTAGAAAAATCGCAGAAGTGTTTATCCGACAATTAAAGACAACTCTTAACGTTGCGACATAGCTTTCACTTGTCTGAAAAATGTTAAATACAAAGGCAGAAATTCTTTATTGTCTGTTCGTGAACAAATAATGAGCGATGTTGTCAAAAAAATGAATTTTTCGTGCAAACCCAGGGCTGGACTGGAATTAATCTTTCACTGATTATTCCAGAGAGAAATTTCCTTGTCGACGATGGACATATTACAAATCAGAAAAATAAAGGTTGTTCCTTAAGGCTGTCTGAAAAGTCCTTGTTCTTTCCGGGCTTGAGCCCTTATGCGTAAAAGAAAAGGTAAAAGACAATTATAGATTCATTTATTCATTTCCCCCCCCCCCCCCCCCCCCCCCCCCCACAGTCCCCGCTCCCAAGTAGCAGAGGCTTTCAACAAACGCACGCCAAGATCTCCTGTCACGTGTCATTATCTCAAGTTCTTTCCACATTCTCCTCATCATTGTCTCCAGTGGTGTGCTTCTTGAGATCTACCTCTACCCAGCTGTAAATGGGTAACTCACCCTAGTCCTGAGTTAGGGAAGGCAAAGGCTCCAGGGGAAGCAGGCCCAACTTGGACTCAGCCGACCAGGATTGTAATGCTATAGAAGTGTAGAGTGTGTTTCGCGAATGGTGTACTGTTCGTGTGCTGTATCCAATATAACCACTCCACTTGTGTCTCAAGGCACCATCGACTGCTGGAATCTTCGTTTACTGAATTCTATGACGTACACACTTACGAAAATGGTTCGTTGAAATCAATTTTGAAACAATCTCATGACACATTCAGTTTTACAGTTCAAAAGTTCAAGGAAACATTACCAAAGGCTAAAACTAATACGCGAGTGAAATTAAATCTTGTTCCATGAGGGGGTTTCTAGCCTAAATAATCTGTTCTCTTGGCAGTGATCAAAACATATGAGACCGAAATCCAACATGGCTGTCTCCCTGAGTTGTCGTTCACTCATTCATAGGAAGGAGAATATAAGCCAGAGTTTAATTTATAATGGGTATATAAAGGATTTCATAAATGTTCCATACAGTTTCCCGGTGAAAAGGCTTGACAGATCCCTAGGGTTGTACAGAGCCGCTGCAGGCTGGAAAGGTGTCGAGAATTTCGTCGAAAAAAAACGACAAACTAACCAGGTTGAATTATTGTACCAAAAGTCAAAATATCGCTAGGCCTAACCGACGAAATCATCAAAAATAGAAGCTGTTTTTGGATCCGAACATCTATAAGACAACTCTAACACAAAACTATTGAGACATACCATTCACTTCAGAAGAAAAACCATGTCGTAAGACATTTTTTTCTACGAAAGGCAGCTCTTGAAAAATTCATTTGTTGTACATGTCATCACGACTTGAACAAATAATGAGCAAGAATCTAGTCCCTCCTACCCATCCAAAATATACAATATAGGACTGATTCTACTTGTACTAATAATATGTAATACATATGAATTCAGGCCATAAACACAATAAGCAAATTAATATATTTTCTGGCCCTAAAAATAAGTACAAACGCAAGCGCAATATCCTTGCGCTGGATCAATATCCAGAACGATTACTCCTATAATCAAAAGTGTGAATCAAACATGGATTATCTCGCTTTTACCATAAACAGCATTTTCATACACAAATAAATGAATGTCTATATTTTTCCCATATTAAATAGCCATATCGATTTTTGTAAAATGTGTGTCAAAATATGCACGCAACACTGTCCCATAGGAGATACTGCCGTAAAGTATTGAAGTGTTAGAAACTTGACCATTCTAAAACCATCATCCAGAGATGGGATGTCAAGTTTCCCTTCCTCGCTGCTCTTTCCTTCCCTAACTCAACAGCAAAGTCAGATACCTATTTACAGCTGAGTAGACTGGTACGTGACGATCCCGTGAATCGAGCCAGGGACCTTTCCGCGAGAGATCAGCGTTCTAACCCCTCTGTCAATCCGACGCTCAGTTCCTTAGTGCATTAGTTAATTTTGTTTATATGGATATTTTAATATTTGAGGGGGAAAAATGCGTTATCTAAACAACAGAACAGAGTGTGTTATCGAAACAGCAGAAAAAAAGTGCGTTATCCTATAAACAGCCAACAATTTCTATGTGTTTAGGTTACATTGTAAACTAACAATATTGTCACGTAAAAGATAATTTATTTTACCATCTTGTCCATAATGTTATTACTCTTTTAATGTTCTGTTTTCCGAGACATTTTGTATTTTCGTTTCTTTCCTTTTCTACCTTTGTGGCCAAACTTTCTCACCCTCTCAAACCCCACCCGAGGTTGTTTACGCTGGCCAGCTGCGGTCAGCTAACGCTAGACGTAATGTTATCTAAACGCACCTGGGGTACGTTCGACCAGAGAAACATTTCTCGGGTCCGCTTTAAGTGTTAGAACGAGCCAAAGACGGTTTCTGTGTAAGAAACGGTTCGTTAGCGGCGGGTACCCTCTGTGGTCCCAACAGGGGAATTTCTCTGGTCGCTTTAAAACGTTTGATGACGAGCGGCTGGTACCCTTTGAGGCCTGGGTAACGAGTGTGATCTGTTTCAGGGGGAGATAACAATCGCGGTCAGTCTCTGTGTTTGGCTTCGGAACGCAGTTAGAGCTCTCATAATATTATGCATCCTGGAAACAGGGGGAGACAAACTCGCGGTCAGTCTTTGGGTTTTCGCCCCTTAGACAAGATAGAGCATAATGTTATGCATTTCTCTACCTGGGGAATTTTCGCACGATTTCTTTTGTCTTACTCTAGATTACGTCTTTCGCCGAACTTCTGTAGAAATACGCACGCCAGGTGTTCGGGGGGAGCGTCCCTTGTGATCTATAAGAGTAGACTGGTTTTAATAGACAAAGACATTCGTAAATTTTCCTGGCCCGTAGATGACCATCATGAGATAAGGCAAACGTTAACACAGTACTAGAATGTGTTTGCCTATGTTCTAGTCATTTTTCGGGGTGAGTTGACATATCTTATAATTATTATATTAGATTCATGTTAGCTTTTATATATCTGTTAGGAAAGTGAATTTATTTCTGAGGACTTCTCCTAGTAATTTATTCAGTGATAAGGTAGCGCTGTCTACGGCCTATTAAGTGGTGCTTACACTGTTACGGTTTATCATGGGTTAAATGTTAAACTTACAATAACAGATATTAGGCGTAGAATCAGTCCACGAATGCTTACCATTGGGTTAAGAGTCAGCAAAATTAACTGTCATTTCTGTAAGATAATGTCAGGTGTGGATTGTTCACTTTAAAACTGAATAGTGAGATGCAGGTAATAACTCTGGATTATAGGAGATAGTCACTTATTCCTTTTTGATAGATATTTCTAGTGGCAAGGGAGGATCATTTTATGCTTACTTGTGTGGCTAGGCACTAGTCTATAACTTTCACTGAAAGCAGTCACCAGGCATAGATATAATTATATCTTATGATTCAGCCACAAC
The DNA here is from genome assembly GCA_024509875.1 of Oreohelix idahoensis. Classification (NCBI taxonomy): domain Eukaryota; kingdom Metazoa; phylum Mollusca; class Gastropoda; order Stylommatophora; family Oreohelicidae; genus Oreohelix; species Oreohelix idahoensis. The sequence goes on from JAMPIV010004919.1 coordinate 265,441, forward strand.
TGTATCATTATAGCAAGAACATTGCCTTGTCTATGTACTCATTGTGGAATGCTAATATATTTCCCCAAAGGGGACATACGATTTATTTGTGTAATGTCAAATGCTGTAATCTGTTTATGTAAATTCATTTAATGTTGTAGGATGAATAAGCATATTCATTTAACTGTAACTACAGGTTAGGTTTCCTGTATGTTGAGATTGGGAGAAGAGGAGTAGATTGTTGCTGTCAGAACAGTTACTGACAGGTACCTGGGTGTGCAAAAGATATTAAGCCTATGCGGGCGCGTGTTGATAATTGATATTTTTAAGGAACAGGAGACATGGTTAAAGACAGCCCTAAACTATCATAGCAATAACTACAATAAATTTAATCCCATAGTGGAGCGAAACTTTCTGTATAAAGTTAGTGTGATTTATTATTTGCTTGATGTAAAAGGGTGTCTCTTTTTGGGTCTCAGTTTCAGGGAGACCGACTCGCGAGAGCAGATTCCAGTCAGGCGAAGAACGAAATATTCTCTTCGATCTAGAGGGTTTTGAATACCGCTAGCGTCACGAATCGTCACACCCCGTTCCTGAATCAAAACCCCTTTTTGTCAACGCCAAGTTAAGCTCACGCAGTGCAACGGAGCCAACGCTAAATCTGGAATCTCCAAACGCAGTAGTAGTTCTCTACTCGCCTATTGGATTACCAGCCAGAGCATTGCGGCTTCCAGAATATCAAACCCGCTCAGCATGCCTATAGCAGAATTCCATATCACCCGCCTTTTTTGTGCCTAAACGGGGCACTCAGCAAACCACAGCTAAACCAGTTTAAACAGGATTTACTACCCAGCACGCAAGAGCCTAGCGCCGGATAAGCGCGCCTGGGACTCTTTGTCCTCAAGTGACTTCTTCTGGTGTATTTCCTGGATACTTAAAACCTCGCACGTTGTCGTGAATTATTCTAATCCCCATATATAAATTAAAACGAAAATGCAAAGCCTAACAAATAAATTTAATAAAAGGAAAGAAGAATGGTAAAGAACAGTGCTGTCACAATGACTGTACTCGAAATCCCCCTTGTTTTCTACTTCGTCTGCACATTGTAACGCTTTCACGTTGATAGTAAAAGCCTACTGTATTATTACCCGCTTTCTTCAATGAAACGTGTGCTGTATTTCTTGGAAAAACCTTGAGATACGCAAGCTGATCAATGACCTAAATTTAATATTTCATTCATTCCATTTTATACACGGCGTAACTAAAAGACAGACGGACTAAAGGATAGAGAGAAGGGAGAGGCAGAAAGCAGGGACACGTGCAACACTAAACACGCGTCGCGCGATACACAATTGCTGCCATCACGCGTGTAAGGCCACATGCACTAACTTTATTTCAAATCGACAGTGATAAAATTCACTACCCATACCAGAGTTAGGTTTTAAAATCCTGAAAAACGCTTATTGGGAAAGATGACATTAGATGGGTTTACGTTTGAAAACATGACAGTACCCAGACACCACATGGGGATTGAAGTGAACAGGAGGTGGTAGAAAATGCACATTTTGAACGCAGCCACCTAGCTCCCTTAGATTGAGATATTTGGATTCCTTAGGGTTTGCTGACAAAGAATATGTAAAACGTTACGCAAATAGTCTAGGAATTACCAAGTTATGGCCAAAATAAAATAGTGGGGGTGCCTGACAGCATGAATCATTTCTGCTCATAAAATTTTTTTATAACGTGTTTGAAGAAACATTACGTTACGGAAATAGCCTACCATGTTAACTCCTATTTGATTGGAGCGCAACAAATGAAAGACTAAACACGATTGGTCGGACTATAAATACTATCTTGTGTTGTCAGGGGAAACGTGAGAAAGGTGTACTTTTTTGAAAAGATGTGTAGACGTGGTGTGATTGGGTAGAGCTGCGAATATACACAATTCAGAGCGTCTGTTCATTGCCACATCTTGTAATAAACCTACTAAGAAGCAGTGCGTTGAGCACCAGTGTATATTTTTTATAAAATAAAGCCTGGGACATCGGCAGATCGGAGTTGTGCTATATTCATTGCCAGTCAACGAAACTGTTTATTATTATTTCCATGAATTGTGGGACCGTGGTCTTAAAGTTATTGAGCAGCACCTGGTCAGAGCTTTGTTGAAGCCAGAGGTGGACAGCATACTCCTTGGTCCATATAGCAACCAGTGGGGTGGCTCCAGAACTCATTTAAGTAAACGAGCAGAGGAGTCTTTTACTGCAGTCATCACGCAAGATAAGAGAGTGTGGCCATGGAGCTCAACATTATGTACCCCCATCTTAAAATGACATTATAAACTAAAATTAAGAGGGGAATTTAATTGTTTTAATACCAGGAACTGAGAACATCTCCAATACTAGTTCCAATAGAAACAAACTATTGAAGTCATGATGACAAATACCAACAGAGCTTGAACAAAACAAAACCAGTATTACCTCATATTACCACTACACAACTGACACACATAGGATACCATTAATAATATATGTCACTATAAGAATCATATTAATAAATTCTGTACATATAACTTGTAATTAAAATTGATTGTGATTCGTGTTCCCTTTGTATTTGAATCAGGACACATATACATTCATGACAGCACTGAATACATATTGTTATTTGAAAAGTTATCAGTGACTCCTTTAAGATATCCTCTTAGAGTGTTATATGTATGTGAGTGTCACAGTGTTGTCAAGTGTGGTGGAATAAATTAAATTGTTTATCTGTCTGTTGTTGTTATGACTTACACTTCATCATACACATACCCTAGACATATAACGTAGTCATCACACTATTCCAGAATAATTCTGACTGAGGTATACATATGTGGCAGTAAGTAAGGTTATCTATAATACACTACTCTTATTAGATATAGATACCTTCACAGCTGATCTCAGTCAGTACAATAAGTCCCCTATAAATATTTCTAACATCCCACTTTACCACATATATTGGGGTCTCGCTCTCGGGATTTTGAATCTTTCCCTATTAAAATATTGGGGGTAATTCACTTCAGGGAATAATAAGAATTAAAAGGTATCCTTGGGTGAAAATAAATAAGGTTGAGCTCACAGTGCCTGTGTTGTCTTGAGTTAATTAGTCATAGATAAAATTGTTTAGACATTTATCTGTTAGACAATGGCCGACCTGGCAAAATTTCGATCTGCTGCTGTACAGACTGCGAAAGAGTTAGGAATGGACGGGCAAATTATGATTTCTTATGTCACTGCTGAATGTGACAAATATATTGAACGGGAAGAAAGAAGATTAGAAAAAGAGGCCGAAAGAAAATTAGAGGCTGAGACTAAGAGGTTGCAGATTGAGGCTGAGGCTAAGAGGTTGCAGATTGAGGCTGAGGCTAAGAGGTTGCAGATTGAGGCTGACAAAGAGGCTAAGAAATTGGAAGCAGAAGAAAGAAGATTGACTGCAGAGAGGGAGGCAGAAAAGGAGGAGAAGAGATTACAAAGGGAACACGAGTTACGACTAAGGGAGTTTGAGTTTCAAGGCCATGCTCCTGAAAATGGTGCCAGTCCCTTTACCTCTGATGCTACTGCTAGCCAGGGAGCCTCAACCTCAGCTATGAATTTTCATTTAGATCATTTTGTTGAGAAAGACGATGATATAGAGAGCTATCTAAATAGGTATGAACTATTAGCTACCACATATGGGTTAGAGAGAGAAAGGTGGAGCTTAAAGTTATCTCAGGGACTTCGTGGGGCAGCTTATGAAGTTTTTGCAAAAATGAGCAGAGGTGATCAGGAAAATTATGACATGCTAAAGCAGGCTCTTTTGTTAAGATATGAAAAGAACGCAGAATTTTATAGGAAAAAATTTAGGAATGCTAAACTACTGTCAGGTGAAACATATCACCAGTTCTCTGCACGAATAGAGACATACTTGGAGAAATGGACTTCTCTGGGGAAAACCCAAGATCTTAAGGAAATGGTCCTTATAGAGCAATTAAGAGAGTCCATGGCTCCAGACCTGAGAAAGTTTCTCATGGAACAAGGTGCAGAGAGGCTGGGTGAGTTGCTAAATGTTGCTGAAAGGTATCAAGCAGCTCAAGCAGAGGTAACAGGTAATAAAAAGAAACAAGTGGATAACTTTAGGGCACCACAGAACTTTAATAAATTTGATCCTAGGGATCAAAACAAAAGTAAGCACCAGTTTGATAGGCCACGGTATGAAAATAAAAATAAAACCCCACAATTCGATGAAAGGAAATATGATGAAAGAAAATCTTTCAACCAAGGAAAAAGGTGGTGTAAAAATTGTAAGATGAACAATCATGACACTGACCATTGTAGAAGGAAACCTCCTCATTGTGCTGCTATGACATCGGGGAAAAAGGAAAAGAAGGTCAAACCTGAAGAACTACAGGAACCATACCACCCCCCAGTGTGTGAAGATGTCATCTGTAATGGTGTCACTATAAGGTGTTTATATGATACCGGTTTAGATTACGATTCCGTTGTGAGTTCTCACCTGGTGCAGGCCGATCAATACACCACAGAAACAGTGGAGATTCAAACTGCAACCAAGGATGTAGTTACCATGACACTTCCCGTCGCCCGAATAAAAGTGAAAACGCGATATGTGGAAGGAATCATAAAAGCAGCAGTGATAAATGAGCCAATCTACCCTCTGATATTGGGGCGTAGATATGTCTTCTTGGGGAATCCCAAGAGACCTGTGATATTGGCAACAGTGCAGACCAGATCACAGTCTAAAAAGGAGGAGGATAATCCAATAAATACTCACCCAGATGAGATGAGGAAGGCACAGGCTGGGGATAAAACACTCAGGCCTTGTTTCAGGAAATTGTCAACTTGTCATACAACTCCAGGCAAGGGAGATTTTTACATGAAAAACAAGTTGATGTATAGGAAGACTGGAGCTAGATCCAAAGGTCAGGGACAGCTGGTACTTCCTAAAAGATATAGGGCAGACTTAATAAGGAGCCTACATGTGAAACCAGATGGGGACCATGAGAAGATAGGTACCATCATTCAAAAGGTGACTCACAATTATTATTGGCCCAAAGCAAGATGGGACATTGAGAATTTTGTAGAAAGGTGTAGCATAGCACATGAGGGAACACCCACAAGTGGGAACATTGATCAGGACCTGGACACGCCACGGGGCAAAATTAGGCCTGATAATAAAAAGAAAAATAAATTTGATAAAGTGGACCAAAGGGAATGGGAAGCCCTTTTTCACGGACAAGCTTCACTTAACTGTTTTACAATGGCCACTATGCGGAGAGTGCAAAAAGATGTCTTACCCCAGGATAAGCCGAAAATCCCTCAATCGGACTTAAACAAACTGGAGGAAGAGGATGTAGAGAGGAAATCTCTCATCAAGAATTTTAAGTGGGGAGACAGCCCCAAGAGGAAAATTGGTAGCGGTCGTTTTGTGAATGATAAGTCTGGGAAGAAAAATCATCACTATAGAGCTTCGAGTGGAAGAGACCATACCGGTGCATGGACAAATAGGTCCACAAAATTAAAGGTCCATATGTAGCTTTGTTAAGAACGTGGACTGATGAAAAGGCAGAGGAAAACATTACATCTTCATACCAATATGTGAATGAGCTGACCACTCGTTTAAAAACTGGCTGGAAACTTGCCAATGAAAATTTGAAACAAGCCAGGAAGAAACATGCTGCCTATTATAACAGGAAGGCGAAAGACAGAGATTTGGCTGTGGGAGAGAAGGTACTGCTTCTTCTCCCCGGGAGTCAGAATAAGTTACAGATTGGATGGCAAGGTCCATATACAGTTTTAGAGAAGGTGTCTAGAACAAATTATAAGATAGATAAGAAGGGGAAAGAAAAAATCTATCATGTGAATCTCCTGAAGAAATATTTGGAAAGAGAACATCAGGAAGAGACACACTTGTTGACCTTGTCCATCGCCATGGAGATGAAAAAGGAACCACTTTCATCATTTGAATATCCATTACACCCCTGTGAGACAGCAGCACAGGTGAAAATCAGTACACATTTAATGAAAACTCAGAAAGAGAGAGTGCAACAGGTTCTAAATAATCATGCAGAGGTGTTAACAGACCGACCAGGGCATACAAACCTATTGGAATATGATATGAAACTGATAGACCCCACACCTGTCTGTATGAAACCATATTCGATTCCGTTTGCTAAGGAGAAAGCTTTGAAGGAAGAGATAGACTATCTATTGAAGGAAGGAATTATTTCACACAGTGAATCCTCATATAGTTCCGGTGTTGTACTCTTAAGGAAGCCCTCTGGAGAACATAGACTCTGTATAGATTACAGGAGACTGAATGCTATTACAGAAGGACAGGTGGATCCATTGCCGGATACAAATCAGCTGTTTGCCAGACTAAATAAAGCTAAATATTTCTCAAAAGTGGATCTGAGTAAAGGATACTATCAGATTCCAGTAAAGCCTGAGGTTAGACCATACCTAGCTTTTAGTACCTCAGAAGGACACTATGAGTTTAATAGATTGCCATTTGGATTGAAGAATGCGCCTAGTGTCTTCTCTAGAATGATGAGAAAATTATTGGACCCTCTGAATAATCCATGTATAACAAATTTCATGGATGATATCCTTATAGCAACAGAAACATTTGAGGAACACATTGACTCTCTGAAGATGCTGTTTGATCGACTTAGGGAAGCAAATTTAACAGCCCGACCAACCAAATGTTGCGTTGGATGTAAAGAATTGGAATTTTTGGGACACACAGTTTATCAGGGAAACATGACCCCTGACCCAAAGAATTTAGAGAAACTAAAGAAAGCCCCGAGACCAAAAACCAAGAAAGACGTGAGATCCTTTGTCTCATTATGTGGTTTCTACCAGAAGTATATCAGGAACTTTAATTCCATATGTGCACCGTTAACTGATTTGACACGTAAAGGACATCCAGATCGCATTACATGGACACCACAATGTGAAATGGCTTACCAAGAATTGAAGGAAAAGCTCACAAGTAAACCTATTTTGAAATTACCTGACTTAAGTCAAGAATTCATAGTAAGGACGGATGCCAGTAATATTGGGTTGGGTGCAACTCTACTACAGAAATCAGATGCATTGGATGGGGAATTAAGCCCAGTGGCATATGCTAGCAGAAAATTGAATAAAGCTGAAATCAACTACTCAACTAGCGAAAAAGAATGTCTTGCAGTAATATGGGCAATAAAGAAATTCAATATTTATCTGTATGGGAAGGCATTTAAGTTGCAAACGGATCACAAACCTTTATCGTTTCTAGCCCAGGCTAGGCATGAGAACTCTAGGTTACTCCGATGGTCCTTGCTTTTGGCTCCCTATAATTTTAGCATTGAGTATATATCTGGAAAAACAAATTTGGGAGCGGATTTTTTAAGCCGCCATCCGTGTGATGAGAATCACCGTAAACCCCAGAAATAATAATAAATTTCTCTATGTGTATATAGAATAAAGGACTGACATATAATGTCTGTTTTAAGAGGGGAGATGTCGTGAATTATTCTAATCCCCATATATAAATTAAAACGAAAATGCAAAGCCTAACAAATAAATTTAATAAAAGGAAAGAAGAATGGTAAAGAACAGTGCTGTCACAATGACTGTACTCGAAATCCCCCTTGTTTTCTACTTCGTCTGCAAATTGTAACGCTTTCACGTTGATAGTAAAAGCCTACTATATTATTACCCGCTTTCTTCAATGAAACGTGTGCTGTATTTCTTGGAAAAACCTTGAGATACGCAAGCTGATCAATGACCTAAATTTAATATTTCATTCATTCCATTTTATACACGGCGTAACTAAAAGACAGACGGACTAAAGGATAGAGAGAAGGGAGAGGCAGAAAGCAGGGACACGTGCAACACTAAACACGCGTCGCGCGATACACAATTGCTGCCATCACGCGTGTAAGGCCACATGCACTAACTTTATTTCAAATCGACAGTGATAAAATTCACTACCCATACCAGAGTTAGGTTTTAAAATCCTGAAAAACGCTTATTGGGAAAGATGACATTAGATGGGTTTACGTTTGAAAACATGACAGTACCCAGACACCACATGGGGATTGAAGTGAACAGGAGGTGGTAGAAAATGCACATTTTGAACGCAGCCACCTAGCTCCCTTAGATTGAGATATTTGGATTCCTTAGGGTTTGCTGACAAAGAATATGTAAAACGTTAAGCAAATAGTCTAGGAATTACCAAGTTATGGCCAAAATAAAATAGTGGGGGTGCCTGACAGCATGAAATCATTTCTGCTCATAAAATTTTTTTATAACGTGTTTGAAGAAACATTACGTTACGGAAATAGCCTACCATGTTAACTCCTATTTGATTGGAGCGCAACAAATGAAAGACTAAACACGATTGGTCGGACTATAAATACTATCTTGTGTTGTCAGGGGAAACGTGAGAAAGGGGTACTTTTTTGAAAAGATGTGTAGACGTGGTGTGATTGGGTAGAGCTGCGAATATACACAATTCAGAGCGTCTGTTCATTGCCACATCTTGTAATAAACCTACTAAGAAGCAGTGCGTTGAGCACCAGTGTATATTTTTTATAAAATAAAGCCTGGGACATCGGCAGATCGGAGTTGTGCTATATTCATTGCCAGTCAACGAAACTGTTTATTATTATTTCCATGAATTGTGGGACCGTGGTCTTAAAGTTATTGAGCAGCACCTGGTCAGAGCTTTGTTGAAGCCAGAGGTGGACAGCATACTCCTTGGTCCATATAGCAACCAGTGGGGTGGCTCCAGAACTCATTTAAGTAAACGAGCAGAGGAGTCTTTTACTGCAGTCATCACGCAAGATAAGAGAGTGTGGCCATGGAGCTCAACATTATGTACCCCCATCTTAAAATGACATTATAAACTAAAATTAAGAGGGGAATTTAATTGTTTTAATACCAGGAACTGAGAACATCTCCAATACTAGTTCCAATAGAAACAAACTATTGAAGTCATGATGACAAATACCAACAGAGCTTGAACAAAACAAAACCAGTATTACCTCATATTACCACTACACAACTGACACACATAGGATACCATTAATAATATATGTCACTATAAGAATCATATTAATAAATTCTGTACATATAACTTGTAATTAAAATTGATTGTGATTCCTGGTTCCCTTTGTATTTGAATCAGGACACATATACATTCATGACAGCACTGAATACATATTGTTATTTGAAAAGTTATCAGTGACTCCTTTAAGATATCCTCTTAGAGTGTTATATGTATGTGAGTGTCACAGTGTTGTCAAGTGTGGTGGAATAAATTAAATTGTTTATCTGTCTGTTGTTGTTATGACTTACACTTCATCATACACATACCCTAGACATATAACGTAGTCATCACACTATTCCAGAATAATTCTGACTGAGGTATACATATGTGGCAGTAAGTAAGGTTATCTATAATACACTACTCTTATTAGATATAGATACCTTCACAGCTGATCTCAGTCAGTACAATAAGTCCCCTATAAATATTTCTAACATCCCACTTTACCACACACGTATGAGCAGCCATCTATGGACAGAGTTCCAGCCCCACTCACGCTATAAGGGGAGTCACCAACGTTTAGCACCAACAAAGAAAGTTTTGTAGGCTAGTCCCTCACGAAGGATCTACAAGTAATTCACTTCCTGGAGCTAGTACATTTGGTCCCCGAAAAGCGGACAGGCTGTCGCCCAGTTCAATCAGTTGGTCAGCAGGAGATAAACAGCGTCCCCCAGCCCAACTCGCGCCGGGGGGGGGGGGGGGGGGGGGGGTCACCAACGATAGCGCCTATACAGTGATGTTATTCAGGTTAATTCCATCACCGATGGAGGATATATACGAAAACACCACTTACTGGAGTTACTTCAGCTGGTCCCCGAAAACCGAAGGACTGTCACTCGATTATTTATCTCTTTGTGTTCTACAGGTTCTATGAATGGTGATCTGTGTGTGTGGTTGTTGGTGTATATGATTATTGATGAATATTTGATTATTGATGTAATTTTATGTTGTTGTGATGATATGCATTATTTTCATGCTTTTCTTCTTTAATAAATTTTACACATTTATTAATGCGCTGTTCACGACCTTTCCATCCATATTTGTATTTTAGCTCTTTACTATAATCTCTATGTATGATAAGAGAAAAGAGAGAGAGCAGGAGGTGCTTAGACAGACATAAGTGAGTTGAGGCTTGGAGAGAGAGATCATTTTGGTAAATCTTCTTCCAGGTTGTCTCAAGTCCATCTCCTATTTACACCTTTCTGTGTGTGTAATCTATAACTCTGTCAGTCCACTCTCCCTTGTCGATTTCACTACGGTTGTCCACCTCGACAAATACTCTACACTCTAATTCAACCACGACAAATATATATCACGTTATTTCCCAACAAACTGTCATGGCAGTTACTGAATTGTGAACTCCGTTGTCAACATTACCTTAACTGTACTTGTTTTTTCCATTTTTGTTCCTTATGGAGCCTGGAACCCCCATTCCAACTGTTCGCCTTGCAGGAAGCGTGTTTCAAGGCGTGTATGCTTATGCAGCTGTGGTTTCCGTAGCATGAGGAGTTTGCCAGTCCCAAACCCAAGCTCATGTTAGTCGCATACTACGACATGCCTAAGAAGACAGTGGGCCTGTTCTTTCTTTGTCTCCGAGTTACACACAACCCAGGCCAAAAGGCCTTTTTAATTTGGACATGCGCCCTAAAATAACCGACCGCCATGTGTCTAGGTTGAACAGGCCGCGCCTCGTCAAAACGAGGCAAGATTTTATTTAAAAATAAAAACACGAAGCACTAATGTTTTAGTCCTTCTTGGATAAAATATGACGTCACTTGGCTTATGATGTATATCACATCAGGTTTGGGGGAAAACAAACTTGACGTATATCAGATCAGGTTTCGGGAAAAAAACTTGACGTATATCAGATAAGGTTTGGGGGAAAAAACTTGATGTATATCAGTGTCATGAAATATTCTAATCCACATATATAAATTATTAGGTAAATATGAAGCCTAACAAATAAAATTAATAAAGAGAAGAGCAATGGTAAAATGACAGTGCTGTCACAAGGAATGTACTCGAAATCCCCCTTGTTTTCTGCTTCGTCTGCAAATTGTAACGCTTTCACGTTGATGTGATAACATAAATTATATTACGTTACCAAAGCGAACGAACAGATGGACCAAAAGGATAGCGAGAAGGGAGAGGCAGAAAGCCGAACATTAAACACGCGTCGCGCGATATACAAATGCTACCATCACGCGTGTAAGTCTACAAGCACTAACTTTTTCAGACGGACAGTGATAAAATACACTACCCTTTCCCAGAGTTAGGTTTATAAATCATAACAAACTCTTATTAGAAAAGATAACAATAGATGGGTTTACGTTTGAACACATAACAGTACCCAGACAGCACATCTTCCAAACAGGAGGTAGAAGAAATTGCATATTTTGAACGCAGCCACGTAGCTCCTTTAAATTAGTATTTTTTGGGTTCCTTAGGGCTTGCTGACAAATAATATGTAAAACGTTACGCAAATAGTCCAGGAATTAATAAATTATACCCAAAATAAAATATTGGGGGGTGCCTGACAGCATAAAATCATTTCTGCTCATAAGATTTTTTTTTAACGTGTTTGAAAAAAATTTACGTTACAGAAATAGCCTACCATGTAAACTCCAAATTGATTGGAGCGCAACAAATGAAAGCCTAACCACGATTGGTCGGGCTATAAATACTATCTTGGTTGTTGGGGGGAGACGGGAAAAGATAACATTTTTTCAAACACTTGTCGAAACGTGGCTCATTGGCCAGTCTCGCTGATATACACACTTGGGAGCGTTAGTTCGAGACCACTTGTTTAAAATAGCTTGATAAAGCATCAGTGCGTTGAAGCCAGCATATATTTTGCTAAATAAAAGCCTGGAAGATAAGCAGATGGGAATTTGTGCCAGTTTGTGCCAGAATTCATTGCTAATCAACGTATCTGTGTTATTCGTATGAATTGTGGGACAGTGGTCTTGATGGTACTGAGCAGCACCTGGTCAGAGCTTTGCTGAATCCAGAGTCGGACAGCATACTCCTTGGTCTTTTTAGCTATCAGTGAGGTGTCCCCTGAGCCCAGAGGAGAATTCGAGCAGAGGAGTCCTTTCCTGCCGCCATCACTCAAGATAAGCAGAGTTGGCCAGCTGAGCTCAACATTATGTCCCCTCATCTTGAAATAACTTTATAAAAATACTATTCAGAGGGGAATTTACTTGTCTTAAAATCAGGAACTGTGAACATCTCCAATACTGGTCCCTAAAGACAAACTATTGAAGTCATGATGACAAATACCAACAGAGCTTGAACAAAACAAAACCAGTATTACCTCATTTTACTACTACACAACTGACACACATAGAAACATTTTGTACTAATATATGTCACTACAATATTCATATTAAATACATTCTGTACATAACTTGTAATTTAAATTGATTGTGATTCCTGGTTCCCTTGTAGTTGAATCAGGACACATATTCATTCATGCCAGTAATGAATACATATTGTTATTTGAAAGTTTATCAGTGACTCTTTTAAGATATCTTTGTAGAGTGTTATATGTATGTGAGTGTCACAGTGTTGTCAAGAGTAGTGGATTAAATTAAATTGTTTATCTGTCTGTTGTTGTGACTTACACTTCACCATACTCATACCCTAGACACATAACGTAGCATCACACTATTCCAGAATAATTCTGACTGAGATATATAGATATGTGGTAGCAAGTAAGGTTATCTATAATACACTACTCTTAATAGATATAGATACCTTCACAGCTGATCTCAGTCAGTACACTAAGTTCCCTATAAGTATTTATAACTTCCCACTTCACCACATATATTGGGGTCTCGCTCTTGGGATTTTGAATCTTTAACTATTAAAAATATTGGGGGTAATTCACTTCAGGGAATATAAGAATTAAAAGGTATCCTTGGGTGGAATTAAATAAGGTTGAGCTCACGGTGCCTGTGTTGTCCATTAGAGATTGAATTGTTGGTTAGACATTATATAAATTTACCTGATAGACAATGGCGGACCTGGCCAAATTTCGATCTGCTGCGGTTCAGACTGCAAAAGAGTTAGGATTAGATGGGCAAGTTATGGTTGCCTATGTCACAACGGAATGTGACAAATTTATTGAACGCGAAGAAAGAAGATTAGAAAAAGAAGCCGAAAGAAAGTTAGAGGCTGAAAGGGAAATTAAGAAGTTACAATTTGAAGCTGAGGCTGAGACTAAGAGGTTGCAAGCTGAGGCTGAGACTAAGAGGTTGCAGATTGTGGCTGACAAAGAGGCTAAAGCATTGGAAGACGAGAAAAGAAGAAAAGCTGCAGAAAGAGAAGAGAAGAAATTAGCTGCAGAAAGGGAAGAGAAGAAATTAGCTGCAGAAAGGGAAGCAGAAAAGGAGGAGAAGAGATTACAAAGGGAACATGAGTTACGACTAAGGGAGTTTGAGTTTCAAGGCCATGCTCCTGAAAATGGTGCCAGTCCCTTTGCCTCTGATGCTACGGTTACTCAAGGAGCCTCAACCTCAGCTATGAATTTTCATTTAGATCATTTTGTTGAGAAAGACGATGATATTGAGAGCTATATAGATAGGTACGAACTATTAGCTACCACGTATGGGTTAGAGAGAGAAAGGTGGAGCTTAAAGTTATCTCAGGGACTTCGTGGGGCAGCTTATGAAGTTTTTGCAAAAATGAGCAGAGGTGATCAGGAAAATTATGACATGCTAAAGCAGGCTCTTTTGTTAAGGTATGAAAAGAATGCAGAGTTTTACAGGAAAAAATTTAGGAATGCTAAACTACTGTCAGGTGAAACCTATCACCAGTTCTCTGCACGCATAGAGACATACTTGGAGAAATGGACTTCTCTGGGGAAAACCCAAGATCTTAAGGAAATGGTCCTTATAGAGCAACTAAGAGAGTCCATGGCTCCAGACCTGAGAAAGTTTCTCATGGAACAAGGTGCAGAGAGGCTGGGTGAGTTGCTAAATGTTGCTGAAAGGTATCAAGCAGCTCAAGCAGAGGTAACAGGTAATAAAAAGAAACAGGTGGATAACTTTAGGGCACCACAGAAATTTAATAAATTTGATCCTAGGGATCAAAATAAAGGTAAGCACCAATTTGATAGGCCACGGTATGACAATAAAAATAAATTCCCACAATTCGATGAAAGGAAATATGATGAAAGAAAATCTTTCAACCAAGGAAAAAGGTGGTGTAAGAATTGTCAGATGGACAATCATGACACTGACCGTTGCAGAAGGAAACCAGTGTATATGGCAACCCTTCAGGTCATGACATCGGGGAACAGTTGAAGGAAAAGAAGGGCATTACCCTCCCAAGAATGAGGAAGCACAGGAACCTATTGGGATAAACACTCCCCCAGTGGTGAAGATTGTCAATTGTCATGCCACCAGCATACTGATTTTACATGAAACAAGTTATGATAGGTAAGGCTGGAGATTCCTATATGAAGTAGACAACCACACAACTTCTCCCTTTTTTAGTATCCTTTGACCAGCCAGATGCATGGTAAGTGGAAATTGTTCTTCCAAGGAGGTAACAACCAACAGAACCCAAAATTAAAAAAGCCAGAAAATGTGGAAAATTCTATGGAACGGAAGAAAAAAACCCCCCCCCCCCATCATTCAAAAAAAGGCCAAACCCCCCCAAGATGGTTTTAGAAAAAAAAAAACCCCCCCAAGAGAACAACAAAAAACCAACCAACAAAAAACAAAAACCCCCCCCCCCCGAAAAAAAGACATTCCAATAAAGTCAAAACACCAGGACTTGATATGAGGTGCACAAAAGAAGAGAAGGTTTCACTTTTCAACCCCTTGTTTCAAAACTGTTTTTACAACCCACAAAACACCTCTGCAAAAAAATGTTTAATAAGCCGACCCCCATCAGAAATTTCAAAGGAAAACACAAAAGGAAACTGGATGTAGAAGGAAACCTTTAAAACAATACAACCCCCAAGGGGAAAAAAACCAAAAACCTAAAAAATCAAAAAAACAAAAGTTTTGAACCCCTCAGAAAGGTGTTTACGAAAAACCAAAAACAAACTCCAAAACAAAACCCCCAAAACAAAAACAAAAACTGACAACCACCAGGAAACTGAAAAATCTCATGAAAATAAAACCACCCCCCCACCCCACCAGCACCCAAGATAATCACCACCCCCCCCAACCCCCCATATGGCACACCAACAGGTACAAGCCAACCTTGTGGAAAACGAACAAGGTAAAAATACCCCTTCATTCACCAATAAGCCCCCCCCAAACTCCAATTTGTATGCCCACCCCAAGTATTGACTCCAAAAAATAATATCCCCCACAACCCCATGAAAGGAAATACAAGAGAAACACACATGTGAAACCAAGGGGACCAGCAGACAATCATGAAGATACCACCCCCAGCTATGGACCTTCCAAACAACATATGCCAAATCACAGCCAATGGACAACGCAATTCCACCAAAGATACCCAGACCCAAACTCAACAAAAATTATGTTAACACCACCCACCCAGAAAATGAGGAAGGCCACCCTGCCCCCCCCCCAAATGACAAAAAAACCCCCCACCAAAAAACACACCCCCACAAGAAATAATACCCGGTGACCCAAAAACACCAAACCCCCCGGAACTACCCCCACCCCGGACCCACCCCCCAAAAAACCCACCCACCCCCCCCCCCCCCCCCACCCACAGAATTAATAAGAGACAGCCTACATGTGAAAACCATTGGCCTCAACAATTGAGGAAGGATTAGGCCCAAAAAGGTGGCTCACAATTATTATTGGCCCAAAGCAAGATGGGACAACGAGAATTTTGTAGAAAGGTGTAGCATAGCACATGAGGGAACACCCACAAGTGGGAACATGGATCAGGACCTGGACACGCCCCGGAGCAAAATCAGGCCTAACAATAAAAGGGAAAATAAATTTGATAAAGTGGACCAAATGGAATGGGAAGCCCCTTTTCACGGACAAGCTTCACTTAACTGTTTTACAATGGCCACTATGCGGAGAGTGCAAAAAGATGTCTTACCCCAGGATAAGCCGACAATCCCTCAATCGGACTTAAACAAACTGGAGGAAGAAGATGTAGAGAGGAAATCTCTCATCAAGAATTTTAAGAGGGGAGAAAGCCCCAAAAGAAAAATTGGTAGCGGTCGTTTTGTGAATGATAATTCTGGGAGGAAAAATCATCACTATAAAGCTTCAAGTGGAAGAGACCATACCGGTGCATGGACAAATAGGTCCACACAATTAAAGGTCCATATGTAGCTTTGTTAAGAACGTGGACTGATGAAAAGGCAGAGGAAAACATTACATCTTCATACCAATATGTGAATGAGCTGACCACTCGGTTAAAAACTGGCTGGAAACTTGCCAATGAAAATTTGAAACAAGCCAGGAAGAAACATGCTGCCTATTATAACAGGAAGGCGAAAGACAGAAATTTGGCTGTGGGAGAGAAGGTACTGCTTCTTTTGCCCGGGAGTCAGAATAAGTTACAAATTGGATGGCAGGGTCCATATACAGTTCTAGAGAAGGTGTCTAGAACAAATTATAAGATAGATAAGAAGGGGAAAGAAAAAATCTATCATGTGAATCTCCTGAAGAAATATTTGGAAAGAGAACATCAGGAAGAGACACACTTGTTGACCTTGTCCATCGCCATGGAGATGAAAAAGGAACCACTTTCATCATTTGAATATCCATTACACCCCTGTGAGACAGCAGCACAGGTGAAAATCAGTACACATTTAACGAAAACTCAGAAAGAGAGAGTGCAACAGGTTCTAAATAATCATGCAGAGGTGTTAACAGACCGACCAGGGCATACAAACCTATTGGAATATGATATGAAACTCATAGACTCCACACCTGTCTGTATGAAACCATATTCGATTCCGTTTGCTAAGGAAAAAGCTTTGAAGGAAGAGATAGACTATCTATTGAAGGAAGGAATTATTTCGCACAGTGAGTCTTCGTATAGTTCCGGTGTTGTACTTTTAAGGAAGCCCTCTGGAGAACATAGACTCTGTATAGATTACAGGAGACTGAATGCTATTACAGAAGGACAGGTGGATCCATTGCCGGATACAAATCAGCTGTTTGCCAGACTAAATAAAGCTAAATATTTCTCAAAAGTGGATCTGAGTAAAGGATACTATCAGATTCCAGTAAAGCCTGAGGTTAGACCATACCTAGCTTTTAGTACCTCAGAAGGACACTATGAGTTTAATAGATTGCCATTTGGATTGAAGAATGCGCCTAGTGTCTTCTCTAGAATGATGAGAAAATTATTGGATCCTCTGAATAATCCCTGTATAACAAATTTTATGGATGATATCCTTATAGCAACAGAAACATTTGAGGAACACATTGACTCTCTGAACATGCTGTTTGATCGACTTAGGGAGGCAAATTTAACAGCCCGACCAACCAAATGTTGCGTTGGATGTAAAGAATTGGAATTTTTGGGACACACAGTTTATCAGGGAAACATGACCCCTGACCCAAAGAATTTAGAAAAACTACAGAAAGCCCCGAGACCACAAACCAAGAAGGACGTGAGATCCTTTGTCTCATTATGTGGTTTCTACCAGAAGTATATCAAAAACTTTAATTCCATATGTGCACCTTTAACGGAATTGACACGTAAAGGACTTCCAGATCGCATTACATGGACACCACAATGTGAAATGACTTACCAAGAATTGAAGGAAAAGCTCACAAGTAAACCCATTTTGAAATTACCTGACTTAAGTCAAGAATTCATAGTAAGGACGGATGCAAGTAATATTGGGTTAGGTGCAACTTTACTACAGAAATCAGATGCATTGGATGGGGAATTAAGCCCAGTGGCATATGCTAGCAGAAAGTTGAATAAAGCTGAAATCAACTACTCAACTAGCGAAAAAGAATGTCTTGCAGTAATATGGGCAATAAAGAAATTCAATATTTATCTATATGGGAAGGCATTTAAGTTGCAAACTGACCACAAACCTTTATCGTTTTTAGCACAGGCTAAGCATGAGAACTCTAGGTTACTCCGATGGTCTTTGCTTCTGGCTCCATATAATTTTAGCATTGAATATATATCTGGAAAAACCAATCTGGGAGCGGATTTTTTAAGCCGCCATCCGTGTGATGAGAATCACCGTAAACCCCAGAAATAATAATAAATTTCTCTATGTGTATATAGAATAAAGGACTGACATATAATGTCTGTTTTAAGAGGGGAGGTGTCATGAAATATTCTAATCCACATATATAAATTATTAGGTAAATATGAAGCCTAACAAATAAAATTAATAAAGAGAAGAGCAATGGTAAAATGACAGTGCTGTCACAAGGAATGTACTCGAAATCCCCCTTGTTTTCTGCTTCGTCTGCAAATTGTAACGCTTTCACGTTGATATAAAAGCTTACTGTATTATTACCCGCTTTCTTCAATGAAACGTGTGCTGTATTTCTTGGAAAAGCATTGAGACGTACTGCGTAATGACCTAAATTAATCCTAACATTAATTATATTACGTTACCAAAGCGAACGAACAGATGGACCAAAAGGATAGCGAGAAGGGAGAGGCAGAAAGCCGAACATTAAACACGCGTCGCGCGATATACAAATGCTACCATCACGCGTGTAAGTCTACAAGCACTAACTTTTTCAGACGGACAGTGATAAAATACACTACCCTTTCCCAGAGTTAGGTTTATAAATCATAACAAACTCTTATTAGAAAAGATAACAATAGATGGGTTTACGTTTGAACACATAACAGTACCCAGACAGCACATCTTCCAAACAGGAGGTAGAAGAAATTGCATATTTTGAACGCAGCCACGTAGCTCCTTTAAATTAGTATTTTTGGGTTCCTTAGGGCTTGCTGACAAATAATATGTAAAACGTTACGCAAATAGTCCAGGAATTAATAAATTATACCCAAAATAAAATATTGGGGGTGCCTGACAGCATAAAATCATTTCTGCTCATAAGATTTTTTTTTAACGTGTTTGAAAAAAATTTACGTTACAGAAATAGCCTACCATGTAAACTTCAAATTGATTGGAGCGCAACAAATGAAAGCCTAACCACGATTGGTCGGGCTATAAATACTATCTTGGTTGTTAGGGGAGACGGGAAAAGATAACATTTTTTCAAACACTTGTCGAAACGTGGCTCATTGGCCAGTCTCGCTGATATACACACTTGGGAGCGTTAGTTCGAGACCACTTGTTTAAATGATCCTGATAAAGCATCAGTGCGTTGAAGCCAGCATATATTTGGCTAAATTAAAAGCCTGGAAGATAAGCAGAAGGAAATTTGTGCCAGTTTGTGCCAGAATTCATTGCTAATCAACGTATCTGTGTTATTCGTATGAATTGTGGGACAGTGGTCTTGATGTACTGAGCAGCATCTGGTCAGAGATTTGCTGAATCCAGAGTCGGACAGCATACTCCTTGGTCTTTTTAGCTATCAGTGAGGTGTCTCCTGAGCCCAGAGGAGAATTCGAGCAGAGGAGTCCTTTCCTGCCGCCATCACTCAAGATAAGCAGAGTTGGCCAGCTGAGCTCAACATTATGTCCCCTCATCTTGAAATAACTTTATAAAAATACTATTCAGAGGGGAATTTACTTGTCTTAAAATCAGGAACTGTGAACATCTCCAATACTGGTCCCTAAAGACAAACTATTGAAGTCATGATGACAAATACCAACAGAGCTTGAACAAAACAAAACCAGTATTACCTCATTTTACTACTACACAACTGACACACATAGAACATTTGTACTAATATATGTCACTACAATATTCATATTAAATACATTCTGTACATAACTTGTAATTTAAATTGATTGTGATTCCTGGTTCCCTTGTAGTTGAATCAGGACACATATTCATTCATGCCAGTAATGAATACATGTTGTTATTTGAAAGTTTATCAGTGACTCTTTTAAGATATCTTTGTAGAGTGGTATATGTATGTGAGTGTCACAGTGTTGTCAAGAGTAGTGGATTAAATTAAATTGTTTATCTGTCTGTTGTTGTGACTTACACTTCACCATACTCATACCCTAGACACATAACGTAGCATCACACTATTCCAGAATAATTCTGACTGAGATATATAGATATGTGGTAGCAAGTAAGGTTATCTATAATACACTACTCTTAATAGATATAGATACCTTCACAGCTGATCTCAGTCAGTACACTAAGTTCCCTATAAGTATTTATAACTTCCCACTTCACCACAATCAGATCAGGTTTGGGGAAAAAAACTTGACGTATATCAGATCAGCTTTGGGGGAAAAAACTTGACGTAAATCAGATCAGGTTTGGGGAAAAAAAATTGACGTATATCAGATCAGGTTTGGGGAAAAAACTTGACGTTTATTAGATCAGGTTTAGGGGAAAAAAACATGACGTAAATCAGATCAGGTTTGGGGACAAAAAATTGACGTATATCAGATCAGGTTTGGGGGAAAAAAAAACTAAGGCAGAATAGGACTACTCCACTCCAACATATGTCGTACAAGGCGACTACTTGAATGTTGTGCATGAGGTTGGTAACCTCATCGTGTAATACAAATAGCCACAGCGATCATCGCTGCACGAGCATTTGAATGTTCGATGACAGGCTTCCTACATGTTGACCAGCTACAGTGGTGGTGGTGGTGGTGGTGGTGGTGGTTCTACGCTCGTATGGAGAACAAATGGGAAGAGATAGATGAGGTTAGGTCTGATTATTGAGTGGTGATTAGCAGCGAGTGAATTCTATTCTTTAAGTTAATGGGGATGCTCCCCACCCCCACATTTCTCAATCTTGTTTTTGCAGAACCATCTAGTAGCATCTGACAACAACCTTTTTATCTCCACGAAAAACTGTTTCGAGATTCAGAACTGTCTTTACAGTCATTAATGTGGAAGTCTCAAGGCGAACGAAGAAGAAAACGAAAATATAAAGATCTGTGTCATCAATTGTTAGTTGCCCAACAGAAGACCGAATGTCAGAATTTTTACTACTAGTTCTATAGACATTTAATATTTGTATCGTTCTTTGTAAATTCAGATCATCATTGCAGGATGTAAAGGTATATAGAGGAGCAGATGTGGCATCAGATCACCATCTTCTGATAGCCAAAGTAAAAATGAAACTCAAGAGATATGCAACAATGCAAAATTATAGACAACAGTTTAATGTAGGACAGCTAAGAAATCAAGAAACAAGAGACAAATTTGCGGTCACAATATCCAACAAATTCCAAATATTCCAACAGCTGGAAGATGTAGAGAATACAGAAGACTATTGGCAGCAGGTCAAAACGGTATGGAATGAGACATGTGAAGAAATACTGGGGAAAAGGGAACGACAACAAAAAGCATGGATAACAACAGAAACCATCAATAAGATAAAAGACAGAAAAAAACAAGAAAGCAGATTTAAAAACAAGCAAAACCAGAAGTTCCAAAGCCAAGGCTCAAGAAGTGTACACAGAAGCAAACAAAGAAGTAAAAAGAAGTATCAAAAGAGACAAGAAGAAGTATATTGAGGAGTTGGCAAGAGAGGCAGAAGATGCTGCAGCCAAAGGAAATATGAGAGAACTGTATAGCAGCACAAAGAAGCTAACAGGGAAATACAAGCAAACAAGTTGCCTCATAAAAGACAAGAATGGGAAACTGCTCAGCAATATACAAGAGCAAATGAAGAGGTGGACAGAATATTTTGGGGACCTTCTCAATAGACCAGCTCCACAAAACCCGCCGGACATCCAGCCAGCAGAAGAAGAGCTACAAATTAACGGTGAAAGACCAACGAAGGAAGAAATAAAGAAAGCCATAAAGCTTTTAAGAGATGGAAAAGCGGCTGGACCTGATGGCATTCCAGCAGAGGCCATCAAAGCAGATATCAACACGGCTACAGAGATGTTATATAAATTACTTGGTAAAGTCTGGGAAAAGGAAGAGATACCAGCAGAATGGAAGGAAGGTTATCTGGTTAAGTTGCCTAAGAAGGAAAATTTACAAGAGTGCACAAATTATAGAGGAATAGTGTTACTATCAGTGCCAGGAAAAGTATTAAACAGGATTATCCTAGAGAGATTAAAAGAGTCCATAGACAAGAAACTGAGAGATGAACAAGCAGGTTTTCGACAAAACAGATCATGTACAGACCAGATAGCCACTTTGAGAATAATAGATGAACAAAGTCTGGAATGAAATTCACCACTATACATCAGATTTGTGGACTACGAAAAGGCATTTGACAGTGTAGACAGAGAATCACTTTGGAAATTGATGAGGCATTATGGAATTCCCCTGAAGATCATTAATTTAATAAAGAAAACATATGAAGACATGACATGCAGAGTTCTTCGCGAAGGACAGCTTACAGAACCATTTGGGATAAGAACAAGAGTGCGACAGGGATGCCTCTTGTCTCCATTTCTTTTCTTACTAGCAATAGACTGGGTATGAGATCATCGACAACACACAACAGAAATGGAATCCAGTGGACTCTGACTAAGCAGTTGGATGATCTGGATTTTGCTGATGACTTGGATCTTCTGTCCCATAACCGTAATCAAATGCAGGACAAATTGAAAACACTCGATGAGAGGTCACAGCAATTAGGTCTGAAAATACACAGGGAAAAGACAAAAAATAATGAGAATAAATGCAGGTAATGATAACAGGGTTGAACTTGAAGAAACACCAATACAAGATGTAGAATCGTACACATATCTTGGCAGCAATATAGACAAAGTTGGAGGGACAGACAGCGATATCAAAATAAGAATACAAAAGGCAAGAGGAGCTTTCATTGCATTGGGAAATATATGGAGATCAAGAGAAATCGGATCCAACACGAAAATAAGAATCTTCAACTCAAATGTGAAGTCAGTCTTATTGTATGGCTCGGAGACATGGAGAACAACAAAGACAACAACCAAAAAACTACAGACTTTCATAAATGGGTGCTTGCGTAGAATAGAGGGATTAAAATGGTATGACAAAGTTACCAACGTGGAACTGATGACAAGAACTAGACAAGTGCCAGTGGAACAAGAGATGAGAAGAAGACGACGGCGATGGATAGGACACACACTTAGGAAACCTGTTGATAGCATTACAAGACAGTCCTTGTTCTGGAACCCCCAGGGCAAGAGAGACAGAGGTAGACCAAGAAGCACATGGAGAAGAGAGCTGGAAACAGAGGTGAAAATAATGAGGAGAACATGGAAAGAACTTGAGATGATGGCACGTGACAGGAGGACTTGGCATGTGTTTGTTGAAGGCCTATGCTCCTTTGGGAGTGGATGGTTATGAATGAATGAATGAATCGTTCTTTGTACCTTGAGATTGGTATTAAATTTCCATTATTTATGGCGTGTATATGTCCCGTCTCTGACGAGGAGCTGACAGTTATAACGTGAGCTGTGTTTTTAAATGAGCGCCTGAAACATACGTACTTTAATGTGTGTAATATTTATTTATTTACTGTTCACAGTCCTCGGGTTACCCCTCTTCATTTGTTTAAATATGTATACAATACCAGACCAACACTGTGTCGTGTACTATTTTCATTCTTCTATCATTGTCGTAGATTTTTGATAGGGAAATTAAGACTTGGGTTGGTCCCTTCTGAATAGGTTAGAATGAGTGATAGCCACAGTGAGATGTGATAATAGAAATAGAGTTCCACGAGAGAGATGGTAGAAATTTATAGAGGCTGTCCCGGAAATCGAGAATCTCTCTCTCTTTCCGCCTATCTTCTACAACAGATCCAAAGGAGTCAGACAGTCTATAAAAAATTCCCACCTCATCTGGGGATCGAACCATAGACCACAGCGCTTAGAAGCCAGTGCACTAACCACTATGCTACCGCGGCTCCCGTCATAAGAAAGAATTACTATCATTTTCCAGACAAAAGTGATTCGAAAGCATATAACCTTAATTGCTCGTGTCCATTCTACCCTGCGCGAGGAGATTGTGCATTCCCAAAAAATTTGGGGTAAGTGTAAACCTTTGTTTTACAAATGTAAATTTGACATGTTTTCTTGCTTAGTGATTATATATGAGACTGGCAACCTCAACATATGAAACTAATATACTCACAAACCACTACAGAAAGCGCTTGTGATTTCTTCTAGCTAGTCGTGCGGAAAACCGACAGCAGAGGTGACCCCAGACTCCGAATTTATATATATATATTTATTTACTTATTTATTTATAGTATATATATATATATATATATATATATATATATATATATATATATATATATATATATATATATATATATATATATATATATATGGCACTGTACGAAGGATGGCCGCCGACCGAGCAAAGTGGAATCAATTTGTTGTTGCCCTACAAGACGCCACTAGGCGTAATGGCCACTGACTGCTTTGACGGTCGGCGGCTCAGGATCAAAGAAGAAGATATATATATATATATATATATATATATATATATATATATATATATATATATATATATATATATATATATATATATATATATATATATATATACACATACATACATACCTTTAGACATATACTAACCTCTAAACAGAGCTATAGCTATACCACTATCAGAGGAAATTCGCTGAATTAATTCAGCGGTGGCTTGAATGGGCTAAACCATTGCTTAAATCATTCACAAAAGGCGACGGACAGATATCAGTTAACCATTGCTCAGCCCTATTCCGCATGGTTCTTGACTTCTGAATTATCTTGTAAAACTCCCTTCGGATAGAAGCGTCATTCCACTTCTATCTACATCTCTGCCAAGAGTAATCTTGTGCGACGGTAGACACCTTTGACGACCCAGTTTAGATACTCTTGAGTTTTGGCCATTGTTGGACCACCACTGCAAAGCAGGGGAGGCAATCCGTGACAATGATACTTCTAATAGCTTATAGATATTATCTCGAAACCCTTGCGAACTTATGCTCTGACTTCACACACACACACACGCACGCACGCACGCACGCACCAACGCACCCACACACACACCCACCCCCCCCCCCCCCACACACACACACACACACACACACACACACCTCTTCTTTATTCTAGTCATAAACGTGCTTTAAAAAAAACACGACACAGTCAGAAATGCACAGGTATACACTACACACACGTATTTGCAACATATTTAGCAGTTCAATTCTCATTAAAATATTTACTTCGTTATGACACTATTTCCCGCGTAACCCCACTTTGTCTCCCCCACACCCCCCGGTTCCACCCCCCCACACCCCCCCCCCCCCCCCCCCCCCCCCCCCCCCCCCCCATTCAACTTTGAGAAAACGTTGTTTTATACTATGATTCACAGCTTCAGATTTTACTATTTGTGCGGTTTTTGTTGGGTTTCTTTTGTTTGTTTGTTTGTTGTTTGTTTGTTGTTTGTTTTATTCGCCGGTAACCTACGTTACTAGGTACATGCAGTTACGATTTCTTCATTATATATAGCAATATATATATTATATATCTTACATCTAGTCTATATTTTTGAGCGTCTGTCGGTTTTTACCCTGCTGGAACAGGGTCCACTCTTGTGTTTTTTGTTTGTTTTTTTTTTGTTGTTGTTTTTTTTTTTTGGTAACGAAAGTTATAATTGGGGTAGATGTCCTGGGACTGAGAGGTATAGTGAAAGGCATGATTGGATTCATAAGGAATCTAAACCTGTGGCACTTCATTTCAATAGCTCAGACAATTACGGTTACTGTGACATCCAGGTAACCGGTATACGTTCCTGCTTTTGTGATGACCGCACTCGCTTTTCTCTAGAGCAGGGGTCGGCAAACTTTTAATAGTGTCGTGCCGAAGTAATGTTGCAAAGTCACTCAGCGTGCCAACCTAAGTCCACCATATTTATTTAAAAATGATCTTGTATTAACATGTTTCCGCTACATTAAATAACTATTCTATTCTTTGTAGATTATTCAATATTTTAATATAAATAGGAACAAATATCAATACAAATATTATGTTTTGCAAAATTTAAGTTCTGAACACATTAGTTTGAAATTTTATAATAAAATTGCCATATGTATATTTTGTTAAGACAGAAAGTCCAATAGTTTGAAGAACAAAACAATTAAATAAACCAAACATAAAACACGTTATTAAAATTTTAATATGAGTAATCATTGATTATTATTGGTCTGAGTCATTAATCAATTAATGGGACCCATGTCCTTGCTTCTCCTTTGTTAATTGTTCAATATCAGGTGTGTATTTTGTCAATTTCAGCTCCACACAGGCTTCTGAATGCACAGGTGTTAGGCGACTTCTTTGTGGACTTAAAACAGCTTTCATGTGTGAGAAAATTTGTTCACATGTATAAGTTGACCCAAAAGCCGAAAGTAGAGCAAATGCAACTTTCTTCAAACAGGTGAACGCTTCAGGCAGGGATGTCCAGCAGTTGAGGGTGGCAGCTGACTTTTCCAAGCAACTTCCTTCAAGAGTTTTTCGCAATTCTACAAATTTTATCGTCCATAACTCTGATGCCTTGAATTCGATGTGTTGCATTTCAAAATTATCAACATCCATCCACTCGAAAAGAGATGGGTCAAATGGGATGTTAGTATGATCAATTAAGTCGGGCTTGATGAGGTAAGAAAACATGGGCCCGTGAATTTTGAAATCTTGACCTCGTTTAGCAAACTCTCATTTGAGCGCTTCAACGTACTTCTGAAGCTCATCTCTGTTGACAGTAAATCGATTTGAATGAGCCTTTACGTTTGGAAAGTACTTGTATGTGTTAGTGGTAATATCTCTGCAAAATGTGTCTAATTTTGACGCAAATCCTTTCCAGTGCTCAAAAAGATCAAGTACTGTTTGACCCTGCCATTGTAAACGCAAGTTTAATTCATTCAGATTTGTAGTTATGTCAGCCAGAAACATCAGCTTGCACAGCCAGTCCTCGTCATTCAATTCCGGGACATGTTCTTTTTCATCAAGAAACACCTTGATTGCTTCTAGACATGATACAAATCTGTTCAAAACATTACCTCGACTAAGCCAAAGAACATTGCTGTACAGCGGGAGGTCCGCATATGCGCTCTCCATTTCTTGTAGAAGAGATTTGAATTGCCTGTGGGTCAATGAAGAGCGAGAAACTATGAAGTTAACTATCTTGACAACAGTTTCCGTTACAGAGTTCAAGGATAGTGACGAAATCTTCGCACACAAACTCTCCTGGTGTATAATGCAATGGAAGCCCAATACTTGACGTCCAATACGATCCTCAAGAAGTTTAACAAATCCTTTGTTCTTTCCGACAAATGCAGGGGCGGCATCAGTAGTAACACATAATATTTTATTCATGTTAATGTTCTGATTTTCGAAATAGCTTACAAATGCAGTTATAATGTCCTCTCCCTTGGCTGTACCATCAAAAGGTATCAAGCAGCACAGTTCTTCATAAATACGGTCGTTGTCACAATATCGCGCAACTATAGCTAGGCGCGCCACGTCATTCACATCGACACTTTCGTCAAGAGCGACACTAAATACAACAGCTTGTTGTAACTCCGTTGTTTGTTTTACCGTTACATTTTCAGCCATATCAGTTATGCGCCTCTCGATTGATCTCGCAGAAGCCGGTATTTCTCGAATCCGAGACAGTATTGTTTCTTTATTTGGTAAATCACTAAACAAAATTTCAGCACTGCTCAAAAATTTTCCTTGATGTATTCTCCATCTGTGAAAGGTTTGCCCTTCGAAGCCACACACTGTGCAATTTTGTAACTACATTCGGTAGCTTTATTTTTGGTTCCAATTACTTGACTAAAAATACTACTTTGTTTTTTGTAGCCAGAAACAGCCATTTTTATGGCTTCACTTTTCTCCTCAGAGTTTTTAAACATGGACTTATGTTTGGTTTGATAGTGTCTTTGTACACTTGACGTACGGCACACGACACTTTCATAACATAAAGCACAAACAGCACGATCCTTTTGTTGTATGAATCCATATTCGTTTGTCCAAAAGTCTTGAAACGAGCGTATATCAAGTTTTTTTTCTTTTTTGAGTCATTTTAACGGCACCGCATTACTTAATAACAACACCAACTTTTGTGCTGCGGTCAACGGACTGTACAGGCATGAGTATGCGACAGCCGAGAGAACTGTAGAGGTGGTGGTGGTCGGGAGAGAGGGAAGGATAGGACGGAAATATAACTTCGTCGAGGTCAGTCATTGTTGCTCCAAACTCACACTTGGAGTCAAAAACTGCGAGCGAAAACGAAATAAATACGCTCGTCCAGGCGCTAGCCAGACACTATTGCGTAATTATGATATTACGTCTCCGCTTGCCCGTCAAAATTCGCTTGGGATTCTTTTCAAGAATCGCATCCTGCAAACTACGGTAGCAGGTAGACGCCAGACTAGCGGGCACCACAAAGTATAACCACTCCCCTTGAAATTCGTTGAAGAATGTTTGTTCTCGGAAACGGTCCGTAAAAACAAAGACTTACGTGCAGTATAGTATGATCAGGCCTTTAGTTTGCATCAGGTGGCACATTCTTACCTTCAATGTCTAAAAACTTTCGTTTTGAAGGGTTGTGAAAACGGGTATAGCTTTAAAAGAATTATATTCTTCTATTTATTTAAAAATTCAATTTTTTTAAAAATGTGATCATATACTGTACAGTATTTTAATTCACTCAGCGTGCCATTGAAAATCGTTCCACGTGCCACGCTTGGCACGCGTGCCGTAGTTTGCCGACCCCTGCTCTAGAGAATCGTCTCATTTTCGAAAATGGGTTGCCTTTCTCCTGATGGTCTCAATGTCTAACATCATTTTGATTGACTCTGTTATTCATTGGCTGTTTTAGACTTCCTCCTCGCTTTTTCATATATATATATATATATATATATATACAAGGGGATTGACATAAGTCTTGGGCCTGACCATGAAGGAGTCACAGGAGGAAGATGAAACTTGGCACATTTAAAGTTTATCATATTTGCACTGAATGTGTAAAGTACGCGTTTGTTTCTTCAATGGGTTTTCCCGCTACGGTGCACGGCGCAATGTACCCTATTGACCGGATCTGCTGCTCCAAAGATTTGACAAAACAATGGAAAAGAAGGAGGCCAGAGCTGTGATAAAGTTTCTCATGTTTCAGGGAAAAATACCTACAGAAATACACAGGGAGATGGAACCAGTGTTTCGTGATTCTTGTACTTCATATACTTCGGTAAAAAACTGGTGTCAACAGTTTAAGTGCGGCCGCTCAAATGTTGCTGATCTGCCAAGATCTGGTAGACCAGCCTCAGAGTGCAACGATGAAAATGCAACAAGAGTGAAGAAAATCATTGACCAGGATCGAAAAATGACAATTGTGGAGATAGCTAGTAGAGTAAAACTAAATGAAAGAACAGTTTATAGAATTTTACACAACAGACTGAACATGAGAAAAGTGTGTGCACGCTGGGTTCCGCGACTGTTGACATGTGAACAGAAGCAAACGAGGGTAAATTGCTGTCAACAGTTGCTCAAAAAGTGTCAGTCAAAAAATTTTTTTGAGACCATGGTGACAGTAGATGAGACTTGGATACACCATTATGACCCCGAATCCAAAATTGCCAGCATGCAATGGAAAACCCCGGGCTCCTCAACACCTGTCAAGCCGAGGGCGCAGAAATCTGCAGGAAAAGTGATGCTGACTGTTTTTTTGGACGGCAAAGGTGTCCTTTTGAAAGATTATCTGCCTCGTGGCAACACAGTTAATGGACAGTACTATGCAGATCTT
The DNA here is from genome assembly GCA_024509875.1 of Oreohelix idahoensis. NCBI lineage: Eukaryota > Metazoa > Mollusca > Gastropoda > Stylommatophora > Oreohelicidae > Oreohelix > Oreohelix idahoensis. The sequence continues at coordinate 295,331 of JAMPIV010004919.1, forward strand.
CTCACAAAACTAAGAAAGGTTGTGACCAGGAAACGAGGGATAACGCGCACTCAAAATCTTCCTTGCTTCAAGACAACGCGCCCTCTCACAAAGCACGGCTTGTGCAGCTAGCAGCCAACGATTTGAATATTGAAATTCTTCCACACCCACCATATTCTCCAGATTTGGCTCCATCAGACTTTTTTTCTATTCCCAAATCTTAAAAAAACAGCTAAAAGGAAATCATTTTGACAGCGATGAAGAGGTTATACTGGCATGTGATGACTGGTTTAGTTTGAAAAATAGGGTTTTCTACTCCCAAGGTCTTTTCAAGGTCAAGCAGAGATGGCAGAAGTGTGTCAATTCAGACGGTGGCTATATTGAAAAGGAATAAACACTATACAAAATTTCAGCTCTCTGTGACATGTCCTTTATGGTCAGGCCCAAGACTTATGTCAATCCCCTTGTATGTATATATATATATATGTATATATATGTATGTATGTATATATATGTATATGTATATGTGTATATGTATATGTGTATATGTGTATATGTATATATATATATATATGGCCGTGAGTCGTATTGCAAGATTCGGACCTCTGCATTTCCAGTAGATAGTGTGTTGTAACCGTGAATACTAGAAACTTCCTTCACTCAGACTGACTCTACTTTTTCTTCATACCCACTGTTTATCAATCGATACCACTCAAAACAGCAGTGAAAATATCAATGGTAGAACTTTATTAACATACGTTGAAACTGAGTAAAAATGGTATGCCCAACCTTTCTCTTCAAGGTAGGCAGTCTTGCAAAATGACAATCTTCAGTTTCAAACAAATCTCAGTACCATTTTTTTTCACATACATTTGCTTGTCTTTCTTACTATTACTTGTCCAGCTATTAGAAACATGTCATCGTATTTATTCAGACAGAATTCCTGATAAAGTTCTTTGTTTATGTTTCTTTTCCCTTGTTTCTTGTTATATCTCTATACGATTGAAACTGGCCTTAACCGCTGGGCTGTCACTTTTTTACCAAGGTTTCATCTGTTTACTGTCCTCTGCTCAAGAAGTGAAAACTGGTCTGCTGAGCTACATACGCTAGTTATAAATCAAAATTCAAAACGTACCTGGTTTTTGTTTCTTCATTTGAAATACACTTTTTTCCCTTAACACAAACACTTTGTGCTCCGAATATATCTTATAACAACAATATAAAAATCTTACGCTGTATACGTTCAATATCTAACTAGAACACTTGAGAGAAAACACCTTTCCCTGGGCCTACAATTAAAAGCGTCCCTTCAAACCAATATTACTCTTGTCAAAACCCCGTTCTTAACATTCTTCGTTCACGCCTAACATGTGTTTACGCATCTCGACTTTCTCGTGCAATACTTTTTTTTCACTCACCTCAAACCAGTATGGGACTTTAATTCTAAGTTACTTCCCTTAAACAAAGCCGAAACCTTACACCATCCCATCACTCCCTTCATCAACGACAAACAATCTGTAACCAAACCTATCCATATCTCTCAAACCTATTTTTTTCTACCTTCTTTCTCTCTATCAAAACCAAAACCCCACCGTTCACACACTCATATATATTATATAATTATCCAAGATATATATAATATAGTTTTTTTTTTCTCTGCTAGGGGTATTAACAAAATTATTTATCAACAATAACATAAACTCAATTTTAATAAGTAAGTAAGACTGCTGATAAATATTTACAATTTATTTATCCTGTACCGTTTCTCTTTTCGGTTAGGAAAGTTTTAAATGAAACCAAATGTATTTACATCATGAAATCAATAAACATTGAAAAATAATAATTAATCTAAAAAATCATTCACTTTGTTGAAGGTTATTACTTTTGGTAATTATCTCCTTGGGAAGAACGTTGATGTGATACTAATAAGTTATGTCACTATTACTTGACAGTGCAGCTAGTACTAGGTAAATTTATGTCCACACTTTTCATCATTCACTGTATGTTTATTTGCATCTTGTCTTTTAGTATAGGGGTATAATCTGGATACGCTGATCAGTGGCTTTGTTTTGCCACTTATCTTGTGTTTAGAGATCTCCTGCCATGGACGAACATATATTTTGAATTTCTCCAGGCGGTGGAAGCTTGGTATCTGGCCCTGTTAACAACAAGGGCACTTGCACCACAGAGTCCAGCAGAGGTGGATGACTCTATACAGTTTTTGTTTTGTAGTTGTTAGGATAGAACCTGAAACAAAAATAAACGTAACCCCTATATGGTCCATCACTATTCCATTATTACACAAGATGGGGACGATAGACATTGTCAGATAATGTGCTAGCAAATGCACAGGACAATATATACCAGCACTACCCACATCCAGTTCACCGTGACTACACTTTCCTTTTAAAACCTTAGTTAGATCCATCTGTCCATGATCCGCCTCCATACAATGATTTGGTCTAGTATAAAATACTAAGTAATACCTTGATCCATACATTAAAACAATTTCTGTCCTTCTTTCTTATATTCCAGGCATGTGTCCCATTTCCTCAAGAAATATTTCTTTAAAAGCGTTTCCCCTTATCTTTCTTATTTCTGGAGCGATTTTATTCATCTAAGGCTTAAATTATACCCTGAATGAATCTTTATCTTCCTAGCTTTTAGTCTCCTAAGTGCATTTTATTCTATGCATATTTTAAATACATAAATTAGGGACTAACCCGATGTGTCGAAGCCTTTCCACTCAATATATCTCTCTTAATAAAGTACTTTTCGTGGAAGTCTTTTGTCGTAGATTTTTGATAGGGGAATTAAGACGTGGGTTGGTCCCTTCTGAATAGATTAGAATGAGTGATAGCCACAGTGAGAGATGATAGTAGAAATAGATTTCCACGAGTGAGATGGTAGAAATCAATAGAGGCTGTCTCTGAAATCGAGAATCTTTTCTCTCTTTAGCCTATCTTCTACAACAAATCTAGAGGAGTCAGACAGTCTATTGACTACATATAATAATATATATATTACCACTCACTTGCATACACACAATTGACGACATGTAAACGCGCACACACGTGGGAAAACTATAACAATGATTATATAGATATTTTGGAACGGGCTGACCCGACACACTGATTAAGTTCAAGGGAATTTTAATTATCAGAAAATTCCATCACAACACATAAAATTACATCAAAGCATATATATATATAGTCATAAAGTCGATGAATTGCTACAAGAAAATGATAGACCCACAGTTATGATCTTTTCCTTCGATGTATAGCCCACAGTCCCGATAGAAGAGAAGTGATAGCCCAAAGAGTCACGGATACATCTGCTGTAGTCTTGTGATTTTCCCTTTTAAAGGTATGAACAGGCTTAGATAGTAGTATGATCTAACCTAAGGAAAAATTATGCCTGCAGTAGCAACGATTTGCATAAATGGAATTACAAAGTGGGTGAATAAATAGTTATCATAAAAAACATCACTCAGTCTACTTTCACTCGGTTCTTTCATCAGGGTACCCTCACTCACTTTCTTACCTAATAGCTTGCTGGTGTTCGCCGTCTGGCGCACTGTATGACGCACCGTTTAAATCTGTCTATCTTTGGCTGAAGCGGATTCCCAGCTCTGCAGATCGTGGTTTCCTTCACGGGGTCCGGGGAGCGTCCACATCGTGCGATAGTTTTCTTTACAGATTTAAGTTAGTGTCACTTCACTCCGTTCTGGTAAGAATTAGTTTTAAGCGGGCACACAGTGTCAGAATCACGAGGTTTCTGTTATTTAGGAAGATGACCGGTTGCTAAATTCTTTCAATAGATAATTATTGTTCACACCCACAGTTCGTCAAAATGTCGGAAAGTCAATGATTTGTAATGTTTTACTTGCCACCAGGGCTGACATGTACTTGAGGTTTTTCTCTGGAAGAGTTAACTCTTTCAGTCCCAAGCAAAAAAGTGGGTTTGGCACAGTAATTGCAAAAATGGCCACCGCCAGTGGCGTATTTTATAAAAAAACATCGTCAATAGATAACCGGTTTTTTTTATTTTAAATTCTTTCAATAGATAATTATTGTTCACACCCACAGTTCGTCAAAATGTCGGAAAGTCAATGATTTGTAATGTTTTACTTGCCACCAGGGCTGACATGTACTTGAGGTTTTTCTCTGGAAGAGTTAAATCAGGCTCGATGGCCCGTTATTTCAATTAACCTTTAAAGTTCTTGTAAAGATTTTACACCAAGTCTTTAAGGAAAACATTTTAGTTCTTCATAGATATTTCTCGTGTACTTAAACGCTGGCAAAGTTGGGTCATCCCCAGTTTTCACTGAATAAAGAAAAACTACATATCAAATACTTATACCTACTATGTACTTCGGTTATAACTTACATTATCAACTGCAAGCGGAGGCTTGACTTATCGTTTAAAACCTTTCCGTGAAATAAGTTATATTCATAAAATCAGTCATCATGAATTAGAAATACATACGTATTTCGTCAATATTCAGTGATGGATCTGTGCAGTTATAAGTTAAGTTTAAATATTCTCGACTGGTTATTCGCAGTAAAATTAAATTTATTATAGCTACATGATTTTAAGCTAGAAATTATATTTTATTCTGCTTTCCACTGAAACACGTCACTTAGAGAATATAACAGACTTATATTTAATTCTTCGGCACAAAAGAAACTAGGGAAATAAAATCGGCGAATTATCCCTCAAATCACTCACAAATAATACTAGATATCTAATATAATATTTACCTCAACACAGAACTACTAAGAACTTAAACCACTTCGACCAACTAATTGCCATCTACTATCAACAGAAATTCTTAGGAATCGAACGAGGTCGTTCTCGTCTTGACTGCGGAGTTACTGAGTGAATGAAATCTAAAAATCTGGTTTCTAACTTAAACAGACCATGGATGCGCGCTATTTCAGAACACCCCCCGTCTCCCCATTTTCCTTTATCTCTCTATTAACACTTCTCACCAACTCAGACGCTGGCCATAACATGCCAAACGTGCGTCTTCACACCTCACGCCCAGGACTGACCAAAGAGCCGTGAGTGTCATGGAAAAACCCGACGAATGTCTGCCATTCGGTCTCTCGAGAACACATTTCTCATACTATTTTGTCTACTGCCGGGCCTGACACCGAGAAACTTAACCATTGAGCGCCAGATATGTCTGCCCTCCCATGTCTATCGAGACGAATCTCACCCTATACGCTCACCTCCAGGGGACTGACACGATTATGCAATTAATGCGCTACCAGTGTATGAGAAAATGGTAAAGTCAGAATGGGAAAGAAATATATTTTTCGCAAACAAACGAATGCGAAAAATACAGGAAAAGGATAAAAGAGCGATAATAAAGTAGAGGACACGGGTAGAAAAGAAAAGAATTATAGAAAATTTAATGATCATAAATCTCTATGCAACATCTTTACACCTACCTCTAAAGTAACATTCCTGTTGTAGAATTAGAGACCTCTTCCAAGTGGTACTTCTTTCCTACTTATGTAATTAATTTGCATCTTTCACTCAGTTGCACAAATGAGGACTGGCCATTTTGCCTGTCCAAGTTTGTAGTAAACACACGAATACGGAAGTCTTTGCATTGGCTAGTGTATCATACAATTTCTACAATGTATGGCGCGCGGTTTTCGTCAGAGTTACTCAGGATTATACAGAAGCTGTGTTGTGAAGCAGACTAACTCACGACATAGCTCCCCCATTTAAAAGCGTGAACCATTTGGTGAGCTTTCCTGTCTGGGTTCACAATCACGGCATTCTCCCAAGATTGTGTTCACTCTGCCTTCCTACTCTCCTGGTTTCCTTCAGGTGGGTCACTTCAAGTAGGCACCACTCAAGACATCTGCCCCAACATTCTGAGATCCAGGGATAACCACCGCATGTTGTGTAAATACACAGCACGTGTGCTGCTGCCTGTCTATGCTGATATCCACTAATATTCACCTTTTAACCCCTCTGGGTCTGTCCAATGACATGTCCAGAGATGTTAGATGTTCCTCAAACGTTCCGTAGTTATGAGGATATCATCCATAAAATTGGTGATAGCTGAGTTGTGTAAGGGATCCAATAATTTTCTCATCACCCTGGATAAAACACTCGGAGTATTCTTCAACCCAACAAACAACATATGGAACTCATAGTGCCCCTCCGAAGTGCTCACAGCCAGCAATGGTCTGAGCTCAGGCTTTCCATTGGCTAGTGTATCATACAATTTCTACAATATATGGCGCGCGGTTTTCGTCAGAGTTACTCAGGTTTATACAGAAGCTGTGTTGTGAAGCAGACTAACCCATGACACACACACACACACACACACATATATATATATATATATATATATATGTGTGTGTGTGTGTGTGTGTGTGTGTGGTTGAAGAAGATTTGCCGCAGGTGAGAGGTACAATGGAGGGCGTGACAGGAGTAGATGTGCTGAAGGAAAGAGGTACAGGGAGGACATGATTGGCGTGGGTGTGCTAGGAGTGAGAGGTATCGTGAAGGACATGATCGGAGTAGATGTGCTGGATGTGAGATGTATAGTGAAGACACGATTAGAGTAGATGTGCTTGGCGGTAAGAAGTATGATGGAGGACATGATTGATTTAGATGTGGTCATGAGATGTGAAATGGAGAACATAACTGAGGTAGATATGCAGGAGGGGAGATGTATAGATGTCATTGGGGCAATCCTATAATTAACCGTGGAGGGTAGGTTTTGGTTGCTCAGATAATAAAGGTGGCTCAGAAGTTCAGCAACCAGGTAATTCCTTGTATATTAAAAGTTCAGTTCCTCTTTTCACGGGCAACTATATATATATATTAGTGAGAGAGAGAGAGAGAGAGAGAGAGAGAGAGAGAGAGAGAGAGTGTGAATTCGTCAGTAAAAGTTCACTGACCTTGTCTCAACATCAACCATGTCACAGTGTATGAGAGAGAAATATGATTTCATGATGCAAATTCAGAATAATTTGTTTCAAACATGCTATAATTGGCTCCGTGTAGTAACACCTTAATGAATAACATAATAGAAGGAAAGGTTGAAGGTATACATGCAAGAGGAAGACAGCGCTATAAGTGGGAAGATAAACATCAAGAGATGGACAGGAAAGAGTATATCAGAGTGTACCATCAAGACAAGAGACAGAAGACATTGGAGATCCATTGTAGCCAACCTTCGTTGTGTAGAAGGCACCTGATGATGATGATGATGACTACTGCTCCCTGATGCATGTCGTACCAGGCGATTAATGAGTTTGTGCATGTTGCTGAAAACCTCATCATGACAAAATAAATTGCTGTGGTGGCTGTATGGACCCTAAGGGGCGCAAATTAAAATTATGAAGATGGTGTTATTAAGGGGTGCTAAAACTTAGTTTATTTGGGGCGCTAGCAACTTTGAACCGGCCCTGTGAAGACGTGTACCAAACATAAAATAGGAAAGCTATGTAAGTTCATATGACAATTAATACTGCTGACGTTAAGGTATAATGACACACACGGTGGCGTATTCATTTATATAGATGTAGTTAATGGTATTAAAGAGATTACATAAGTGTAACCTGCAGGGCAAACAAAGGTGTGAAAACATTCGACCGATATATTTTTTTTACACCAGGTTTGGTAGGTGCATATTTTGCATGGACTTGCGTGACCTGCATTTCTGACATAATTGTCAGCCCTGCTGCACTCCCTGATAGGTCATGGAGACAGGTAAATCTAACAACTCTTCATGTATAAACCAGACGTAGACTATTACATATCTGGACGTATAGTTCGCGTTATTGTGAATGGTGAGCGCGTGGGTGGACGAAATAATTCATCCCAGCCATTCACGAGTCATCTGTCCTAGTTATCTCCCAATGACAAATAGTTTCCTAAAGCCACCATGACATTAGCGACGAGGGTTCAACATTCGGCTTTCACAAGCAGAATTTTCATTGGATAAATTTTCCTGAGTACTTTAAGATCAGTGTGTCTCCTAAATTGTAATTCTTGACCAGGTTCAATATATTTTCAGTCGTATCTATCAGTTTTGTATTTTAAATCCTGCTTATATCTAATCTTGGATTCCTTTCATCTTTGCTGGAGTTTTCAATTCACTCTTCTGCTTGATAAATGTTTTTCTTTTCAGCACCTTTCTATTTTTATTTGTCTTTTCATATGTCTTTTTTCCTTCATTTTGTTGTTTTCATCTACCTGCTTCACCTAATCTGTATCTTCTACTCTACTCATTCTCTGGGTCTTCTTTTCTTAATCATCTACTCCCCCTTCGTCAGCAATATTTTTTTTCCTTTTTTCAAACTTTTTTTTTCTTAACTTACTTCTTTATTATTCTATTTCCCCTTTTATTTTTTCCTTATAATTTTCGTAATCTTCTTATTCATCGGCAGTCTTTTTACCGCCACATGATTTCCACTAATACCACGGTACCTTCTTTGCATCTCCAAGCTGCTTGATTTCTTGTGGATTAAGACAGTTCCAATCTTCTGGTGTTACGGCAACATTCGTCTGGTGTTACAGCAACATTCGTCTGGTGTTACGGCAACATTCTTCTGGTGTTGCAGCAACGTTTGTCTGGTGTTACAGTGTGACAAGATGGATTTGAGGCGACCCCTTCTTGATCTCTCTTTCACTCCGGCAGTACTCAGTTTAAATTGTTGTACTGACTAATTGCGTGCTTTTCCATGGTCAGCACTTTTTTTCTTTCTCTGTTATGTAGCAGATATTTGATATGGTCAAAACATTTGACACTCCTTGTTGGTGATAATGCATCATATTTGCTAGGCGCGGTACAGCTTGCCGAGATTAGCGCAAGGAAACTCATATTGGTCTGCTTAGTTTTCGCATAGAGTTGTGTGCTCAAGCGACAGATAACGAGATTACTCAGACATATATGAAATAATCGTTTCCTGTCCGACTAATACGAATACATTACTTTATACGAAAGTAATAAGTTATTACATCTGAAACACATTGTTTTACGAGTTTACAAATGTGTTGGGGAGTTTGCTTGCCAAGACAATCGGATGCTTTATTAACATATACGGGAGACGTGTAGCGAAATCTGTGAGATAATCGCTAAATTCAGTAAGATTTTACTCCTATGAAAATAAATAAACCCGCCCGTGTGTGGTTGCCTATCGTCATCTCTAAGCCAGTAGAGCGCTGAATTTTGTGCTGTGGTAATGCTTAGAAAATGATCTCGCCATCAAATCTTACACGCTTTCCTAGTTCGTCCTCGAGAATTGAAAATAACAGTTTTGCAGGGTCAAGGAGTATTTTGCTCCAAGACCGAGAGAGAGAGAAGAAGGGAGGTGGATGAAGGAGCGACAGAAGAAATGCTACCATTGTCACGCGTTTGGGTTTTGAAACGCCAAATTATAATGAGAGCGCGACAGTATTGTCTTTAGCAGATTTGAAAAACAAGACGCAAAGCCATGCATGCATCGTATTATATTCTCGCAGTTGAAATGTTGTTGCGTGCATATTTTGACGCACATATTACAAAAATACGATATGGCTATTTAATATGGAAAATATATATATTTGCATTCATTTGTGTATGGAAATGCTTCCTCTGGTAAAGCTAGATAATTCATGATTGATTTGCACTTTTGATTATATGAGTGATCTTTCTTGATATTGACTCGGCGCATGGATATTGTATTCATGTCCGTTCTTATTTGTTCGGGCCAGAAAATAGATTAATTTTGCTTGTTATGTTTATGGCCTGAATTCATGTGTACTACTTGTCTAGTGAAAGAAGATTCAGTCGTATATTGTATACCTTTGTATGTTCAGGTCGGACTATATTCTTTCTGCCAGAATCTAGCGCAGGTTTTCGTAGTCCTACTGGGTTGTAAAGAGTTCCGATAATGTCGCCAAGAAATGGCTGAGTGCTTTTTCCAGGGCTGGCACTGTTTAAGGTTTAACAGTGATTCATAGATGTTTTTCTAGGAGAAGTTTGTGTCTCTGCAAGAGTCTATTTGTCAGAGATCCTCCTCATATGTGTGATTCGGACTCCAGTTATGCCAGACCCTAATTTTGATGATCTCGAGTCGATTAGACATAGATGGAACATTGTGCTTCGTATCGCTAGGGTTGTGTTTTGTATCGACGAAGATGACAGGCTTTCCTACAGCAGTTATGTCTACGTGAATTAACTTGATTACTGTAGAGCTGTATGGAAAACTTTATGAAATTATTTATATGCACATTATAAAGTAACTTTGGCTTATATCTACCTTCCTACGAGTGAGTGAGCGACAACTCAGGAAGGCGGCCATGTTATATTCCTGTCATCATATTTTTTGATCACTGTCAAGAGAACAGATTATGTATCCTACTATCGGGCAGTGGTATCGAGATCTTGTTATGAGGTGAAAACCCACTATCGTGGTTTATGAGTGTTATACAAACATTGGACATATTTCAGCTTAAGAACTTAGCTATGAAATGAAGGTTCGGCCAATGACTTTTGTATGTTTACCGATCCTCATTGACGCGTTCAGTCAGTAGAGGATACGGCGATTAGTTACCAGAACAGTGAATGCTACCTTGGGTTGAATGATATTTCACTACTACATGAATGTATCATCCACGATTCAAATAACCAATGAATGTATGTCAACATGTGTCCATGACTGTATCCGTGCTGTCCAGTTTGCGTGCCTTCATTAAACTATTGAAATGTCAGAGGCAGTTCCAGTCGTCATTGCATTACATGAGAGTGTGTGAGAGTTATTATCAAGAGGTCTGTTACACCGAACTACTACACCATTCGCGTTACTTGACACTCCCACTCAAGGTCTACATGACAGGTTCATTCGATGATGCAGAGGTAACCGAAGAAGACTTTCTTCAGTGATGATCAGTGCATGACCCAAAACATAACACCCGCATCCGGACATTCAACAGTGGCCTATACACAACAACACGTTTATTCTACAGTAGTGGCAAGACCAGGCACATATAACATCCTTGAACAGTGGTGAACCAGATTCCTGGGGTTATGATAACCAGACCATCCCTGACGCCACATACGACACGCATGAACACCAGTGTACAAGTTACAACGGGGCAGTCGATGTCAGCTTGACCTGTATTACCGATCGAATGCTGTATCTAGGTCAGCGCTTGTTGACAGTTTTTCGCTGTACAGACGGTATTACACAGGACAGTTGTATCAAGTGTAGAAAATATCAGGAGCAGTACTGTTGACATTTCTCATCATACAGAAGAGAGAAGTGATTGTTGATCCTGTATAGAAGAATCATAGTGTTGTTGAACATAAAGTGCATATTTCATCGTTGGATCTTCATATGCTCAAAAAAATTGAACATTGTAATAGTGTAGAAAACAAATCTATTATTTAATTGTTCATTAAAAGTGGCAGGTTATTGTTACAACACTATACCATCATCACATTCTATCCACAATACATTCTATTTAATTATATTATGTATGCATTTATGCTATTAAGGTTTACATGTATTTATGTTTATATGTTATTTGTTGTGTGTTAAGTTAGTTTGTATTCTGCGGGCCTGGATGGGAGGTGACTAGAACAAGAAATACCAAGTGACATTGGTCTTGCTCTAGCGTTCTGTAGGAAGCAAATTTCTTAATTGAAATTTGCATGCAACTTTGTTTGCAAATATTTGTTAGCTGTGACGAAATTGTCCTTCTTGTGGTTTTTGTAATATTTCTATGTTCTTTAGTTTTGTTTGATTTGTTTGTATAATTGTAGGTCTCATCTTTCCTTTCATTTAAGTTCATTACACCCTTATGTTTATACACTGTGGCGTTATTTGTCTTGTTGATTTCGTTGCGGTTATCATCACAGATTCGGTGATCATTATTTTTTTATTGTTTCTATTTGATTTAATTTGATTCCTGCAATTGTTTTCATATTGTCTTTTCTTGTTGGTCCTTGTTAATGTCTTTGGTTGACAAATAATATATAAGGTATATTTGAATAAATTTATATTATACTACAGACCAGTACTTATGATCATTGATTACACTAAGAAAGTGTACAAGACCTTTGTAAGGTTTGTCTCCCACAGTGATTGGGATAGAAAATATTATTTTCCACAGGTACTCAAGTGATTATTGATTACATTAAAGAAGTATACAAGACCTTTGTAAGGCTTGTCTCCCACAGTGTTTGGGATATACAGATATTGTTTTCCACAGGTACTCAAGTAACCATACAAGTTTTTCACTAAGACTAAGTCTATAGTATAGACTTGTCTCCCATTAAAGTGGGATAGGGTAATTTATTTACTTTTTCAGGTTTCTGATTTAATAAGACAAGATGTCTACATTAGATTACTTTATTGCACAAGGGAAATCCCTTGATAAGACTGGGAAAGAGTTAGAAGAATGGGAAACTGCTCAATTTGCTATTGCATTAAAATCAGAAGAGAAAAAACAAAAAGATGAGAATAAATGGAAAGCAGAAGTTGAACAAAAGAAGATAGATGCTGAGAATTTCAGATTGCAGATGCAAGCTGAGGAGAAAAAAGCTGCTGTTGAGGAGAAAAAAGCTGCTGCTGAGGAGAGAAAACTTCAAATAGAAGAAAAAAATTAGAAGCTGCTGCTGCTGCTGAGGAGAGAAAAGCTGCTGCTGCTGCTGAGGAGAGAAAAGCTGCTGCTGCTGCTGAGGAGAGGAAAGCTGCTGCTGCTGCTGAAGAGAGAAAAGCCCTGGCTGAAGAGAAAAGATTAGAAAGAGAAGCTGATGCTGCTGCTGAACAAAAGAAATTGCAGATGCAGGTGGAGGAAAGGAGATTTGTGGCAGAACAGAAAAAATTGGAAGCTGCTGCTGAACAAAAAAATTTAGATAGAGAAGCTGAAGAGAGAAAAGCAATAAGAGAACATGAGTTTGAATTAGAGAAATTGAAATTGACAAGTATGAGTAATGTTAATCAGGCATCTGGTGGTAATGGTAAACCCTTTAATTATAAGGTCAAGGTGCCAGCGTTCAACTCTGCCAGTGATGATATAACATTTTGGTTTTCTAGATTTGAACGTGCTTGTCGAGCTCATAATGTTGAAAAATCACAGTATGTGAATCAGTTGTCTGAAAATCTAAAAGGGGAGTCTCTGACTAAATTATGTTTGGTTGAAGAGGCCGACAAGGATAATTATGATGCTATTAGGGCAGCTTTGATAAAGAAATATCAGCTGTCAGAATAAGGTTATCGTCTTTTGTTTAAAACAATGAGACCTGAGGTAGGTGTAGAATTCTCAGATTTTATTTCAAAAGCACGACTTACACTCTCACGATGGATTGAATTATCCAAAATAGAGAAAACATTTGATGGTCTTACGGATTTATTGCTAAGAGACAAGGTCATGTCTTCGGTAAATAAACCATTCCTAGAGTTTTTACATGAGCGTAAACCTAGTACATTAAAGCAAATGGAAGAATATTGTGACCAGTATGCCACGGCACACCCTGACATGATTCTTAGTAACACTAACATTAAAGAGGGTATGCCAGTTGCTTCAGCAACAGAATATAATCATAATTACTCACACAAATTCCAAGGAGCTCAAAATAAATTTGATAAAAAGGTTAATTGGAATAAGTATCAAAACCAAGGTAACCACTCAAATCAGGGTTCTTCTTCGAAGAACTGGAATCGGGCTGAAAGTCCTCGATACGCGAGGGGTGCCCATAATTATAGAAATTTCCGAAAAGGGAGTAACCATAGGAACTACCCAAGTTCTTCATGGAAACAACAAAACCAACATTACAGGGATACTCATTATAATGAGCATGATGATTATGATCATGAATATTGTGATTCAAACCCAAATAGGGGTTATAACAGAGGGAATAATAATTACAGAGGCAACAATAACCGATGTAGATCACATGGTAAATCTCATTACCAGGCTAACTCTGCACAACAAGAGTTTCACGAAGCCGGTAATCAAATCAATGATAAGAAAGACTCTAATAATGTAGGATGTTCTGCTTTCGATTTTGACAGAGCATTTCAGTGTTCCCAATGCAAAACATTATTCAAGCCAACCACAGTTTCGACTTTAAGCTGTGGTCATCCTCTTCCTGCTCTTCCTGCGTCAGTCGCGCATGATGGAAGAGGTGCCCTTGTCTTGAATAGAGGTCTAGTAGAAGGTACTCCGGTCTCAATTCTTTTCGATTCCGGGTGCACAACCATTGGAGTGAGGCAGTCACTTATAGATCCTTCTCGAGCCACTGGCAAGATAATCAAATGCATAACATTTGGTGGCACATTGGAGAAGTACTCCACTGCCATTATCAACATCTCTACTCCCTTCTTTACAGGAGATGTGCACGCATGTCTTCTGCCGAATCCGATCGCTGATCTTATCGTCGGTCGCATTCATGGTGCGAAAGAATGTACTCCGCAACAAATTGCCGAGTGGGAAAGTGATAATATGCATACTGCAAATGCTGTAGTCACTAGAGCTCAAGCTCTAAACATGCCGCAATCTTCGCCTTCTGGAGATAATGATGACCAGAACCAAGGTGATCTCTTGGAGATTTCGCATGTTTCCTTTATAAAACAGCAGGAAGATGATCTTACTCTGAAGAAATTCTTTACTCTGGCAACAAAAGGTGATCCGAATAAGGATACAAATCGTAAATCTTGGATTACGATGAGGAATGGCGTACTTGTACGTATGGTACAAGACTCCGCTAAATCCATTCATTCTCAAATTCTTGTGCCCAAAAATATGAGAGTTAAAATCTTACAGCACGCTCATGATTCTCAGTGTGCTGGACATATGGGTTTTTCCCGTACTAAATCTAGAGTTCTTGCATCTTTCTTTTGGCCTGCTGTGAATAAGGACATACGAATCTATTGTCGATCTTGTAAAGTATGTCAAGAGGTTAAATCCAGAGGTCCACGCCATGCTGCACCTATTCAGGCTGCAGACATTCCCATTCGACCATTTCAAAAAATGGCGATAGACATCATTGGTCCATTTAAGATAAAGTCTGCTAGAGGACACCAATTTATTTTGACGTGTGTGGATATGTGCACACGTTGGCCAGAGGCTGTTCCTCTAAAGAGCATAACTACTGCTGATATTGCAGATGCTCTTTGGTTAATATTTTCTCGTCTGGGATTTCCAGCAGAAATATTATCGGACCATGGTAGCCAACTTATATCGGATACCATGTCTCAAGTGATGTCGACTCTAAAGATAGAGAGATCTCTGAGTAGTATTTATCATCCTATGTCCAATGGGATGGTGGAACGTCTGAATAGAACTCTGAAAAACCTACTAGGTAAGATAACTGAGGATCATCCTCAGGATTGGGACAGGGTTTTACCCGCGGCTCTCTTTGCATATAGAGAGGTCGCCAACGAACATACAGGATTTTCTCCTTTTGAACTTGTCTTCGGCGCGAAACCGCGAGGTCCTATGTCCTTACTTCATGATCTCATAACTGCTGATAATATTGTCGATGACACAAAATCCTCTTATGAATATGTCATTGCACTTAGACACAAGATTATTGAAGCATGCAAATTGGCAACTGCTTCTTCTGAATTTGCGAAACAGAAGGCAAGGCAATTTGCCAATAAGACCAGACGCTTGCGACAACTCTGTCCAGGTGACAAAGTATTGGTCCTGCTACCTTGTAGAGAAAACAGACTTCTTATTTCTTGGAAAGGTCCGTACGATATAATATCAAAAGTTTCCGATGTTGACTATATCGTCGATATTGACGGGAAGCATAAAACCTTCCACATCAACATGCTCACGGAATTCCATGAACGTCCGGATTATTTACAACCTGTTTTCCAGGCAACGGACGATTTTCCAGTCCAACATGGACATTACTCATCACTGTCAGTAATACAGGATGAGGAAACGAGTTTCTCGGATGTAAATCTACCTTTTCCAATGATTCCGCTTCACTCTAATGAATCATGGAAAGATGTTGCGATTTCTCCCGAATTATCTCCAGGAGAGCAGAAACAAGTCTCTACTATGTTAGAACAATTTCAGGATGTCCTTACTGACATTCCTGGTCAAACTGATGTCATTCAACATGACATTATTCTTACTGACCATAATCCTATAAGAGTCAGACCGTATCCTATCCCGATACATTTTCAAGCACAGGTAGAAAAAGAGTTGGATGAAATGATAGAGTTGGAAATAATTGAACCATCCACATCAGCATATTCTTCACCGATGGTTATCGTGCGAAAAAAAGACAACAACATACGTCTTTGCGTTGATTATCGCAAATTGAACCAAGTGACGAAATTTGATGCTGAACCTATGCCTTTACTTGAAGAGCTACTTACCAGACTATCGAATTCTCATTTCTTTACTAAACTCGATTTGTCTAAGGGATATTGGCAAGTTCCACTATCCGAACACGCCAAACCGTTTACTGCTTTTTCGACGCCTAGGGGTCTATTCCAATGGAATTTCATGCCTTTCGGCCTTATGAACGCCCCTGCAACATTCGTACGCATGATGCGTCGAATAATATCTCATCGCTCAGATGTCATTGCATATCTTGATGACATCTGTCTTTTCAGTGATACTTGGAACGATCACTATAATGGGATAAATGAACTATTGTCTATCTTACGCGAGCATAACCTAACAGCGAAACCATCTAAAGCTTGTATTGGTTTTAGCGAAATATCTTTCTTAGGTCACCGTGTTGGTCATGGTTTCCTAAAAACAGAGGACCATAATACAAGTAAGATACTTAACATTTCTATTCCTAAGACTAAAAAGCAAGTGCGAAGTCTCTTAGGTCTAATACAATTTTATGGACGATTCATTCCGAATCTGTCCTCCATTATGTCACCTCTTTCTTCCTTGCTAAAGAAAGGGTCTCCTAATGTAGTCCATTGGACTCAAGAATGTCAATCCTCTTTGGATAAGGTTAAAACCATGTTTTCTACTTCACCTATCCTAGTATTGCCTTCTAAGGATAAGACATTTTTTCTTCGTAGTGACGCTTCATCCACCGGGATTGGAGCAGCACTAATGCAAGAGTACTCTGGAACTCTGCATCCTGTGATGTATATTTCTCGAAAATTAAATGCCGCAGAGAAGAATTACTCGGTCCTAGACCGTGAATTATTGGCTATGGTTTGGTCAATCCTTAAACTGCAAAGATTTCTTCTTGGCGCGCATTTCATTGTGGAAACTGACCAGAAAGCTCTTACGGCTATTCAGAGTAAAAATCTGAAGAGCGCGAGATCAACGCGATACGCGATTGCTCTGCAGCCGTTTCATTTTTCGGTGCGAGCTATCCGTGGGTCAGAAAATGTGATGGCAGATATTTTGTCTAGATGCCCACATGATTCATAACTGTTAAATTATATGCCTAACTTTGCTACAGTTGTTCCTATGTTGAAATGTTTACACATATGGAATATATCATATATTGATTGTAACACTACTTAGCGGTTCACTGATGTTTATTCACCACTGGTCTTTCAATGTTTTTTCGTCTTTGATGATCATGATGTTAAGGTATCTAAGATGAAATTTATGTATAAACTGATGTAGAAAGTGTGGCATTGCAAGTATTGTAGTGTGCGTTGGTGACACCTCTCTGGAAATATTTATACTTAGAAAAATACTTTCTCTAAGTTCATGAAATATATTCTCAATGCTTATTATCTGCGCATTGTTATTGGTGCGTTGTGAGCCTATTGTATGTTGCTCCTAGATGTATTTCAAAAAAAAAAAATGTACCATTTTTTTTTTCCCGAGGGGTGTGGTAATCTGTTGCGTGCATATTTTGACGCACATATTACAAAAATACGATATGGCTATTTAATATGGAAAATATATATATTTGCATTCATTTGTGTATGGAAATGCTTCCTCTGGTAAAGCTAGATAATTCATGATTGATTTGCACTTTTGATTATATGAGTGATCTTTCTTGATATTGACTCGGCGCATGGATATTGTATTCATGTCCGTTCTTATTTGTTCGGGCCAGAAAATAGATTAATTTTGCTTGTTATGTTTATGGCCTGAATTCATGTGTACTACTTGTCTAGTGAAAGAAGATTCAGTCGTATATTGTATACCTTTGTATGTTCAGGTCGGACTATATTCTTTCTGCCAGAATCTAGCGCAGGTTTTCGTAGTCCTACTGGGTTGTAAAGAGTTCCGATAATGTCGCCAAGAAATGGCTGAGTGCTTTTTCCAGGGCTGGCACTGTTTAAGGTTTAACAGTGATTCATAGATGTTTTTCTAGGAGAAGTTTGTGTCTCTGCAAGAGTCTATTTGTCAGAGATCCTCCTCATATGTGTGATTCGGACTCCAGTTATGCCAGACCCTAATTTTGATGATCTCGAGTCGATTAGACCTAGATGGAACACTGTGCTTCGTATCGCTAGGGTTGTGTTTTGTATCGACGAAGATGACAGGCTTTCCTACAGCAGTTATGTCTACGTGAATTAACTTGATTACTGTAGAGCTGTATGGAAAACTTTATGAAATTATTTATATGCACATTATAAAGTAACTTTGGCTTATATCTACCTTCCTACGAGTGAGTGAGCGACAACTCAGGAAGGCGGCCATGTTATATTCATGTCATCATATTTTTTGATCACTGTCAAGAGAACAGATTATGTATCCTACTATCGGGCAGTGGTATCGAGATCTTGTTATGAGGTGAAAACCCACTATCGTGGTTTATGAGTGTTATACAAACATTGGACATATTTCAGCTTAAGAACTTAGCTATGAAATGAAGGTTCGGCCAATGACTTTTGTATGTTTACCGATCCTCATTGACGCGTTCAGACAGTAGAGGATACGGCGATTAGTTACCAGAACAGTGAATGCTACCTTGGGTTGAATGATATTTCACTACTACATGAATGTATCATCCACGATTCAAATAACCAATGAATGTATGTCAACATGTGTCCATAACTGTATCCGTGCTGTCCAGTTTGCGTGCCTTCATTAAACTATTGAAATGTCAGAGGCAGTTCAAGTCGTCATTGCATTACATGAGAGTGTGTGAGAGTTATTATCAAGAGGTCTGTTACACCGAACTACTACACCATTCGCGTTACTTGACACTCCCACTCAAGGTCTACATGACAGGTTCATTCGATGATGCAGAGGTAACCGAAGAAGACTTTCTTCAGTGATGATCAGTGCATGACCCAAAACATAACACCCGCATCCGGACATTCAACAGTGGCCTATACACAACACGTTTATTCTACAGTAGTGGCAAGGCCAGGCACATATAACATCCTTGACACTCTACAAATGTATATACACCCACACAGTCAGCTCTCATTTCCTGCCTAGTAGTGTATTTCTGACGTAACCCAAACAAGTTGTTTTATTTTGAATAAAAATGATAGAGAAGGGGGGAAAGATGGCCGACTTATGGAAAAGTATATAATTGACGACTAACGGGGACGAATATGAAAATCCAAACGACAAATAATATGGCCATAAAAATCATATGTATGGATAGCTTAGAGTCTCCTGAGCAATAATATGATTTAATATACATAGTAGCCCAATTATTAACCAAGATATGGAAATAATATTATATATCTTCGAACGGTAAGACTGTTGTTTTTCTCATTCTATTTATAACATTATTTGGAGACGCAAGTTTTAAAAAGAGGCATTAGAGGATTCAAATCCGATTGGTTAGTATAGGAGTATAGGAAGGAGGGTATTGGTTGGCCCAAAAGCTAAATATATTTTGCAGACTCTCTCCTAGTATGTTTGGAGTTTTTTTTTTTTTTTCAAATTTGAATTAAATAGCTAGACCTCGCTGTGATTGGGCCAGTCTAGTGATATTGGCAAAAAGCTTCCAAGGCTTGTCGGCATTTGATACAAAATTGTTAGTATGCAAGCTGCGTTGAGAACAGCAGTGCTAAGAGTGAAATAAATAAAAAACCTTGGCAGTCTGGACGAGGGCAAAGCTGAACTTATATATAAATGCTAATGCCAGTCAACGTATGTTTGTGATATTTCCATTGAATTGTGGTAAGAACGAAATTTATTAACCTTGTTATTACGAAAATTTGGTGTATAAGATACTGCTTTATTGGGAATGTTTTGCGACTAAGTACATAGGTCCCCTAGCAGACTTATGCAGGGCCTATAGGGTTGCTCACACGCAGTAAAACTTACATGAGTTATATAACTTAAAATGATTTCCACAGTTACCAGTGGGAAGGCTAACCCACATTATCCTATGGAAGAAAATCATTGTTGAAGTGTCAGAGGCGTTGTAGCCATTAGGGAGAAGAATAGGAGCACTGGTATGAGTTGTTATCTCAGATGAAAATGGTTGAAATGGGTTGGTCAGAGGGATCTGACCCTTTTCTTTTATTGAAATATACCATGTATTACTTGTGGAATGATATTGTAGATGTGTTATAAAGAATCATAACCGTGTTTCAGGGTTTTTGTTCTGGTACTAAGATAGTGCCAGAACCCTGGTGTATTTTATGTTCGTGAGAGAAATTGAAATTTTTTGCTGGTACACGCTGTCTACCACACTACACCAGGGACTGTGTCAGATTGATCATTCGGTTGAAATTTTTGCTG
Organism: Oreohelix idahoensis; assembly: GCA_024509875.1. NCBI lineage: Eukaryota > Metazoa > Mollusca > Gastropoda > Stylommatophora > Oreohelicidae > Oreohelix > Oreohelix idahoensis. The sequence continues at coordinate 315,941 of JAMPIV010004919.1, forward strand.
GTATACGCTGTCTACCACGAATCAACCCATGAAATATAGGAGATTATCAGCATCATAACTACTACCAACAGAAAGATAAGTGCCATTGTGTCGGCACTAAGATTTCATCCACTTGTATTAAAACTTAATAAATAAAATAATTTACTGTTGAATAACAAGGATGCCAGTTCCACATTGGGTCCTATCCATCGCCTTCGTCACTCTTTGTTCCACTGGCACATTGTCCAGTTTTGTCATCAGTTCCACTAACCTTGTCATACCATTTAATCCCACCTATTCTAGCACCCATTTTATGAAACTCTGAAGCTTTTTGTTGTTGTCTTTGTTGTTCTCCATGTCTCCGAGCCATACAATAGGACTGACTTCACATTTGAGTTGAAGATTCTTATTTTCGTGTTGGATCCTATTTCTCTTGATCTCCATATATTTCCCAATGCAATGAAAGCTCCTCTTGCTTTTTGTATTCTTATTTTGATATCGCTGTCTGTCCCTCCAACTTTGTCTATATTACTGCCAAGATATGTGTATGATTCTACATCTTGTATTGGCGTTTCTTCAAGTTCAACCCTGTTTTCATTACCTGCATTTATTCTCATTATTTTTGTCTTTTCCCTGTGTATTTTCAGACCCAATTGCTGTGACCTCTCATCGAGTGTTTTCAATTTGTCCTGCATCTGATTACGGTTATGGGACAGGAGAGCCAAATCATCAGCAAAATCCAGATCATCCAACTGCTTAGTCAGAGTCCACTGGATTCCATTTCTGTTGTGTGTTGTCGATGATCTCATAACCCAATCTATTGCCAGCAAGAAAAGAAATGGAGACAAGAGGCATCCCTGTCGCACTCCTGTTCTTATCCCAAATGGTTCTGTAAGCTGTCCTTCATGAAGAACTCTGCACGTCATGTCTTCATAGGTTTTCTTTATTAAATTAATGATTTTCAGGGGAACTCCATAATGCCTCATCAATTTCCAAAGTGATTCTCTGTCCACACTGTCAAATGCTTTTTCGTAGTCCACAAATCCGATGTATAGTGGTGAATTCCATTCCAGACTTTGTTCAACTATTATTCTCAAAGTGGCTATCTGGTCTGTACATGATCTGTTTTGTCGAAAACCTGCTTGTTCATCTCTCAATTTCTTGTCTATGGACTCCTTTAATCTCTCAAGGATAATCCTGTTCAATACCTTTCCTGGCACTGATAGTAACATTATTCCTCTATAATTTGTGCACTCTTGTAGATTTCCCTTCTTAGGCAACTTAACCAGATATCCTTCCTTCCATTCTGCTGGTATCTCTTCTTTTTCCCAGACTTTACCAAGTAATTTATATAACATCTCTGTAGCCGTGTCGATATCTGCTTTGATGGCCTCTGCTGGAATGCTATCAGGTCCAGACGCTTTTCCATCTCTTAGAAGCTTTAAGGCTTTCTTTATTTCTTCCTTCGTTGGTCTTTCACCGTTAATTTGTAGCTCTTCTTCTGCTGGCTGGATGTCCGGCGGGTTGTTGGCGATGGTCTATTGAGAAGGTCCCCAAAATATTCTGTCCACCTCTTCATTTGCTCTTGTATATTGCTGAGCAGTTTCCCATTCTTATCTTTTATGAGGCAACTTGTTTGCTTGTATTTCCCTGTTAGCTTCTTTGTGCTGCTATACAGTTCTCTCATATTTCCTTTGGCTGCAGCATCTTCTGCCTCTCTTGCCAACTCCTCAATATACTTCCTCTTGTCTCTTTTGATACTTCTTTTTACTTCTTTGTTTGCTTCTGTGTACACTTCTTGAGCCTTGGCTTTGGAACTTCTGGTTTTGCTTGTGTTTAACTCTGCTTTCTTGTTTTTTCTATCTTTTATCTTATTGATGGTTTCTGTTGTTATCCATGCTTTTTGTTGTCTTTCCCTTTTCCCCAGTATTTCTTCACATGTCTCCTTCCATACCGTTTTGACCTGCTGCCAATAGTCTTCTGTATTCTCTACATCTTCCAACTGTTGGAGCACTTGGAATTTGTTGGATACTGTGACCGCAAATTTGTCTCTTGTTTCTTGATTTCTTAGCTGTCCTACATTAAACTGTTGTCTATAATTTTGCATTGTTGCATATCTCTTGAGTTTCATTTTTACTTTGGCTATCAGAAGATGGTGATCTGATGCCACATCTGCTCCTCTATATACCTTTACATCCTGCAATGATGATCTAAACTTCTTCTTTATGCATATATGATCGATCTGATTTTCTGTTCTATGGTCTGGTGATATCCATGTTGCCTTGTGTATTCTCTTATGTGGAAACATGCTTCCTCCTATAGCCAGTTGATTTGAAGCACAGAAGTTTGCGAATAGTTCTCCATTTTCATTCATTACTCCTAGCCCATGTTTTCCCATGACTTCTTCAAATCCAGTATTGACTGTACCTATCTTTGCATTCATGTCACCCATCAAAATTGTGATGTCTCTTCTTTTTACTTTATCCATAATTTCCTGTAGTTTAGTATAAAATGCTTCTTTCACAGACTCTTCTTTGTCATTAGTTGGTGCATAACATTGGATGACATTGACATGAATTTTCTTTTTAGCTGTTTTGAAAATAGCTGTTATTATTCTGGGTCCCACAGCTTCCCATTCAATGAGTGCTTTCTGTGCTTCTTTAGATAACATAAGAGCTACCCCTTCACTGTGGTGTGAACTTTCGTCTTCGTGTCCTGAGGACAGCACCAATTCACCTGTGATGAGTTTCTTCCTGTCTACCCCCTTCCACTTTGTTTCACACATTCCCAGAACCTCGATTTTGTATTCCCTCATTTCTGCTGCTACTTGTGCCACTTTCCCTTGTTCGTTCAATGTCCGAACATTCTAGGTGCCAAATCTGGAAGTTCTCCTAGAAGAAAGAAGGTTAGTCAGCAACACAGACTCCTTTCGGCTTTCTCTGTGTTGCATCATACGCCTCCCCGCGAGAGGACCTTCCCCTGTCTTGGATGGCTGTGTTTTATTTTCTTTATTTGACTTGTCCATATTAAATTGTAATATACTCTATTACATAATATCCAGCCACAGACTTCTATAAGATATATCATAGAGTGTTAGTCTGTATGTGGTTGTTGTATTGACCCAGTCCTATTTATGTGATAGAACTAAAGTGTATTTGTATTGATTTGTCTTACACTGCATTATATCTTCATTACCCTAGACACTTAGACGTAGTCACATAACTAATAAATAAAAATCTAGAGCCAAGTGAGATCATAGGGTGGTAGCAGCTAGGTACCCTGAAAATACTTAACCATCAACTACTAAACTCAGGGGCCTACACAGCTGACCTCACTTGGTAGACAAATAGATATTAAATAATAACATCTATAACACCAAATCCACCACAAGACGTGACCTTTGCATCACGCGCAAAATTATTCCATGTCGGAATATTTTGAAATTACCCCACCCAACAAGCATGTTTGAAATGATTGGAGCCCTGAGTAGCTACATAACAAGCAGATGCGAGGGTAGGACGGGCAAAATAACCGGGCCTTTTCGCAGTTTTAATTCACTGTGAGAAATCGCTTGCCAAAGACGACACAACCAGACCTTGCCAGAAGTTAGAATTCAGAATTCCATTTATCAGGCCAGACTTTGTGGCAAATCTTGACGGACTTAAAGAACCCAAGAAAACCATTTCAATAAGGAACCGGAATCTGAGGAAACTGAAACACGGAGTCATAGTGTGAATTAATGTTAAAAATAACGACCACCAAGTACACGTGTAAGAGGCCTAATAAAATGCCTTTATTCATCTGAGCAAAAAGTCTGTGAGCCAGGATTGGTGGAAGTTTTGCATTTCAAATGTTATTTTTTTTCATTACTAACATGTGAATTAATATGTGTTTATTGCTGTGTGAACATTAATATGTGAAAGTCGCTAGTGGATGTTGAAGTCATTTAAGCCTGGCAACCTCAGCGTATAGAATTATGATTTCACAAAACACCACTGCATGGGCTGGTGACTGCTTATCGATGTTTCTTAAAGAGAAATGAAAGCCTAAGTAGTCCGAAGTTCCACATGCAGAAGGGAGGGAAATATGAAAGAAATGATGTACATTCTAAGCACAATATTTACATTTTCAAACCAGTGGAAATGTCTGTGTAAACATATTCACTTTAAAATTGATGGAAGTTTCAAAGCTTTTCAGTCAGTGTAGATATAAATGAAAACATCTTCAGTTTATTTTGTGAACACTTTTCAGTTAGTGGAGATGTAAATGTACACATATTCTATCTATACTATTAACCTTTTCATTTAAATGTAAAATAATTATAAAACTATTCAATTTAAATGTAAAGAAAGTTTTCTCTCGAAAAATTAAGTTTAATTCTCATCGAGGGTAAATTCTGAGTAGATGGGATTGTGAAATAGGAGAAAGGGGACACATAAGTATGTGTTGGGAAACGCAGTACTCAGGAGAGCGTTTCGTTTCTATTCTTTACCATAGTTGTTGGTGGTGGTACCAGTTGAAGGTACTATCTCTGGAACAAGAAGGGAACAGTGGCCTGAGCTTCAAGAAGAGGGACCAACAATGTAGACACTCCCTGACACTTCTGGGAACGTGCCACGTCCTGCATCCTTAACCAGCGACGAGCGTTATCAGTAATCAGTCTACCAAGAACCAACCCATCAGCGGGAGCAGAACCTACCAGTGGCAGATAAGTGAAACCTATAAGCTGCCACGTGCACTCCTTTATAAACATTTATCTCATCACAACAGTGATGATACCTTTCTGAAAAAAAAATTTTCATTCTTTTAAACCCTTGTTAAAACTAAACGATTATTAAATTTGTTATTTCTAATTATACAAATTTAACTTCGATTTAATCATTTTAAATGTACTGAATGTTTGTCTCAGTCAATTTACTAAATACACTCTAAACAGAGCAATACCTTAATAATAAGAATTCCACTGAGTAAATCAGGGTGGGGGCTTGACGAGCTAAAATTAATAATTGTTTAATCCTTCAAAAAAGTTGTCTGCAGATCATAGAGTTAACGTGCTCAACCAATGCATTGTTCTCGCTTTTCTGAATATCTTGTTACACTCCCTTGAGATAGCAGCATCATTATCCTTCTATCTACCACTCTGCCAAGAGTAGACACCTTTGAAGGCCCATATTAGATACTCTTGAGTTTTGGCCAATGTTGGACCACTACTGCAAAGCAGGGGAGGCAACCCGTGACATACAGCAACATTTGTCTGGTGTTATAGCAGCATTTGTCTGGTGTTACAGCAACATTTTTTTGGTGTTGTCGTGGGGTGAGTATTGAGGCAACAACGACAGTAGTTTTCGCCAGGAATAGACTTTGAGATATTAAGTAGAAGATGTCCAGAAATTGGCTCTTTAAGAAAGAATAGAGACCTATCCGAGATAAGGACAAGAAGAAGAGAATGCGAATGCTTTCCACTAGACAGTGTTTTCTAGTGAATTATGGAAAGAGTTCTGTTTCCCCACGACCTTAGCTTCTGCCCTTAGATCCCGTAACAGAAAAAGCACCCAACCTCATCTGAGTGTAGAAATTTACCTATATGTAAATATTTAACACCGACAGCACGAGTCATACATTAACAAACTAGATAATGATCAAACGATTAGTCTGTTTATTAATTAAATCTCTACACATATAGGGTTAGTAGTGGTTTGAACGTAATGATAGTAAAAGACGATTCACACAAAAACACACAGATGAGATATTAATATTGTAGTTAATTAAATAGAAGAATGAGCTTGTGTAAAGCGAAATGATGATGATGTGATATGATACATGTTACCAAAATGGTGAGTAATTTACACAGTCCATGTGTGTCTAAATGCTTCGCCCGGGTAGGATGATTCATATGTATGCATAGAATGTCCTAAGTTGTTATAAGGTATGTCGAGTGGGGTATCTCTAAGTCGAGGACGTTTTGATGAAAACTTTTGTTGTACTGAGAACGTTGACGATATGCAGTCCTTCACTGTATAACAATATCTCTGTAGCATTGATCAACAGTTAACAGTTGTCGTATAAAAAATGTCTGTTGTCTAATCTCCGAAGGGTACTGGCCAGACTGGATATCTTCAAGAACTGTTCTTGATATGTAGACTCATTACCTTGAGTATGTAATCGTGATTCATAAAATATACTTTGGAGTCTGCTTCATAGAATGCACTTAACATACTTAGGAATCACACTAGACCGCCGAATGACATGGAAATCACATATTAACAAAATACAGCTAAGGGCAAAACTTCGCATGGCCATCATGAAAAAGTTAGCAGATACCACATGGGGTGCTGATGAGAATATCCTCAAAAAGCTCTACACAGGCAGAGTCAGACCTGCTATGGAATATGGCATCACAGCTTGGTCGACGGCAGCAAAGTCAAATTTTGACAGAGTAAACAGACTTCAAAATCAAGCAGCACGTATTATAACAGGGGCCCTAAAGTCTACACAAATCAACCATATGGAAAATATCACAGGGCTACAGTCAATGGAGGATAGACGTGACAGCAGAGTCTTAAAACAAGCTGAAAAATTTAAGAGGCTCGAAGGACACCCCATGTACCAAAGAATGAATAGGCTTGGAAGAGGCAGGCTCAAGCGAACTAACTTTGTCGCCCAAGCAAAAGAAAGAATTAACAATATTACCATACTAGCAAGCTCAGTTGCAAAGAAAATCCCAACAAGCTCAACTATCCCACTGTGGAAAATAAGATGCTTTCCTAAGTTAAAATCTGATATTCCAGGCATTGAAGGTAAGGGAACACAGACAGAAACACAAAGAAAGTGTATAGCAACCAAGTATATTGACCAAACATTTCCAGCAAAGCTTTGGACACATGCATATACTGATGGTTCGGCAACAAATGCAGTTGAAAATGGGGGTGCCGGCATCCTCATAAAATTAAAGAATACAATTCACTCTATGGCAATTGCCACTGGAAAATACTGCAATAACTTCTGTGCTGAAGCAGAAGCCCTGAAACAGGCAGCTGAAACTCTTATTGAATGCAAAGCACAGGCAGAAAAAACAGATAGTAATCTTTTCAGATGCCCTCTCAATAATATCAGCGCTGAAGAGCCACCAAACTAAAGGATTGAAAGATCTGATAATCTCCCTTGAAAGACTAGCCGAATGCTTCAAGAAGTGCACTATCCAGTGGATACCAGCCCATTGCAACATACCAGGAAATGAGGAGGCAGATAGACTTGCTAAGGAAGGAGGTGCCTTACAACAAAATGATATAGAGACAACTTACGCAACGGCAAAGACTACTATAAAGGCTACATTCAAGTCCAAATGGGAAAGAGAGCACCCGGGACATTTGAAAAATGATGCATATCATCAACTATCCAGAAAAGAACAGGTCATCATTTTTCGGCTACGCACTGGTCACAACAGATTAAGATACCATCTGTACTACAAATACAAAATTTGTGCAACAGATCTCTGCACCTGCGGTACCAGCCCAATGACAGTCGAACACCTGCTGCAATACTGCCCAACCTACAGTAATGAACGGAGTAGCATATGGCAACAACCCACTTCTGTCAACGAAAAACTGTTTGGAGATGTTGGGAGCCTTGGGTTGACTACTGCCTTTATTAGAGTCATAAATGTGGAAGTCTGAAGGCGAACGAGGAAGAAGAAGAAGAATGCACTTAAGAGTGTGTTGCACTTGGTATAAATATGAGATTCAACTTTTCTTCTCTTTAGCTTGACTTCAGATGGTAAGCTTCCGATCGAGCTGAACTTGATATGAGTAATCAACTGTGAGCTTTAGCTTGACTCCTGTAGTAAGCTGTCGAGTGGTTTGAACGTGATTTAAATATGTATTGAACGTGAGCGCACGTGATATAAGGTGACAAAAAGGCTACGTCCACCGTCTTAATCGTGAGAGAGAAATATTCCTGTTTATTTGAGGAATGAAGAATGTCCTATGGCGATTTCTGCTAGCCAAAAGTCCGTTTTGATAACTTTTTTCTGGTAAGACGCCAGACACGTAGCGTGACGGACTGAAGACACACAAAAGTCTTCGTAAGTTTTCACACTTAATATCACTGGTTGACTTTCATTTATTCTACTTCTCACTATTGATTCTTTATGAGTTCGATTCTAATGATGTTAAATATATTGTTCATTAGAGTGTGTGCGCATGGAAGACGGTGATGATGATTTAACAATCTAGATGAAGGTTAAGTGTGAACTATTAATTACTTCCTATCAGCCTTTCATCTTAGGGAAAATCTGCTGATTTCATTTAATCATGTACTAGAAGAATTAATTGAAAAACTAGATTTCGCACATTTAGCTAAACGGCTAAAATAAATAACTAAAGAATAAGAAAAAAGTATTAATAATCTGTGTAAGATCTATTAACCTTCATTTCGCTTCGCAAAATCCGTTAAGAACAAATATACACCACAGATATGAAATATTTTATCCACACTGAATTAATTGCAGGCTATGCTTTAGGGATTTTCCTCTACACCACAATGTTGAAAAAACTGGACTCCTCTCTCTAACGAACTGCGCGGTACATACCTAAGACGCCCATATGTTCCCAAATCTTGCCTGTGACGTGAAACACCCACCATACAACCAATAGCTAAGAGTCCATCTGGTCTTTCGTACTCTTAAGCAATGTTTGTTAATCTGACAATAAATCAAATCTGTGTTACGTGTGTGTACCTCCAAGGTCAATCAAATGTACGTGGTGGAAAGGGAAATAATGCATGTTTGAAAATGCTTCCTATGGCAAAGCCTGTTGATAACATTGCTGAAATTTGCTTTTCACGTGCAAGTCGTGACTATAGTGAACACATGTCACCCACTTTTCGGAAGGAACGGGCAATGGGTATGTTTGTAACATTTACCAATTTTAGCCATGGCTCAGCGAAGATGCTTGACCAATGTTGACAGATGGAGAGCGATGGCATGGCTGCAGGATGATGTAGGGCTGCGAGAAGTTGCTAGGAGATTAGGAGTTGCCCACTCTGTCATACAAACTCTGCGTGATCGTTATAATGCAACCGGCAGTGTCGCAGAACAACGCAGGTCAGGACGTCCAAGGTCTACCACAAGACGGCAAGACACATTTGTTGTTGTATTGGCTCTCAGACAAAGAACAATCACTGCCAGTGCCATCAGGACGCAACTGCGAGCAGCCACCAACGTAATCGTCAGTGACCAAACCATACGAAACCGACTGAGAGATGCAGATCTGCATGCAAGGCGACCTGTCATCCGACCTGTCTTGGCTCCAGCTCATCGCGCAGCTCGTCTGGCTTGGGCTCGGCGTCATGTGACCTGGACAAGGCATCAATGGAGCAGAGTTCTGTTCACAGATGAATCCCGTTTCACCAGATCATTCACAGATGGCAGAAATCGTGTCTGGAGGCGCCCAAGAGAACGCTATCATGATGCCAACGTCCTTGAACATGATCGCTATGGCGGTGGATCAGTAATGGTGTGGGGCGGAATTAGTGTGACCTCCAGAACACCCTTGTATCGAGTGCATGGTACGTTGAATGGTTTGGCCTACAGAAATGACATCTTACAGCCGCTTGCTCTTACGGCACTTCAGGCTCTAGGACCTGATTCTATCCTGCAGGACGACAATACGTAGAGCTGGGGCCGTGAATGACTTCCTACAACAGCAACATGTCACCCGCTTAGACTGGCCAGCTTACTCTCCTGATCTCAGTCCGATAGAACATGTATGGGATGTGCTAGGACGTAGACTTAGAGAAAATCATCCACCTGCTACTGACCTCAATCAGTTGTTCCTCTTCCTGGAGCAGGAGTGGCAAGCGATCCCACAAATGACTCTAAGAACTCTTGTCTTATCAATGAGGCAAAGGTGCAGTGAATGCATTCAAGCTCATGGTGGACACACTCGATTTTGAATCATGTTAACTTTTGTTTAATGATTCTGAATTTTCAAAAAGGGAGGTAAGACGATTGACATTGATTTTCTTACTAATGAAATCATTTGTTTTTCTTCATTTAATGTCAATGTAATGTGCAATGAAAACCGTTTATGATATGTGAGTTTCATAATTGTATCTTTATGTTTAAAAAAACTGCAGATGAATTTGTAAGTGGCCTTTCAATTTTTTTTGAGCAGTGTATATATTACCATGGGAATTTTGATATGTGGCGAACACTTTTCAATCAATGGAGATGTATATGCAAACAGACTCTATCTGTATTATTAACCTTTTCATTTAAATATAAAGTAACTATGAAATCTATTCTGTTTAAATGTAAAGAAAGTTTTATCCCGAGGGATTAAATTTAATTCTCATTGAGGGTAAAGTCTGAGTAATTGGGATGGTGGTATGGGAAGATAGGAACCCTTAACTATGGGGTGGAAAACGCCATACTCAGAAGAGCGTATTGTTCTATTCTTTACTATAGTTATTGGTGGTACCAGCAGAAAGTACTATCTCTGGAACAAGAAGGGAACCGTGGCTTAAGCTTTAAGACGCAGGACGCACGTGGTAGACTCTCCTTGACGTTTGTGGGAAACGAGCTACCCCCGACAACCTTGATCAGAGACGAGCGCGAGCAGAGTGAAAAGAATCAACCCATAAGAAGGAGCAGAACCGTCATTGGCAGATAAGTTCAAAAATATGCTGCCACTTGAACTTCTTGTAATATCTCACATTCCCTAAAGACTGTGAGGATAACTTTTCTTGATCCATAACTATTCAAATTATTTCCAACTGTTAAAACCTAGTGATTATTAAATTTTGTTATTTGTAATGTTACAAATTTAACTTCGATTTAATCGTTTTAAAGTTACTGCATGTTTGTCTCAGTCAAATTACTACACACACTCTAAACAGCGCTGTACTAGAATAATAGAATTCCACTGAGTTAATTAGAGGTGGGGGTTTAAACGAGCTGAAAGTAATAAGTCCTTAAATCCTTCACACAGGCGTCGGCAGAATTACAGAATTAACATACTAAGCCAAAACAGTACTGTTCTCGCTTATTCTGAATATCTTGTGAAAACTCGTTTTGTAATAGAAGTGTCATCACCCTTCTATCTACATCTCTGCCAAAGGTGGATACCTTTGAAGCCCATATTAGATACTCTTGAGTTTTGGCCACTGTTGGGCCACTACTGCAAAGCAGGGGAAGCAATACCGTCACACAAATGTGGTCCTCTAAATACCAGTCGCGAGTAATAAAAATTACAGATGTCTTTAACAAGGTGAGAAACTGAATTAAAAGAATTTCTTTACCACCGATGAAAGGACAAATGTGGTTCTTTAAATACCAGATGCGAGTAATTATGATTACAGTTTACATATGAAATAGCAAAACGTGGGATGAAAGAGCACGATGTGGGAGAAAATAAAATAAGAAAGGTGTAGGAAAAGATAGAGCGATAAGGCTTTGCGCCCGTTTATCACAGGGGTTACAGCAACATTTGTCTGTTGTTACAGCAACATTTGTTTGGTGTTACAGCAACATTTGTTTGGTGTTACAACAACATTTGTTTGGTATTACAGCAACATTTGTTTGGTGTTACAGCAACATATGTTTGGTGTTTCAGCAACATTTGTTTGGTGTTACAGGAACAACACTGTATCATTCTTCGTTTCGTTTTCTGTGTCTCTTTCATTCTATATCTTTTTGTAGAACGAAGCTACAGACAACGCCGCTGCAAGAGCCTGTGAATATTTTGTGAAGGCTCCCTTGAAAGGGGGGCGGGGGCAGCTGCATTGGTAGTTTCATACTCCACAGGGAGAGAAAAGGAAAATGGTGAGCAAGAATGAAATAGTTGTTGAGTGTTACCAGCGCCACCAAACATAAATGCCGATTATTGTTCCACCAACTATGTTTTAAAACAAACATTAGACGTGTCTGCTGTATTCATGAAAAATATACTTCAGTATATAAAATCGTCGCTCATGACTTCAACTCAACGCGCTTCGGAATGGCAGAAAATCCAAAGGAAAAGCCCTGACCTACAGTGTAGATATTACCAAAGATTCTTTAACGTGGTATTGGCGTCAAAAGGGCGAGAAGCACAGCAGTTTTAGTTAAACAACAACAAATTCACAAAGCATAAAATACGAGAACACCCACGGAAAATGAGTTATTAGAGTAGTGAAGATGCATTAGAGAATTTTTCAACATATATATATATATATATATATATATATATATATATATATATACAGTTATTGAGTGTCGGTTTCTGGCAGAATAAAAACAAAAATGGAGTGAGTATACGCGAAGATAATGAAGCTGATTCCATTACTGCAAATATATATCCTTTGTCTTCAGGGCTGGGGATTAAGATCTCCTGAGGCCCTAGGCTATTACGATCCTATGGGGCTACTCTCCAATCTTCTGAAATGTAAGACCAGAAAAACTATTTGATTTCGGATAAATGCTTTTATTAATGTATAATATTATTTTTTCTTTTTGAAAGTGTTCGTTACAGCCTTTTTTTGTTAAAGGTAGTCGGGGCCATGCAATGAAAATATAATAAAACAAAAAAGGAAAAATGCGGGGGTGGAAGTAACTAATAAACTAACTGTTGTACAGATACTATTACCTTGCACGCACTATCGTGCACGTGCCGTTGTTGTAGAGCTCAGTGCATTATGACTCCGTTGCTTTTTTTCACGGGGCCCCTGTAAGCCTGGGGCCCTAGGCCCGTGTCTAGTGGGCCTAATGAATAATCCGGCTCTGTTTGTCTTTATTACACTGACTAAGCTTTGGTTAAGTCCATAACATAATTGATAAACAATACTGGAGACAGGAAGTTGTGGAGAGACATGATCACCTTTATTGGTGAGCAAGTTGTTGATAATAGTTACGAAATAGTTGATGAAGATGACTATGAAAAAGAAAATCTTGGTAGTGATGATAAAAAAGTTAGTTGCTTATCCTTTACAGGACGTGGCAATCAACCCCAGCTTTTATTGGCTGTTTGTGATTTTTCTGGGCAATTTTTTTCATTCAGTAGTTTGCCATTGCTTTCTGAACGGTACGGCGCTTATACCATTGTTTAAAATCCACACAAAGCGATCTGCTACCAAACCGTCTGCAGCAGGTTTCGAACCTGGTATATCTGGATTATGAAACTGCTTTCATATCCACTAGGCCACAGACGCCGACAGTGATGATAATAGAGGTAAATTTTCAATCATTTATTTGTAACCCTTTAGCTCCCCAGGGAAGATATGCCTCAAACTTATACCAAGTCCTCCTGTACCGTGCCATCCGATCAGTGGCTTCCTCGTCATTTTCATTTATGCTTCCAGTTGTCTTCTGCATGTAGCTTTTGACCAGGCCCTGTCTCTATTACCCTGGGATGCCAGAAAAAATACTGCCTGATAATGCTGTGATCAATGTAGCTGTGCCCATCGCCAGAGTCTTCTTCTCATCGCTTGTTCCACCTGCATTTGTCTGGTTCTTGTTATCAGTGCCATATTTGTGATCTTGTCATACGATTTCAATCTTTCTTTTCTGCAATACCCGTTTATGAAAGTTTGTGACTTGTCTCCCCGTTGTACTGTAGATGTCATGATGTCTTTGAGGCGAACATTGAACGTCTGTAACATTAATCTTTGATTTATATATTTTTAAACAGCACTTTTTCACGCCTTTTTTTAGTTAAATGAGTTCTGCCTTTGTAAGATGAACTAACAAGATGAATCTAAAGCGACAGATTACAAGATAATACATTTGCGCACAGACTAGGTCGGAATTCCAATAATAAAGAAGTGCTTAGCTTTCGTGTATTGATCTTAGACATCGGCTCTGTACCCGGGTTAAAGGAGCTCGCAGACAGACCGGGTTCTGAACTGTGAACAGGATCACCAAGACCTGGAACTCAGGTTAATCTGAACCAGACAGAACGGATTAAGTCGAAGCTCGGAAGTTCACAGACAGAAAAGAAAATATGAGTTAAAAGATTGCAAATTACAGAATAAGCAACTGGAAAAAAGAAAGCGGATGTTACATCGAGAATAAATGTCAGCATTTATTTACGATTGTGAGAAATATCCAGTGTCGTTTTTTCTCACGTTGCTGAATCTAAAGAGATGGGTAAGGTCAGAATAGCTTGTCATGAAGAAAAATATTCTATGCTCCAGGGAGAGATGAAAGTCAAAACGAGAGAGAGAGAGAGAGAGAGAGAGAGAGAGAGAGAGAGAGAGAGAGAGAGAGAGAGAGAGAGAGAGAGAGAGAGAGAGAGAGAGAGAGAGAGAGAGAGAGAGAAAGAAAGAGCTTGAAGATAAAGGCGAAAAAGGTTGAGTTCCTGGGTGTAATTAGGACCATTAAAGATGAGCACACGAAGGAAACACAAACAAATAGATTGCAAGAAGTATGTCCTGATAACTTAATGACAAATAAAGACAAAAAATAGGCGGAGATAACCAGTGGAGACAAAGTACCATTCTATATGGTGAAAATATAACCAGAAGTGACTATGTCCCATTCTATATGTGGAAAATATTCTAATATAACTAGTGGATACCAAATCCCATTCTAAATGCTGAGAATACTCTAATATAACAGGTGAAGTCCAATTGTGTATGCTGTGAATAGTCTAATATTCTAATATCCGAGACTTTGTCCCATTCCGTATGCTGAGAATAGTCTAATATAACCAGCCGAGACTTTGTCCCATTCCGTATGCTGAGAATAGTCTAATATAACCAGCCGAGACTTTGTTCCATTCTGTATGCTGAAAATACTCTAATATAACCAGCCGAGACTTTGTCCCATTCTGAATGCTGAGAATAGTCTAATATAACCAGCCGAGACTTTGTCCCATTCTGTATGCTGAAAATACTCCAATATAACCATCCGAGACTTTGTCTCATTCTGTATGCTGAGAATAATCTAATATAACCAGCTGAGACTTTGTCCAATTCTGTGTGCTGAGAATAGTCTAATATAACAAGCGGAGACTTTGTTCCAAACTAAATAACTTAGTGCCGTAAATATTTTAATATATCCAGCGAAGATTTAGTCTCAGTGTATATGCTGAGAATATTCTAACGTAACCAATGGAGACTAAGTCATATACTAAATGCCGAAAATACTCTGTATAACCAGTGGAGTCTAAGTCATATTCTATATGTTGAAATAACTCTATTATAACCAGTGGGGTAAGTCATATTCTATATGTTGAAATAACTCTATTATAACCAGTGGAGACTAAGCCATATCCTAAATGCCGAAATTACTCTAATATAATCATATGTTCCATTCTGTATGCTGTGACGGTGCGAAGACGATGTGTGAAGAAGAATAAGGATTTGTGTGTAATGTTGTCGTCACTCTCTCTGGCCTACTTTCACACACGTTCCGCAGTCACAGAAAAACTCTTGATGACAGGGGTCCCACTTTTATTAATGAAACCCTATCAGGTAGCACATGAATCATACTGAAACAATGTTGTCCACAAGTTTACTTTGAAGGCAATTCCTAAGCAACACCGTATAACCAAGCTATTTAGGTAACACCTCCTCGTCTTGCGTTGGCTGTTCCCGCGGCTGGCATGGTGCTCTCTTTCTCTGCACCTCCTCTTGTGCTGGCGAACTGGCCTGTGACATCTGTGCTAACTGGAACTTTAGAAGAGATAATTCTGCTTTGAGTGCCTCCTTTTCATTCTGATCTTCTGCACTTGCTATCTGCACCAGTGTCTCTGGCTTCTTGACTTCACAGAAAACAGCACATTCCCTAGGCCTCTGACTCACGGCCTGGAAATTCCTGGTCATCTCACTGACTGGTGGTTGCTCGCTGTAGGCTCTTTCTATTATCTTGAGTAACTGCTCAGGGCTGGCCTTGGCTCGGCCATGTATCCGTAATTCTCTAGATACCCATGGTGTAACGTTGTTCCAGATCATGTCTAACTTGTCTTCTGCCCAAAAAGGCGCCACCTTCCACGCGGCTTCTACATCTTCCACAAACTCTTGCCAAGTGGGACTCCCCTCTCCACTAAATAACCTTATCTCTGGCCCCTTCACGTACACTACCTTCACAGGCGCATTGGTCGAAGCCATCTTGATGCAAGACTGCACTGCTGGGTGTTTACAATGTTTGTTCGTTTGCTGTTTGCTCGGTGTCACTGTCTGCCTTATCCTGCCGACGACGCCATTTGTGACGGTGCGAAGACGATGTGTGAAGAAGAATAAGGATTTGTGTGTAATGTTGTCGTCATTCTCTCTGGCCTACTTTCACACACGTTCCGCAGTCACAGAAAAACTCTCTTGATGACAGGGGTCCCACTTTTATTAATGAAACCCTATCAGGTAGCACATGAATCATACTGAAACAATGTTGTCCACAAGTTTACTTTGAAGGCAATTCCCAAGCAACACCGTATAACCAAGCTATTTAGATAACACCATATAATAACCCAGCACAGACTGCTGGACTCTCTGAAATAAAATGAAACAAAATAAACTAGCATCGTACTAATGGACAAACATCATCTACGTAATAATACATACATATGTGTGAAAATATGCAAGTACATACACTTAAATGACCATGTGTGTGTGTGTGTGTGTGTGTGTGTGTGTGTTCATGCAAGTTTGCGTATGTATGTGTAATCAACAATAAACATATCTCAATCAACAACAATGCCTTCATACGCATATTAGATACTAACTCCATCATCACGCGAGATAGAACTTAAATGAAGCACTTCTATCTATGATGAAATATTCCACACAGCGCACTGGTCTAAATGACATCAATTTATCAGTATCTTAGAGGTCTAGCTGCTCTAAAGAAAAAGGAGATATATACTCTATTCTTACAGCTCTGTACTAAATGTAATAGGCATAGGCTACTCACGGAGCTAAAGGGTACGCTAATCTTTCTCTCACAATAATCACTGATGTAACATTAACCACACTTACGGCTCACAAGAATGCAATATAACCATTATTTAACACTACACAACTAATAATAATAATGGTAATAAATACACACTTGTATACAGCACAATGCGACACTAGAATTCCTCTTATAAATTCCCTTAGTACTTTACACATTTAACACACAGTCTCACTGTTGAAAATAGCGATGAGATATACGTGAAATTACACTTAAATACACATAAATCGCCAGTCAGCTTCTATCAAGCTATAGATAGACAAACGCCACAAAGCATTAACTTTTAAACCTGAAAGTCTAATATTACTAAATCTAAAGTATTATAAAAATGTACTTATATGCAAGCATACCTCTATGTCGTTAGTTCTCTTAGCACAGACGCAACTATGCAAAAGCCCAAACCTCAGTTGGTTATTGTACGAGGGCGCATTTTGCACAAGAACGATCTTGCTACTTCTCAGCTCTCTCACTGAAGCCTCTCACTGTTTCAGTTTAAATATTCTTCTCCAACCCTGTACCACATGATAGCCGCCACGTCAAAATGTCAGGGAAAGCTCCACCCATCCCTCTAGGGAGCAAATCAGGAGTCCTATGCTCAGTATGGATGACATGAGATCACATCTTAGTCAAGAAAATCTTCCTAATCGACACAACTCAAGGTCCGCCCACTAATGGGCTGTTACATCCCACGATATTCGTTGCCCTACTCACACTTCTTACGGTTTCGTGCTCAAAAGGTGTTTTCTTCTGGTGCCAGACAGCGCCAGGATGTCTGACAACCGATGGCTGTCTCCCACGTCTCACACGTCTGTCTTCTTCACGGATGGCGAAGGTGTGTTTCGTTTAAATCGCCCATTACCGGGTGAGAATGCCAACATGAGCACAAATTCACACCGTAGACTAGATCGACAACTAATTACTCAGTCTAACATTACATCTTTCTGGCCACACGGTCACAATGCGAACAGTATTATAATAGAATGAAAGGAGACTACGTTCCATTCTATAACGAGTGTTTCGAGCAAGCTTTAGCTACAACAATGCACACAGCACATCTTCTTCTTCTTCTTCGATCCTTAACCACCGACCGTCAAAGCAGTCAGTGGCCATCACGCTTAGTGGCGTCTTGTAGTGCAACAACAAATTGATTCCACTTTGCACGGTCGGTGGCCATCCTTCGTACAGTGCCCCAACTCTGGTTCATTCTTTGCATCTCAGCCTCCACAGTCCTCCGCCAAGTTGTTTTTGGTCGGCCTCTCTTTCGCTTTCCTTCAGTGGTCCAAAGCATAGCTGTTCTTGTGATGGCATCGGGGTCTCTTCTGAGGACATGACCAACCCAGCTCCAGCGTCTGCCAGCTATGATGGTGTGCATGTCCTCTTGCTTGCTACGAGTAAGCAGATCTTGGTTGGTGATGGTATTCGGCCAAAAAATGCGGTGAATTTTTCTTAGGCATGTTGTGTGAAAAGAGGACAATTTTGACATTTCCTTCTCTGTGACTCTCCAGCATTCCGCACCATAGAGAAGCACAGAAAGCACGCAGCTCTGGTATAATCTTAATTTTGTGCTTGTGCTGTATTGGGAGGACTTCCAGATGTTATTTAGGCTAAAGATGCTGTTCTTGCCTTATTCATTCTGATGTTGATGTCTTTGCCTGCCCCACCGTCTGGTGTTACTATGCTTCCTAGGTATGTGAAGGTATCTGTCTGTACCAATTGCTGATTCCTTACTGATATGGGCTCAGGGTTGCTCACATTGAGCGTCATGACCTCAGACTTCTTTAAATTGATGTTCAAGCACACAGCACATCAATGAGGAATTAAAAGAAGAAAAAAAACTACAAAACAACTAGTGAAATAAGAGGCGAAACAAGATGAAAGGGTTGGAAAGAAGATCATCATCATGTGACGTATTCTTTCCAGAACGTTGTCTCCATTACAGCTGCTCTGAACGCATCACGATTCTGGGCAAGTCGACCTGCATCAGCCAAAGACAAGTTCAGACTCTCTGTGATGTCCTGGGTCCACCGTCGTCTAGGTCAACCGGAAAGAAGATATAGGCCTACTGAGAAAATCATTAGTTAATGCAACAATGCATAATCTGTCCTGGAACCGCTAAGAATTGGCAAAAGATACATAAAAGACTCCCAAGACACCAGCAGACGAGACATGGAGAAAAAAAAAAAAAAGAGAAGCAGCCGCACAAAAAATGCATCCGGGGTCAGGATGCGCGACACTCTGTTTGTCAGAGGTAGGGCTCGCATAAATTATTACAAAACTCAGCGATGCAGACTGAATACTGAAAATGATAATCATAGTCATTGTCATCATGATTATCATCATCATTGTTTTCATCATCATCATCATCATCATCATCATCATCATCATCATCATCATCATCATCATCATCATCATCATCATCATCATCATCATCATCATCATTGCAACCATCATCATTGCCATCATCATCATTGCAACCATCATCATCATCATCATCATCATCATCATCATTATTGCAACCATCATCATTGCCATCATCATCATTGTCATCATCGTAATTATCATCATTGTCAGCATCTACATTGTCATTATTATCATTGTCAGCATCGGCATTGTCATTATCATCATCATTATCATCATTAACATCAATATCGTTGTCATCATCATTATCGTTGTCAACATCGTTGCCATCTTCATCATCATTGTCATCGTCAGTATCGTTGTCAACATCATCATCCTTGTCATCATCATCATTGTCATCATTATTATCATTGTCATCATCATCATTATTATTATTGTCATCATTGTCATCATCATCATTATTATTATTGTCATCATTGTCATCATCATCATTATTATTATTGTCATCATTGTCATTATTATTATTATTATTATTATTATTATTATTGTCATCATTGTCATCATTATTATTATTATTATTATTGTCATCATTGTCATCATCATCATCATTATTATTATTGTCATCATTGTCATCATCATCATTATTATTATTATTGTCATCATTGTCATCATCATCATTATTATTATCATTGTCATTATCATCATTATTGTCTTCATCCTCACCATTATTGTCACCATGACCATCATTATTGTCATCATCATTATGATCATATGTTGAGACTCTTTATTGCGCATCACTTAGGATCTTGCATTTGAAAACTTGGTGGTGCACACAGAGTTCGATGCGACTGTTTATGCGTGGTTACGACATGACGTATGAGTGTTGACCGGTATCAACTGAGGATTACAATGCTGGGTATCAATGAAAAAACAGTGTTTGAGATTTCCGAAGGTGTCCTGGAGGATTTACAAAGTGTATTAACATGACGACTATAGGATTTTGATAAATGTGTGGTGAGAAGAAGTCGTGTTCTTGACAAGAGAGTAGTGATATGTGTAAGATATCATAAGTCAATATGGATATGTCAGATTATGCGTGATCGCATAGAATATAATAATTACCGAGAGTGGATGGATCATAAATAATATAAAGGACTAGTGGTGGTACTATGGACCTGTCGATGAATAAATTAATATTTGACTGGATCTCAGTACAATAACCAGTTATGATCAAGATGTTATGGATTCACAATGTAGAAGTCATTAAAATGTTGCGTCTGTGTGAACAAATGGATTTGAATTATTAATCGAATTATACTTGGTCAATCGTACTCAACGATGTGTTATAAACTGTTTCGCCCATTCATTTATTGAGGCAACATACATTCACACATTCACGTAACATCATCACTGTCATCATCATCATCATTATCATCATCATTATCACCATCATCATTATCACCATCATCATCATTATCACCATCATCATTATCATTACTATCATCAGCATTATCATTGTTATCATCATCATTATTGTCATCATCCTCACCATCAGTGTCATCATGAACACCATTAATGTCATCATCATCATTATCACCATCATCATCATTATTGTCATTATCATTATTGTCATCATCATAATCATCCTTATTGTCATCATAATCAACACTATCATCATCAGTTGTGGGGGTAATGATGATAAGTTCTGGTGGTGGTGATAGTTCTGGAGGTGATGATAATTCTGATGGTAAGGAAGGAAGTAAGGAGGGAAGAAAGGGAGAGAGAAAGAAAGAAAGAAGGGAGGCAATTGTCGAAGTAATAGCAGAATCCAAACTAGTCACGTAAAGCAAGTTGCAGAAACCACAACTGCAAAAGCATGTGATTGCTTGGTACAGCATCCTGCAAGGGGACTAGCAATAGTGGTATCTCCCTGCTACCTTGGCTGCGCAAAGGAAAATGATTATAAAGATGATGAACTACAAAATCCAAGTTGAAAAAATCCACATATACAAGGTGTTTCAAATGTATATATACAAGGTGTTTCAAATGTATATATACAAGGTGTTTCAAATGTATATATACAAGGTGTTTCAAATGTATATATACAAGGTGTTTCAAATGTATATATACAAGGTGTCCTTTTCAAATGTATTATATATACAAGGTGTTTGATAAATGTATATATACAAGGTGTTTCAAATGTATATATACAAGGTGTTTCAAATGTATATATACAAGGTGTTTCAAATGTATATATACAAGGAGTTTCAAATGTATATATACAAGGTGTTTCAAATGTATATATACAAGGTGTTTCAAATGTATATATACAAGGTGTTTCAAATGTATATATACAAGGTGTTTCAAATGTATATATACAAGGTGTTTTCAAATGTTATATATACAAGGAGTATTTCAATTGTATATATACAAGGTGTTTCAAAATGTATATATACAAGGTGTTTCAAATGTATAATATATACAAGGTGTTTCATAAATGTATATATACAAGGTGTTTCAAATGTATATATACAAGGTGTTTCAAATGTATATATACAAGGTGTTTTCAAATGTTATATATACAAGGTGATTTCAAATGTATATATACAAGGTGTTTCAAATGTATATATACAAGGATGTTCAATCAAATGTATATATATACACAAGGTGTTTCAAATGTATATATACAAGGTGTTTCAAATGGTATATATACAAGGTGTTTCAAATGTATATATATCAAGGTGTTTCACAATGTGAGGTGATATATATGGTAAGGTGTTTCAAATGGAATATATACAAGGTGTTTCAAATGTAGTATATACTAAGGTGTTTCAAATGTATATATACAAGGTGTTTCAACTATGTATATATACAAGGTGTTTCAGCATGTGATTGCTGTTTGTATATATACAAGGTGTTTCAAATGTATATACCTTATACAAGGTGTTTCAAATGTATATATACAAGATGAACTACAAAATTTCAAATGTATATATACAAGGTGTTTCAAATGTATATATACAAGGTGTTTCAAATGTATATATACAAGGTGTTTCAAATGTATATATACAAGGTGTTTCAAATGTATATATACAAGGTGTTTCAAATGTATATATACAAGGTGTTTCAAATGTATATATACAAGGTGTTTCAAATGTATATATACAAGGTGTTTCAAATGTATATATACAAGGTGTTTCAAATGTATATATACAAGGTGTTTCAAATGTATATATACAAGGAGTTTCAAATGTATATATACGTACTGCGAACGCACAAAACTCACACATTACTTAACATAAAATTGTGTTGTTTTTCAAGGATAGAATAGAATAATGCTAGATACAAATAAATAATGCTAATAGTGAAGGTTTTTAACAGAAGGTTGTTCACATCTCAAAACGTGCACAGTGAGGGACCTGAGATATCAAATTAAAACTGCATGTTTCATTATTCATTTAGTAACAATGCAGAATGACTTTCAGTTGTTCATCGCTGTGACCAAAGTATTGTTGCAGGTCGTCGACACTTTGAACATTTGTGACTGTAAATGTGAAAATGTCAAAATCTATCTCAAATGATAAGTGAGTTATCAGTATTCTAAGTGTGTATGCATAATTTTTAAACGCCCTATATAATACACAATGAACATCGTGCATTCCCCTTCAAATAATAATTTATTTTTTTTTTAATTTGCTAAGAGAAAAGAACGACAGTTATTGAACAGAGTAAATGCTATGGGAAAAAATGTAAACAAAACAAAACAAAGTAGCAGGCAATATTATGGTGTAGTGTCACGAGTGGTGATATAGAGAGTCTGTCTGAGACAACACAAAAGTCTGAGTGAGGAGTAGAAAATAGAGGAAAGTCTGAAATAGCGAATGTGAATGTTAGTGAAAGTGTGACAGTCAGGCATACAAAGATGCAGACACTCTTTTATCCCGCCACTCGGACGTTTTTTAGATGTCAAACTCCACTCACCCCTCTCTGTCTCACCTATCGACAAACGAATAGATATATGAAGTAAGGGACTGATACACCAAGTGGTTTTCACATTCAACGATCACAGATGTACAGGTAAAAGACAATTCTCATCAGCAACAACTAGTTTTCTATGTTTATTAAGATATAAATGTAGATAGAAAAAATATACGTACTATATCTGCGCGACGGCAGGAATTATAAAAATCACTCCAACAAGTATGATTCACTATAAATAGACACACAAATAACAACGTATAACAACCTGATTTTGGATAATAATCCAAACTGGCACCCAATTTGTACAAACACAAATTAACTCCACGAACTACCCCAATAGAAAAAAGACCCACACTGGGTACTACAAATAATAACGACCCAATTCTAATCGGTTTCCCCGTCTTCCAATCCCCAGCCTCAAGTAGAGGCGATTGCGACTAGACTACACAAACACGAAAAAAGTAAACACCCCACAGCAAATGAACACACCACCAAATACTCCTCAATAAGTGTAGAGAGATAAACACCCTCTTCTAGCACAACCAGTACTTGGTAGACAATTTCTTAATTTCCACTACTCGTCTTTTTTAATATAAAAATCCCTGGCCGTCAGTGAGGTAATATCCTGGACTTGAATAAAGTAACTGGTAATTCTATGCCTTTCCATCGAGGTGAGAAATTCCAATTTAATCTAGGGTTAACACGTACAGCAGAAAGTATATATATTTCCAGTAACTCAATGATCATGAACCCTGATGTCCTGTGTGTTAAAATGAGTCCAAACTCGGGTTTGCGCAAGCGATGCACCTTACTGTACCCGAGAGACGCGGCCAGGTCAGTTGTGACGGTCGTCTCCTGAACTGGGCCCACCGATCTGCAAACGGGGGGCGCGGATCTAAAGGTTGGTGAGCTTGAGTGGTGGGGGTCTTCAGAGGTTTAACAGCTACAGGAGCAGAGGATACTAGCAGCTGGGCACTCCCCTCTGCTTTCTTGGTACTGGGTCTTGTGATTGATTTAACCCACTGGTCCCCACTCCAAAACTCGATCAAGGAAGTGATATCTGACCTGTGACAAAATGCTGGTTGCAGGTGTGGTTCCCACTAGCGTGTGAAGATCCGCTCTCTGCTGTGGAAATACATTAGATACCAGCCATAAACTAGTCGCCTAAATTTAGGTCCAATAGCTAAATAATAATTATACATAACGTATCGAGACAAGTGATGTTTACAAACACACACAACGCCTCCCACTCTCTCCCGTCCAAATTATCATGGAACGTCAGACCCGTTTTTGCTGGCTGATTAAGCCCGTGCCCGGTATTTCGTTTGCAGTGATATCAGCTGCTAATAGCCACGCAGACCGCTCGCGCATTAAGGTGGCGTAATGGTCTAATGCTTAAAATGTAAACAACCTCGTGGGTCTGGCAAGCCGTGAACCCGAGTGGCGTCCAACCCTCAAAAATAGACACCCCCCCCCCCTCGGGTTACACATAACAATAAATCAATATTTACAAGCATCGTCCCCTGACAATGACTTATCCGGGAACTCTGAGTACAAATATACACGCATTTCTAGGAGAAATTATAAACCAAACTCACATCTCTTTAAAGAATTTGTCGCAAAAATAAATGGGGTTACAGTTGTGTTAAAAATTGATATAAACCCACACTCACTGTCCTTTGAATACACTTGTAGGAGGTCTCATCTATGCAGTTTTAGTGGTACATATCGAACTTAACTTTATTCGTTTTCCCGTTACGAAATGAGATGATATAAATATTTACTGCTATTCGCGTTCGCTCACTGAGGAGTAATTAGTGACAGATTTTACCTACACAAACTGTCTAAATAAAATAGCGCTTTTTACCGAGATTGCAATGAAATCCACTAATACAAACAGGAGCTGGTCGAATCTGCCAACCGACAATGACACGTCCGCTCTACAAGACTTCCTGGAGCATTAAGTGCCAGACAACTAAAACGTTTAGATTTATAGTACTCTCAGGTACCAGGTGTCCTGGCCACCTGTGTTTTCGAGTGACTCTTTCGCCGGGTTGCACGTAACGTGACGCAACTACCACGGAACTCTGAGACTAGTTTCCCTGTGGACCGTTGACGAAAAAGCCGTGCTAAAGAGATGGACCGCCATTGCTAGCCGTAATTGGGTCTCCCCGTGGACACACGAAAGGCGATGGCTTTCCCTGGTGTCAAAGGAACAGAGTAGTTTGCCGCTCGTCTCTCAGAAACGGAGTGCCGTGGTCAAATAACTCAAAAACGATGCCGGTTTCCGCGACAGAGAGTTCTGGGCGCGTCAATTATTTCTCCTACCAACATGAAAGAAAAGGGGAGTAAGCCTCTTCGATTTTAAAGTGACAGGCCAGTTACCCCCACTTTCCAACTACAGGCGACCAAAAGAAATGAAATGGGCGGGCCAAAAGTCAAAAAGAATTTAGGGGGTGTGCCTGAGCTCCAGGATTGTGCCAAAATTTTAGATCCAGCGTCACCTGTAGGTCTAGCACACAGAGACCAGTAGAGAGAAGGACGGAAAATCTATTCTGGTAACTTTCAGGGAGGTCATGACATAAATTACTAATCGTTTCTTTCATGTTTTGATGCCCCTAGGTTCCAAAGTCCATTGCTTATCTGTTTTGTTGAAAACATTTCTTATCTGTTTAGTCCAGAGTTCAATTAGGTAAAATGTAGCATCTAGTGATAACAATTGTTTAAAGTGCATAATGAAAAAAAACAACAAATTCTCTAGCATAAATATTTAAAAATGATAACTTTTCCTCCCTTACAAATATATCATTGCATTTAAAATACCGCGGTGTAGTGCCAATATAGAATATTAAAACAGAAGTCCGTGCATATAAATAGGAAAGTTAAATACTGTGGGTTGCTCGTGCGTCATTAGATAATGAATAAAATAAAAATGATGACATGTCAGAATATGACGACCCCCCCCCCCGGGCAGCCCAGGGCAAGTGAAACAAGGTTGTTACTTCAAAATGTCCGCCTGTCTTTATCTATCTATCTATCTATCTATCTATCTATCTATCTATCTATCTATCTATCTATCTATCTATCTATCTATCTATCTATCTATCTATCTATCTATCTATCTATCTATCTATCTATCTATCTGTATGCTGTCTGTCTGTCATTATATGCATTTACAGTATTATGTAAATAAGTATGAATGAAGATATGAAAGTAACACGGTATCTGTCTGTCTGCTTGCCTGTCTGATTGCTTGACAGTCTCAAAGCACTCTATCTAATCTCGCATTGGTGGTATTTTTTAACAATTTCTCTTCCACAATGAGAGAGTAAGTCCGACACAAATCAAGCATGGTGGTCATTCACGTCATGCTTGGAAGGCGTAGTGATTCTTTTCTCCCCCAGTAACGAGCTCTGTGTAATCACAAGTGAAAAGTCCAGAATAATTACACATGAAAGTGTACAAGGTATTTATTATGATTTGAAATCAAACACGTTTATTTTGTCATTCTTTACCCTATTGCACCATGTGGAGTCTAGGTCTTCATCCAATTCCCGCTGAGTCTTCTTGACCTGTACCATCCTTTTGAGTTCTTTCCATTTCTTTTTTAATACATTCCATGACTGTCTGCAGTTAACTTCTGTTTGAAGCAGAGCTGTCGAGTCGGAGTTGTTAGTTAGAGTCGTGAGTCGGAGTTGTTAGAGTCGTGGAGTCGGAGTTGTTAGTTAAGGTCGTAGAGTAGGAGTTGTTAGTTAGAGTCGTACAGTCGGAGTTGTTAGTTAGAGTCGTGGAGTCGGAGTTGTTAGTTAGAGTCGTGGAGTCAGAGTTGTTAGTTAGAGTCGTGGAGTCGGAGTTGTTAGTTAGAGTCGAAGAGTCGGAGTTGTTAGTTAGAGTCTTAGAGTCGGAGTTGTTAGAGTCGAAGAGTCAGAGTTGTTAGTTAGAGTCGTGGAGTCGGAGTTGTTAGTTAGAGTCGTGGAGTCGGAGTTGTTAGTTAGAGTCGTACAGTCGGAGTTGTTAGTTAGAGTCGTGGAGTCGGAGTTGTTAGTTTGAGTCGTGGAGTCGATCGTTTTTTAGTGGAGTCGAAGTCCGTAACAAATGTTCCGACTCCGAATTTTACGAGATTTAAGCCAAGGCAGATCCACGTTTGATCCGTGCAAAGGCGATTGGGCGCTTAAAAAAATGTAAATAACATTTCAAGTTAGTTGTTTATTATTAACCTAGTACGTCACCAAGAGATGACGCTCAGTGACGTTTGATCAAAGTCAAGTTAAGTCATTAATTTAGTACAGTTTAAGCAACGGAAGTAAAAAGTACCTTGTGAAGTTTATTGAAATAGGGAGTTAAAAAACCATCTTCTGCTATATAAATTAGAAGGAACAAGTGTTTTGCAAACCCACCTCAATTATAACATTATCTAGCCCTGAAAGAGGTTGAGAAATTGACCGAACTTCTAAACTGAGCGCTGAAAATGCAACACACCTGGATCATTCATTATTGTATGAATGAATAGTTTAAAATGTAATCTACGAAAGCCTCATTTTCATTTATTCACTCATAAACCATACTTTTAACGGAATCGGACTTCTAAAATGTCAGGAGTCGCGGTCGGAAAATTTGTTGGCCGAATCCACAACCCTGGTTTCAGGTCTTTATTTCTTTTGCACTGTGAAGTAATGAACGAAGAATCCCTTGAACTATATTGCCCTTTATAGAAGGTAAAGGTAGTCCAATGGCATATACTGCTGTTGGGGAGTTAACCGTTTGAGCCTTCACTATACTAGGTCCAGCTTCGAGAGGTAGGTTGGCCAGTTACCTTACTAGCTGCCATTCCTGCCTTAACTCAAGAGCAAAGTCAGGTACCCATTTTGTTATGAAATACTTTTGCTCTCTTTGTGGCCTTCACTCCTCTCCGGCATTATTACTCTGCCATTCCCTGTACGTACTAATTCTTCCAGTATTCATTACTTTCGCTTTCATCGTTCACGGTTTTCTTATCACATCTAGTCTCACCTCTCACCCACCCCTCTCTCCTGGTTATTTTCTCCTTTGTTATCGGTGACGCTTAGTGAAGGAGAGAACTTGCCACACTTACTTTTTGCCAGCCCCAGGCGGAGTAAGAGTCTACACTGAGCGACATTCCTATACTTAACCCAGACGTTTTGTCTGGAGAAGATACACGAAACCATGTTTCGCATGATAAGGTGCTAGTTTGCAAACATGATGTGCCCAAATACACGGTCGATCTCACTGGGATGTAGGAAATGACAACTTTTTTAAAGATTAAAACACGGACTGTGATGAAATACTTCCGGCAGATGGACGTTGTTGTGCTAAACAGTTACAAGAAAATAACATCTGGGAGGAGATCCGGGAGTCGACGCTAGATGCGTCATCAGACGGGTCTTGAAGACGCTTGACTTGACAACCTAAGCAGTTACCTCGGCGTTGTGCAATAGACGTGCTGTAGCCACAATATTTGACTATTGTAGAGAAGTACTGTCCAAAGCACAAGTGGTAATCAAGATAGGATGAGGCAGACGCCAACAGACCCCACACAGGAAGCTAAGCACTATAACAGGGCAACCAATGGCTATTTCCAACTTTTTCAAAAGTTCCACTACAGTTTAAATCCTCCGATGATGATAAATATCATCACTTCTTTTTTATAAACAACTTTATTTATTTTACATTGTAAAACTAAAAATGATTATTAAACCTGTTTATCTGGATCTTTAAGGCTATAGTTGGACTAATCACTACTGAGTGAAGTGTTGTCTGCACCCGTATGAATCATACAGTTTTAAATATATAAATATAGAGAGCTATACAATTAATAATCGCTAAATCACCTTTCCCTGGGGGCGCAGAAATACGTGCGAAAATACATTACCTCACAGAAAGGGGCGGGAGAATAATACGTTCATGACAGCTTAGACGATCTCGGATGTTATGCTTGATTTTCTTTAAATTCCCGTGAGACCCCCATAAGTAGAAGCATCATTCTTCTACTAAATCTCTGCCAAGAGTAATCTTGAGCGAAGGTTAATTCCTGTGAAGACCCTCGTGGTTATACTCTAAGTTTGGCCATTATTGGACCACTAATGCGGAGCAGGAGAGACTATACTGTCACACATTTACAGATGGGTAGAATGGATCGTGTCGATGCCGTTAATCAAACCCGGCACTTTTGCCACGAGAGACCAACGCTCTGAGACTTTAAACAATTACATAGTGTGTATGTGTTTAGTGATATGGTGTTGTTTACAGACGTTATATAATGAATGAAGGATAATAAAATATTTCCAAATGTCGCAAAAAAGGTGCAAGTGGACAATGCTGGTTTCATCATACTGTACACTAATCCCCCGGTTTTACGTTGTTTGATTAGCGCTTTTTCGATATAGCGCTGTTTGTATTTTAGGCAATATTTCTGTTATACGCTTTAAAAATTCGATCTTACGTTGAGCGCAAAACGTTCACATGCTGATCAGGGTTAATTCAGCGTGGCGGGATGGCCAAGAAGCATTTCTAGCAAAATGAAGCATGACCTCAAAATGGAATGCGGTTCTTTGTTAATCCGTAACACAGAATACAATCTTAATTGGTACAAGTGGTTTCTTGAACAGAAAATTAAGATCGCAAAGCAAGCTCGATTTTTTTTTTTAAAGTATCCTGAATATCTTCTGCTACCATTGACCAAACAGCTTCTACATCTGGAGCCAGAAAAACGTTTCCAACACCTACAAAACCTTTTGCTAACCAGATGTCTGATGATGTATCCACAAGCGACGGAATTAGCAGCGATTAAAGTCCCATAATATTTTTAAGTACATTGTAAAACTATAAATGATTATTAAACCTGTTTATCTGTAACTTTAAGGCTATAGTTGGACTAATTACTACTGAAGTGTTGTCTGCACCCGTATGAATCATACAGTTTTAAATATATAGAGAGCTATCAAATTAATAATCGCTAAATCACCTTCCACTGGTGATAATACATAATATTTCGTTTTTGTTCACTATGTCTGATAATTATATGTAGTTAATAAATGTTGTTAACTAGTTTTTTAAATCACTTTTTACTTAATGTTGATGCAGGCCTACGGAACGAAATAATTTTATTTCTATTAATTCTGAAGGGGGAAATCAATTTACATTTAATGCGTTTTCGGTTAGCAAACGAATTTACAAGAACGAATTAACAGCGCTATGCGAGAGATTGCTGTATAAGAGAATCATGGTTCACTAGATTTAAGGTATGCATACCTCTTCATTGCCATATGTAGTTCCCAGTGGATCTCTGAAGAAGAGACAAACAAAGATTATGAGTACTGCACCGTTAGTCATGGCGTAAGAGACGAATGCCTTAAGACTGTGCCTGCGGCTGACAACTTTGTCATGTAAAACCAACTGGCACTGACGTCACTGTTTCTTGAGCACGTGAATGCTACTTCGCTGGCTGCGCTTCCCGCTGGGGATCAGCTGCAGTTGTAGCTCCATGCTCTGTTTGGATTTGTTTTGTTTTGGTTTTAAGGACCATGTTAATTGCACACGGACTCCATCAGGGTCCCGATCTCCTCCCTTAGATCCCACAAGGATAATTCCAGCACAGTGCACGAACTCCGTAGCACCGGCCAGGATCGCAATTTGTGTATACAGGAATCACACATTAGATAAATATTTTTGTGGTCGGTAGGTTTCCTAATTTTTTTAAAATTTTGTCAGGGCAGCGGCCGTATGGCCTACTCTTACCGATTTTCAACTGCCGTGGGATTTTTAGCGTGCGCAACTTGCACACGGTACCTCCTATTTTTTTTTTCACCCTTATCCGAGAAGGCTAAGCATCCGATCTCCCAGGAGATCAGGGGGGCGGAGAATATGTCATCATAAGGACCCACTGGTCCATGCTCTGGCATCTGTCTGGATCTGTAAATTATATATTCTCCTTCTGCTTCTTCGTACACTCTCAGACGGTCGACTTGAATGTTTTCTAAAGGAAGCAGTGAGCAGCTTGAGGCTATTTGCATCTCCGTAGATCTTTTCCACGAATGGTACTAGTGACGGCTATATCCGTTTTATCTGTTCCTCATATGTTGGGCATCGTTGAAGCAGATGTTCAGCTGTCGTTTTATCAGTGCCACAGTTGCACTGATCGGTAGATCCTGTCTTTAGCTTGTTGAATAGATGGTGTCACAATCTGTTGTGGCCGGTGGGGAGTTTGAAGATTAACACTTGTTCTCTTCTGTTGAGCTGATAGTATGCATCATTTTGTGTGAGACCTGGATGCTCTGAATCTCATTTGTTTCTGATTGTGATTCTGATAAAAGTCTTTACCTTGTCGAAAGTTACGCTTGCATCAGGCTGAGGTAGCTTTCGACCTTCCTTTGCCAATCTGACAGCCTCTTCATTGTCGGTCATGTTACAATGAGATGGGATCCATTGGATCACAGCTATAAATTAAATATATCACCGTATTTTATTTTAAAAGAAAATAAATTATATATAACAGTATTTTCTGTAAACTTTTTACTTTGCAAAATGACTAGGACGCCAAGTATAGTTAGATATCCGTCATTAAGACGTGTTATAATTTTCTAATGTTATAATTTTCTAAAGTCGTCATTTTTTAATGTTCTAATTGTTGTACTACTCTACTGTTATAATTTTTAATTGTTACAATTATTTAATGGTATAATTTACTAATGTTATAATTGTCTAATGTTACAATTTTCTAATGTTAAGGTTTTCTAACGTTAAAATGTTCTGATTATGTAATTTTCTAATATTATTATAATTTCTAATGTTTCAATTTTTATTACTGTATTGTCCTAATGTTGCAATTTTCAAATGTTGTAGTTTTCTAATGTTTTAATTTTCTAACAATTTTACAGGCAAAATGTGATAACTGACACAGAGCTTCAGATCTCTTTAAGAAAATACACTGGGAGGACTTTGACCGTGTTTCGGGGCGAAAAAATAAATTATGAGCTGTGATAAGGCTACAAGAAAACAGTCGATAATTCAAAGAAGGCTACAAAAAATAAATTAAAAACCGGTCGATAATTAAAGTACAAGAAAAAAATTTGATAATTAATAGTACAATACAACATTAAGAAAACAGCGATCAACAATCGATGGATCAAGACAATGACTTGCCGATAATCAAATAACGGCCTTGACCGAGGTCGTCGATGGGAGAAAATATTGGAACAGGAACATTTCACAAGGAAACAAAACAATGAACTGACGAATGATGACGGAATAGGACAGATGTACATTCAAAAATATCTACCAAAAAAAATGGTAAAGGTAATCCAATAGCAAATACTGACGTAGGGAAGTGAAGTGTTAGAGATTTCATTAAACTGCGTCCAGCTTTATGAGTTAGCAGTTCCCTTCCTTTGCTTTCCTTAATTCACGAGCAGAATCAGGTAGTAATTGTGACGTACGTCTAGTTTGACAAGTGAATTCTCCCTGATATGATGGATGATTTAAAGGGACTTTTAGCTTTTCATAACATTAGAACCCCTGAACATTTGTTGTAACTTTTCGTTTGCCAGAACTCATTCCACCGGGACTCATTTAGTATGCGGCACGAGATCAAAGAGACAGACTGAGGGATCTCAGGGGAGACTATCGGCGTTATCAAAGACAGTAGTGGTCCCTGCTACGAGACGCAGTTGCTTGCCGCTATTTTCGCGTCTCGGTGTCAATCGCAGAACCGAGCGAACGGGAAAGCCGAAACGGGCAGCAGCGAACGGAGATACGAAGACCAGGGTGCGGTTTCTTCTCTTGATTTGGCGGTCAGATCCCCAAAAGTTCGTGAGATCAAATAAGCTGTCAAGTTTATCATGTCCCACTCAACTTACATTCCATTTTAGCTAAATAGACCATGAAGACTAGACACGTTATCACTCGCTGGCCAGACTTTTACAGAAGCACTAGCTTTATTGAAATCTTGTTATAGATTTTCCCCTGGATTTTATATATATATATTTGCAGTGATTTCTATTCTGTGCAAAGCGGTAATATATATTGTGTAAAGTGATCAGTGGTCTAGTTCAGTCATTCTATTTCAATGGATTTTGTGTTAATTTAAATCTATTAAATTAAACCATCTCAATAGTTCCAGTTGTAAATATAATGATCTATCTATTATATTATTTCAAAAGATAATAGATGCTTAAATTAACTTTTAAAGTCGCGAAGGAATTTATAATTAATAAATTCAGTTAAGTTCTAGTTTTATAGATGTGTGTTTTAACCACTAGAATTCGCGCAGTGTTTATTAAATACATAATTAAATACTCGAGTGTATTATAGGCTTAACGGGAAATTTATCGCGCTTGATTTTTCGGTATGTTACATGTCTTTTTTCTTTCACACAGAGTGATCGTAACCTGCGGTCCCAGCTAAATAAAGAAAGAAATAAAGAAATCATCCTATAAACTTCCAGTCATATTGAAGAAACATTTCTTTAAAAATATAATCTTGTGGCGGTCCTTGCGACCTAGCTGTCAGAATTAAATGAAATAAAGCCCACCCAAGAACATTTTAAAGAATAATCATCAAATTACCCTTACAAACCTGTAAGATAAACTGGAAGGTAATCATCGCCAGTAGCGATATCATATTTACTGTTTACTGTGAGAGAGTACATATTTTCCTGACTGTGACTGAGCCTAGTTTTTTTCCTAAACTGGATTTAATAAAACTATCATCACGCATTGAAGGAATTTTACCATAGCGGAGGATTAAAAGAGACCACTTCATTTTCACCCCTGTGCCGAACTGTGTTAGTGCCATCCCATAGACTCCTTTTATATATAATAATAAAAACACGAGAACTCTTAGTCTTCAAGTCTTGCGATAAGTGAGAATATTTGTTACCAACAAACCCTCGCAAACATCTGGGGCGGGACATCGAAGGACTAGACAGTTCATATGTCGAAAGAGTACTTGCTGTTTTTATATACTTTTATGGATCGTCTGAGGCTGCATTCGGTAAGTGTGTGAGTATATGAGTGTGGATCCTCACGCGTGTGTATGAATGACAGGAAATTTAATCGTTTTCTTTTGTAAACCTGTTGTTAACTTTCTTGCCTAGTAATATAATTTTTCTGTATTCCCTGCATTGTTCCTTTAAGGGGGAGTTGCTAATTGGTTAACTCTGTTTAAAAACCCCCTCCTTTCCATTTGCTTAGTAAAGGGAAGAACAGCTGGGAAAAACAGTTTTTTTTAAATCACCTATACCTAACGTTGTAACCCCTCTTTCAGAGTAATTAACTTCACTGTTAGGTTAACGTACCTATGTTCCTGATATTATCTATCTCTGGACTGGGTTTATCTTTGTCTAATAAGCGGGAAGGGCTTAGTCGATACCAATCTTCTTCACCCCTCCCAAATTTGTTATTTGCATTTGTGTACTTATGATAATTTATGTAATACCTGATATTTGTTAGTGATTGATGTTTAAAGTGAATAAAATCACATAAACTCATTTAGTACGGTGTTGGACATACCCACAGCCCAACATTTCCCCTATTCGTTTAATATAGTTTGTATCTACATCGTCTGTGTGTGTGAAAAACACCAAATCGGTGTGCGCGCAGATGCGAGTCTGGAAAACTGGCAAATAATTGTTTGACCATGAGAGCGGAAGAGAAGATTGAGAGAAGCGATTTGTCGTAAATAAGTCTGTCTTTACTCTCCTCCAGCACGCTGTGAAGCAACTATTTAATATCTACATTTTCTATCACTGAGCTTTCCATCATCATTTTCCACTCTAAACCGGACCACTATTTCTACGACTCTTTTCTCTCAAAATAAATTTACGACAGTAATTGACAACAGGTTTTATCCCACGAGGGGTATCCTCTCTAACCGCTCTGCCAGGGATGCAAAGAATTTAATGCTCTTGAATGTTGGCAAGCGAGGGAAGCTGGGTGATGGCTCAGTGCAAGACATGACGATTCCATGGAAACGGAGCATAGTATTTTAGCCCTGCATATTTAGAGAGATCCCATGGATGGTGGGGATGCACAGTTTGCAGTGTCTCTCCTATTTCTATCTTGACACCAGATGTACGGATCTTTTAAATGCATGCCCAAGGCAAGATAGATTACTCACGAAAGAAATGGAGATCATGACTCCAAATCAACAAGTTTCGGGATGGCAGAAAAACCACAGGAAAAGCCCAACTTCGCACTGGCTGCGAAAGAGCGAGAATCTCGGCAGTACTAGTTAAACAACAAGAACCACTCTGCCAATCGAAGACTCATTAATAACAAGGATAAAATGTAAAAAAAAAATAAAAAATTATGTTTACTTACTTACTCGTTCCTCTTCCACCGTGAGGTGTAGAGATTTGGAAGAGAGAGCACCATACTATTCTATCGACTGTCTTCCCCCTGGCCTGGTTCCCTCCTAGTCTTCAGTACCAGAGATTGTCTAATGTTGTGCTCCCAGCGGACACTGGGTCGTCCTGGAGGTCTGGATCCCTGGCTCTTAGCCTTCCATGCCTGCCGTGGCAGACGATCTTCTCTCATTCTACAAAAATTATGTTTACATTTAATTAAAATCAACAACCGAACATCGGGAGTCAAACACTTTCAACAGGATTAATTTGACGGCCGTCGTAAGTACGAGTGGTCGTAAGTGGCGTACGTCGAAAGTCGCGAACTGTTTGTAGTTCAAAGAAGGGAAATTACGATGACGATAAAAGGCACATAAGAGGAAATCAATGTGACAAAACGGGGCGGCCCCTATTGATCTTTGTTTCTCTCCGGCAGTATCGGTACATTTGTGGTACTGATTTCTATTATGGGCTCTCAATTATCGCACTTTTCTTTCTTTCTTCGTTATTTTTCTGCTAAGTAGCACATATTTGAGTATTGTCGAATCGCTTGACACTCCCTGTAGGTGATAATAATCACATTTGCTTGACGCTACCCAGATTTGCTGAGATAATTACTCGCAGTCGCAAGGGAGTGGCACAGCTTGGCTCAGATTAGCACAAGATCTCGTGTACTGGCGGAAACTTACGACATAAGCGTTTCCTGTTCTACTTGTTATGACAAGAGTCATCTCATCTCATCTCAACCCATAACCCGTCATGGGTCGTAGGGGTGCCATGGTGGAAGCATCAGCAGACAGGGTCCTCCACTGCTCTCTATCCTCAGCAATGCGTACAAGTGTGGAAAAACCGTGTCCTGCCCATTCTTTGATGTTATCAGCCCAGGATTTTCTTTTCCTTCCTCTTCTCCGTTTACCTTCGACTGTTCCCTGGAGGATCGTTTTCGAAAGGGAGTCATGACGAGTTACATGCCCAAACCAGGCAAGCTTTCGACGTTTCACTATTGACAACAGTGGTTCTTGGTGGCCTGCATAGGTGTTTATCTTCTCTCTAACATAGACATTTGTTTTGTGCTCTTTATAGCAAATGCGCAAAATTCTTCTATAACATTTATGCTCGAAAGCCTGAATCCTTCTCTCCGTATCTGCAGTGAGTGTCCAGCCCTCACACCCATACAAGAGAATAGATAATACAAGTGATTTGTATAATTTGATCTTCACAGGAAAACTGATGTTACTTTTCCAGATCACATTCAACCTTGTCATGGCAGCTGAGGCCATCTCAAGTCTTGTCTTGATTTCTTTACTTGATCTTCCATCACTACATATAGTGGACCCGAGATATTTAAAGGTGTTAACTTCTTCTAACGTTTGCCCATTTAACGTAATGTTGGTCGGAACATGTTTCTTATGGCTATTCACCAATATCTTGCTTTTTTCTATATTAATTTCCATCCCATACGTTCTTGTTACTTTCTCCAGTCTAGAAGTAAGGTCTTGAAGTTCTGATTCTGTTCCAGCTATCAGATCAATATCATCAGCAAAACGTAGATTACACAGAGGTCGGCCTCCAATCGATATGGTTGATTTATAATCGTAGAGAGCCTCCTGCATAATATGTTCTAGATATATATTAAAGAGCACTGGTGACAGGATACATCCCTGGCGAACTCCTACAGTTCTTTTGAAAAATTCTCCAATGTCGTTGCTTGCAAAAACAGCACTGCTTTTGTCCTTGTATAGTGCTTCAATGATATCTATGATGTTGGTATCAAAATTGAATTTTCTCATTATTTGCTATAAGCCTTCATGCCAGACTCGATCGAAGGCTTTTGTGAAATCGATGAAGTTATGGTATAAATCATGTTGATGCTGGAGATGTTTTTCGATCAGTAATCTAATATTGAAGATTTGTTCTGAGGTACTCCTTTTTGGTTAAAAAAAATGGTAAAGGTACTTTCTGATAAAGTAATGATGGTTACATTTTGAACATGCTGTTGTATGAGTTTACCGAACTGTCTGTAAGTTTGTACACAAGGGCATCGGAAATCTTATTACCATATAAGGGAGAGTTGACATGTGCCTTACGTTCAAAATTATCCGATGTCGGAATATTTCGAAATTACCCCATAACCCGCCTGTTTGAATATGATTGGAGTTTTTGATAGCTCATAATAAATGAAGGCGTGGGAAGGCAGGGAATATAATGTGATCATTTTCTCAAGCTATTTTACTAGAGAAATCGCTCGCCAAGACACCAGACTGCTGCAGTGAAGAATTAGAATTTAGAATTCCTTCTTAACATACCGGACACCTTTTATTGGAGTATTTATCAGGACATATAATATAGTCCAGGAAATCTCTAACATTTTAAATAAGGAAACCGGGACTGAGGAAACTGAAGGACCACACACGAAGTCAGGGAACGTATTAAATTAACGACACCTCAGACGAGTATAAGAGGCCGATTCGTCTCTTTTATTCATCTGAGAAAAACGTCTGTGAGTCAGGATTGGCGTAAGTTGGGATTTACATTTTATTACTAACATGTGAACTAACATATATATATATATATATATATATATATATATATATATATATATATATATTATATATATATATATATATATATATATATATATATATATATATATATATATATATACTGTATATAAAATACCATGTGAAGTTTAATATGTGAGACTCGCTTGTGGATGTTAAGGTCGTTTGAGGCTGGCAACATCAGCGTGTAGAATGATGATTCGTGAACCACCACTGCACGGGCTGATGATTGCTTTATTGACGGTTTCGTAAAGAGAACTAAAAGTATAAAGTATTTCCAGGTTCCCAATGGAGCAGGGAGAGAAAGATGAAAGAAATGATGTACATTTTAAGTATTATAATTACATTTTCAAAGCAGTGTAAATGTCCCTATAAACATAGTCACTTTAAAATTAATGTAAGTTTTCAAGCTTAAACCAGTGTAAGTGTCTATGTGAAAATATTCATTTTAAAGTAATGGAAGTTTTAAACTTTTCAATCAGTGTAAAACATAAATGAAAACATATTCAATTTATATTGTGAACACTTTTCAATCATTGGAGATGTATATGTAAACAGACTCTATCTATATTATTAACCTTTTCATTTAAATGTCATGTAAAGCTAAAGCTATTCTATTTAAATGTAAAGGAAGTTTTATCCCGAGGGAGTAAATTTAATTCTCATCGAGGGTATAAAGTCTGAGTAATTGGGATGGTGGTATGGGAAGATAGGAATTCATAACTTTGGGGTGGAAAACGCCATTCTCAGAAGAGCGTTTCTTTCTATTCTTTTACGATAGTTATTGGTGGTATCAGCAGAAAGTACCATTTCTGGAACAAGACGGGAACCGTGGCCTAAGCTTTAAGACGAAGGACCCACGTGGTAGACTCTCCTTGACATTTCTGGGAAACGAGCTAACCCCGACAACCTTGATCAAGGACGAGCTTGAGCAGAGTGAAAAGAACCAACCCATAAGAAGGAGCAGAATCGTCATTGGCAGCTAAGTTCAAATCTATGCTGCCACTTGAACTTCTTGTAACACTTCACGATCCGTAAAGACTTTGATGATAACTTTTTTTTTGATCCATACAAATTATTTTCTAACTGTTAAAACCTAAAGTGATTTTTAAATGTTGTTATTTGTAATGTTACAAATTTAACTTCGATTTAATCATTTTAAAGTTACTGCATGTTTGTCTCCGTCAAATTATAACACACACTCTAAACAGAGCTATACTAAAATAATAGAATTCCACTGAGTAAATCAGGGGTGGGGGTTTAAACGAGCTGAAAGTAATAAGTGCTTAAATCCTTCACAAAAACGTCGGCAGAATTAAAGAGTTAACATACTCATCCAAAGCAGTATTGTTCTCGCTTATTCTGAATATCTTGTGAAGACTCCCTTTGTAATAGAAGTGTCATCACCCTTCTATCTACATCTCTGCCAAGAGTAATCTTGTGCGAAGGTAGATACCTTTGAAGCCCGTATTAGATACTCTTGAGTTTTGGCCACTGTTGGACCACTACTGCAAAGCAGGGGAGGCAATACCGTCACAATCAAAGAGAACGGAAACGAAGAAGAATAAGAAGTAGACGTAGGAAACGTTGTTTGATATGTGATCCTGGTATATGTGACATAATCAGAATCTCGCATAATAATCCAACCAATAATGAGGGAATCAGGTTTGTAAGGAATGCTCGGTGGGAAAGCCAGGAACATGGGTACAAACATACACGTGACCTGTTACTATTGAGGGCAAGTGTATGACCTCGTGCGAGCGTATTGATTGACCTTACACTTAGGTCTTCCTGGTCACTTGCTCTGCACGTGCTCAAGAAGTGATCGACATCAACTGTTTGTTTGTTCTGGAGTAATAAAATTCAATATTTTCCTGATGCCACCGTTCTAGTAACCTGGGCTTGATGTTGTGAGACAAGCCGTTCACAGATCGCACTCAGCAGATGCCGCGGGAAAATCGTTGAAGTGTGGAATTCCAGAATCGAATATTGCAGACAATATTGCAGAACAGATAGCAAAGGCATAGAAAATATTGCGATAAAATGTTTGAACAAATAAAGAAGGGAAACTTGAGGCCTGTAAACAGTAAATAAATAAATATTACACACGTAAAGGAATGTTTCAGACACTCGTGAGAAATAAAGAAGTTGAAAACTAGACAACAGAAAAACAGTAGAAGTGATAGGCTCGCTGGATATCGAACCCAGGAACTCCGAACGGCTACAATGCATAGCTATGGAAACGAATCACACTATCCTCCTTGCCAACAAAGCACCACAAAAATAGTGCTTCGTAGACATGGATCATTAACGCGATTTTCCACAAGCAACACCGCATGTGTACCTAGAACGACCCAGCCTAATTAATGATGCAGTCACTTCTGCGGTCCTTCTGTTATACAGTATAGGTCAGATTACACAAGACAAAGACCTTAATACTGTATCTAGTAAATGATAGAAGAATTAGAACAGTACAGGACGAGGGTAGGCACAAGTACCTGAAGCATACCTTTATATGTGTAATACTTATTTATTCACTAAAATGTTTGAGTGGCATACAATGTCATCTGCCGAGATAATTAAATATGGCTGCTTACTTGACATATTTCCTCGTTGTTTTAAATAAGAAATTATCGCATCATCATAACTGTTGAGCTCCAGAAGGAGCATAGGTACCGAACAAAGCCTGTCAAGCCTTCCTATCTCTGCTATTTGCTGCAGGTCTATGTGTGTTTTCTTAATCTGTTGATATTGTCGTGAAACGAAGTGTAACCCACTACTTTGTTAATCACTATGTCGAGATACAGATTTGCTTCAACCAATCAACGATCAACGTTCACCAGTCTCTGAGACAGAATAAATTAACGGCCATCTTGTTCACGCAAGATGGCCGATGAAAACTGAATAAAATTAGGCTGTATGAGACCAGGTACAAAACTGGAGGAAACCAATCAACTTGCTCCGCCAGGAACCAACCGAAAGCTTTCCTCAAGTAGTTACTTGACTATATAATCGGGCGGATTTTATGCTAACCACGCAACCCCGAACTTGACGCCAGAGATACAGACTGAAGAGGGAGAAGCTGTCACCTTGATTTATGGTAACTTATCTGAGGGCATCGACCTGCAACCTACTTCACTAAGTCGCGTCAAAACCTGGCCAGTTTAAAATCTTAGGAGGGTTTAATTGTGTCCTAAAAAAAACCTGAGGTCGTATGTTCGAGTCAATCCCGCTGCCTGGAACTCCGCAGGAGCATAGAGGTTGACCAGACTCTACATCTTTGGTCCCCCTCAGTCTTGGGTGGGCTAAAGGAACGATACTCTGCCGGTGGTGTGAACCAAACAAAGAAGAACAGACTTAAGAGAGATGAGTACACATTAGTACCATTTCTGTCGGCATTGTGAGCATAGAACTGTCAATGAAGAAAACGTGAATTAGCGTAGCAAGAGACAATAATAAGATCATAGTGGATAAATTATACGTAAATAACAGCATAGCTGATAAACGTTATATCCTTAATTAACAGCACAGCTGATATAATTTTTATTCCTATAATTGGAAAACGTGTTGTAATATTTATAAATATAAATATTTGTAAATCATATGTAAACTTACCAATTCATTTCATTCCATTTTTTGCAACATTCACCTTTCTGCACCAGAGTAGATAGTGTATATATACTAAATAAAATATAAGGAAATTGTATTTTGAACGACTTGTCAATTTTATCATTGTTAAGTAAAAATCTGTTTCCTTGTTTATTAATATCACAGTTAGTTACACAGCGGAGGTGGCACTTTATGTCGGTCTCCTCTCTACTATTGTTTCGAGATCAGAACATTCACAGCCGTAACTAATTTGTGATACCAGTAGTTCTCTCAGACACTGGGACTTCACCATTTTCTGCAGGAATTCTATTTCTGTAATTGTCAGTACTATACTGATCCAAGAGCCAAACAAAACCTCTCGCTACAGATATCTATATCCAGCTCCACCCTTCCCCGCGTGGTTTTCGATCTACTTCATATTTTTTCAAAACGGTTTCCCGATCGTGAGTCGTATCCAGCATCAGTGCCTTCATCCTACCATTTGTTCTACAGACATTTGTCTGGTTCTTGTCATCAGTTTCACATCCACAGCGATTGTGTCATACCACTTCAGTTCTATTCTACACAAGCACCCGTTAATGAAAGTCTATATCTTTCTAAATCGTCTGCCAGAGAACATTTCTCAGAGCCCCTATTTTCAGCTATTTAGAATCTTTCATGAATACCTCAGTAGACTCCTGAAAAAACGTTCATGACTAAGCATTACTCCAACTCTATGGACATGCCCACACCAATCGAGAAGTTTATATCATTCGTTACTTCGTGGAAGTTATTCTGAAAAAGGGGGGAAGGAAGAGAAAGGTTGTAATGGAAGACTATCAAATTTCAATAGTCTTTATTGACCAAACTAATCAAATATTGACATCACAAAATTAGGGCATGTTTCCGGCAATCCGGTAGAAAATAATGCAGGTCGTTCGCAGTCTATGTTGTTGTCTCTGTAGCGAAAGGTTTTCCTATTATGATAATAGTGGTAGAGCAGAAGTAGAATCTCTCTCCAGAAAGTATGAAGTTCCAGTGCCCGAGAAGTACATTGGTATCACAAGTGAGTTACAGCTGTGAATACTCTGAGCTGGACAATAGATTTAGGCTTCAGAAGTATAAGTTGCTACTTTCGCTATCGTAACCCTATGTGATAATATAATTAAATTTGAAAAGGTAACTCAAAATTTAACAGTTAAAAATTTAACAAGTCAAATGAGTACAATTATCCAATTTATTATGTACATCTATATATTCTTGTAATGATAAATGGGTGTTGGAAGATGGTAAAATGTATGATTATTTACAGTTACAAATTAAAATAACTAATAGAAAAAAGTCTTGGATTTATCTTCCACTGAATTTACAACAAAAGGATTGTCACA
Organism: Oreohelix idahoensis; assembly: GCA_024509875.1. Lineage (NCBI taxonomy): Eukaryota > Metazoa > Mollusca > Gastropoda > Stylommatophora > Oreohelicidae > Oreohelix > Oreohelix idahoensis. The sequence continues at coordinate 359,081 of JAMPIV010004919.1, forward strand.
TTATCTCTTGCCATCTAGTTGTCATCATTAGACAGTCGTTTTAGAAACTGCTCACAAGATTTGTTGGATGGATACAAAGAAACTCAACTTTAGCCACATCTGCTCGAGGTTCCTCCGACACACTGGAGTACGGAAGACTTTCCTTCAGCCCGCCCTATAACTACGGGGGACTAAGGTGTTGAAGTTTGGTTGACCTCTAGGCTTCAGTGAGCTGGATCAACTTCTTCAAGTCTTTAGTTTTGTAGTGAAATTGACCGAGATACAACGGTAAAATACTCCAAAGATAACATTTAAGGATAAAAAACATAATGCGTAAGCTGCTGATGTACATGATCGCCTAGACCGCGGGTCATCATCCTCTATAAATTTTGCCTTGCTAGACAGGAGGGGAACGGAGGATCAAAAAGGAAAAAATATGACTGGAAAGATTGCGTAGCAAGGCTAAGGAGACGCAATTGGGGGGGATGGAGGAAAGTAAAAAATTCACGTCCCCCAAATTGACACGAGGTACGGAATGGACGCTTTTGCGATACTAAGATTTTGATTTGAATTGAGCGGCAGAACGCGGATGGTAGGAAAATTACAAAAATTTAAAAAATAATTTTTCTTAATATTAATGTTAGGAATATAAAAATTAGCTGGCCGGATGGCCTATTCTGAGCAGTGAACTAATATGTTCTTAATTTTACAAACGGATAGATAATATTGAAGAAAATGACAAAAGACAGTGTAGTTTACATCATCGACAGACTGCCTTGAATAAAAAGTGTCGTTATTTGCACACAAAAACACGACCTTGGGAACAGGTGTTCAAAGTTACTTATTATGGAGGAGAGGGTTTTTGAGCGGTAGCTGTGTCTAAATATAACTTTTTACGACAAAATTTTAAGGGGAGAGAAAGGTTGCTTCAAAAATCAAGCACATTTTTTTTAGAAACACAAGTAGAGACGGACAGACTAACAGATAACCATCCATACTTGACTGAAGCATGACTGAAATGAATTTAGTGTAGAAATTTGAAATTTAAAGTACAACTAGGCAGTGATTGGCCACAGACAATCATATCATTAGCGCTCAGACGCGAAAGTGGGGTCATTCTTCAATAATTGTTCAGTGTTAGACACAGATTTTAAAGTGTGGTGTTTTCCCATATGAAAGACAGTGAATAAATTTAGGGACGCCATACTATAGCCAGCAGCTCAGCTGAGTTTTGCTAGCAATTCTGTGTTATGTAATTCATAATCCGGTTGGTCAAGAGAATCTGAGGACCTTTCGGTATGATGTGGTGGTGGTTTCCAGTGTGGGCCCAGACGTTGGTATAGTATAAATGAAAAACAAATTTGTTAGTACAAATACCCATACTTTGATTCAGAGCTGTTATTTCTATCGACAACAAGCA